>BHDV01005778.1:84343-180812 GCA_005406045.1 Adoxophyes honmai | reverse complement strand
TGTGTAGTGTTTGTTATTCACGCGCAAGCAGTTGGACCGATTTTAATTAAATTAGATACGCTGACACCCATGAACACATTGGCTACTTTGCATCTCCGAAATGTGTATAATTCCAAACTTCAACTTTTAAACATCAATTGCTAATTTTTACATCACTGACAACCCCACTTAATCAATATTTTTAGTTACCATCAAGACAGATTGTTATTTATAATATAAAATATCCAAACTACTAAAGACATTGCTAGCAACCTGTCACTAATGTATTCTATCATATATTGTTAAACCTAAACTAAAACTGCATATAGCTACGAAATCATCTCAGTGTCCTAACCTAATATTTCATGTGCGTTGCGTACTCCATTTGAGAATACAGTCGTGATGTATGTATGTAAAGATATCTTCAAAATATAATTTAACAATTTCACCAGACACATCCTCTAAACCAGGAAACCATAAGCTAAGAGATATAAGACTAACGGCTCGCACACCACGTTCACTTTCACACTAGGGATTTACAGTAACTTTAGAATTTGACGTTTCTCTATGAAAAAAGCCACCATTTTTTCTGGTCCCCTGTTCCCAAAATTCCCATCAGTCCCCAGTCCCAGGAATCCTTTAGTCCGGGACGAATCCGCGACCAATTGCCGGGGTGAGCCCCCTTTTTATTATTTTTCCCGGGTATTGTTCCATTATTCATCGCGCGACGTTAATCTGTTTGGATAGTCCATTTTGACTTGTGTAATGAATGTTTATTAGGGAAATGGGGGCCATAGTTGCGGCTGCACTCGGCAACCTCAAGCTTTAATCTAATATTTAAAAAAAAGTTTTGCCCGTTCATAGAGACAATATTGTTCACTGTGGAGATTCGTCTATGCGTGCAAATTTTGTGAATTTATTATGTTTTGACATTTCAAATGTAATTTCATTTTTAAAAGGAAATAAAGATATCTATTTATCTATCAAAGATAGTGTTCACTGAAGAGGTATGCTTTAAATTCCAGTTCAAATTTGTTAGGTTAGGTTTAATGTAAGTGATCCTATTTAAAACAGTATTCAGATTATTAAGATCCCTTGCTACGTCTTTCAAACAAATAACAGTAAAAATAGCAAATTATATTGCACAATAAATGTTCTTAATTGCAATCTCATATTAAAACCAGTTGATGCTCTTGCGAACTACATTTTTGTACCTAATAAGCCGATATCGCAGTAATACTATTTGTGTAGTTTCGCAGAATATACCTAGTGTTAGTTTCAAATGTAAATGCAAATATAAGTAAGTATCTCTAAATTTTTATGTAGCCCTAGTAACCACAGGAATCTTGGAACACGCGCCACGGCGAAATCTTCAAAAACACCTGTTTAACAAATTAAATTCCAATTTGGAAGCAATTATTCGCTTCCTTCTCCCCCAATCGTCCATCAAACGTCAATGGCAGACTATAAAAAATAAATAAAATATCAGATTGTCGCGAGTCAGGTCTTTGGTACAGATTAGCGCGCGGGGCGCCATAAAGAAACAATTTCCTCCCTCGCCTCCCCGTGGAGCTTAAGGGAAGACATGATAAAAATGCGTTATTCCTTCCCAAGAGTCGCTAGGCGTTCAAAGTTTCTTTTTAAAAGCGGCCAGTGTGCGGCTGAATCAATTTTGTGTTTCGAAGTTTTTTTTTTTAAGGAAAATGTCGATGTAGTTTCGGAGTTTATAAGCTGCCAGTTTGTAGCGGGAAATTGCTTTAAAAAGAACACTTTGTTTTTTTTTAACAATTGACTGCTTCATAAATTGTACTGCATTTACTGTATTAGCTATTACGTTAATGTAAGTAGTTTCTTTGTTAATTAGCTAAGAAATTGATAACTTCGCTGGAATAATTATGAGTTCATGAGGATTATTGATGACGTTTTGTTTTTTAATTTTCGGCCTGTGGTGATTGAAAGTAAACTGCCACATTTAATTTAAAACAGAACATTTTATTGTTTAATCCGTTCAGAAAATAATATTATAAAATTAATCACATTGACATACAAGATGGACGTACACCAAATAGCATATTAATACATTTACAAGTTAGATTTATGAAAATAAGTTTCGAAACATCATAAGAAACCTACCTCGTTATTCTAAAACCTAACTAAGACAAGTTCCAACTACACAGATTTGTTAAAAAACTCATATACAGACAAAAAATAACTAACCATAGATTAAAATATACCCCGAGTCAACATTAGGACGAAATCGCGCTTAAATTAGTTAAGTATGGCTTGTATTAACAATCTGGGAAATAATAATATATAACACAAACAAAACAATCAGTCTCAACGCGCCAAATATCCCTTAAGCAATATTAAACAAATCCGAGAACAGCGTATAGATGGCAGCACCAGTCTTACTACAAGAGAAACTAAATCGTCAGAACAAACGCTACATGGTCACTACTTTTTGCCGTATTATACCATCGCGAACAGGAATTGTTGAGCCACTTTCCTATGTTTGTAACTTGGTCGTGTAACTAATCCAATAGCTGACATCTAGTCGGTCACATCGGTCATTGATACACGTCTAATTTGCGAACAGTGGCAAGTGGCTCAACAATCCCGGTTCGTGACTGTACCTACCTCCATTCTCGATGTTACTCTTCTGTGAGATTGCCACATCATACCACAGATAACGCTTCGAAATTTCACAATCGAGAGCTATCTAGATGACAATGCGATTATCTTGCGAAAAAGATCTTAAAAAGAAGCTACTTAAAATATGGACCAGGTAAGATTTTCGAGACGATTTAGTTAACTGTTTCAGGGCAGTGCTGCCATCTATTAGCAACAAATTTCCGAGCCGATGTAATCTTTATCTTCAAACCATGACAACGAGAGGAAACGTACAAAATAAACCTTACTTTATGTGTTTTAAGAAGACCGTTAGCTATTTGGAAATGATTGAACACGACTAACTTTGTTAAGCATCTAGTAATCTAATAGTAACGCATACATTTACCCCCGTTCATCTGAAGGGTTACCTCGAAGTAAATTGTCCAGCAGAGTGCAAGAGCAGGACAAAAAACGTACTTTAGTATCTCTGTTATCATCATGAAATTTGTGGTCTCAATCCACGAATGCCTCTGCAAGTGCTGAAGCCAAATCACTATTGCCTTCTCGTGACATTCCCTAAATGAACTTGTTGCGTTCAACGTCTTACCTTCTCATGATATTTCCTAAATTATCTGCGTGTTCAACTTTCTCTTTTTAAAATTCGCGCGCGCGCGTCACCCGTCCCGCTCTTGCTATCTGCCTCTCTTTCCCACGAAGTGAACCAACGAGATGAAAGCCGCTCACACTTAAAGAACTGCTCTATACCGCCTTACAGACGCGCTTTGAGTTATTTGACGAAAGAAACTAGAAATTGAAATGAAAAGTAAGTTTTGCATTAGTTACTTGGGTGTAAATTTGAGGGTAGGTAAAATAGTATAAAGGGGGTGTAGCCTCAATGCTCTAATTACAGTAATTTGAGCAATATTGAGCAAAGTAAGTTCAACTTTTACATTTTTGGGCGTTCTGTGGCCTAAACTAATCCTTCATCTAAGATTGCCACTTCCTTCTCCCGTGGCAAACTTTCAAAAAATTCTCTAAAGATGGCAAAGGAATAATCGAACTTTTGAAAAAAGAAAAATAATGTTCCAATCGTCTAATAACTCTAACCGGCCAGTCTCGACGTCATCGGGACCAATCTCTATCGTTTTGAATCTCGAACGCAACTAACTCAATAGAGATGTCCCGATGGAGTCGAGGTTCGGGCCTCAGAACGCGTCCGCCGACCCGCGGCAAGCCTTATACCTAGCGTATACTGCATACGTATCTCCATCTCACTAACTATACAGTGCTATGCCCATACCGCTATTACGTATATGTGAACTAGCCAGATAACACTAGCATCTACCCAGTAAAATAATTTAAAACCCTTAAGTAATCCTTACTCTCACTTAGGCAAGTTAAAATTGTATCTTTTACGTATACTTCGTTTTCCAATAGTTTTTATTTTAATACATCTAATTACGTTCTTTATTCTAAGCTCTGAAACACATGGCCTGCGTGCCGTAGCGTTTTGGTGATATTGGCGGTTGTGTCACACTGGCAGCGCCGATGACGCCGTCGTGTTACCACTAGGTGTACACTATGGTCACACTGCCGCCGGAGATCGCGCCAAAACGTTGCGGCGGCGCAGGCCACAGTGCCCAGGCGCAAGGTATCGCCAGCGGAGGCCCGCGGTCTCAACGCCTGCTTCTCAGTTAACCTCTAAGTTATTAGTATACACATATTACAATCAACGTTATACGTATGTTTTTTTAATCGTATACATAAATTTCGGTGCAAAATTTCCGAATGCAACGCAAAATCCAAACAAAAAACATCCATCGCGCAAAGAAAGTTCCGCATCGAATCGCACCCGAATTCACCCCTCCACTGTCGTGCAAATTTAGTATATTTCAATGCTTTCAATAATGATCGTACAGTGAAAAGAGGTTGGCCAATTGCAAAAACGAAGATTTGTTCTAAGGAACTTAGACTAGCGGCGTTCCGCGAGCGTCTTGCGAGGCTTGCGGAGGCCGAGCGTACAGTTTAAAAGCGAGGGAGGCGGAGAGAATCTAACTATTATGCGAGCACCCCCTTACGTACTTCGTTTTTGCAATGGCCAAACTAAGAGCAGGGGTGCACGAGGTAGCTCGTGGTAGAGCTGGGTGCTAGCTGGGGATCGCGCCTCTGAATGAGATGGGGTTTGCTATTGTAGGGGGTACTCACGACGTCGGGCGTGGAGGCGCCGTCGTGGCTGCTGTCGGGGGCGGAGCGCTCGCCGTTAGCGTCCGGCGGCCGCGCGCTCTCCCGCTCGTCTATCACCAGGTCGATGGGCATCTTGCCCTTCAGACAGCTGATGTAGCGGTGGCAGAAGTTGTCGCAGAGCTCGTGCACCTGCGCAGAAGACCGCGGTGTAATCGCTGCAGTTATAGCGAAGGTTTCTGGTGAGACGGAGTGCTCAGAGCAGTCACCAGTGGCACAAGAGCAGTCGTATTGCGGTTGAAGTTGACTTCAATCCGCTGCTCCTAATTTTGTTTCTAAATAATGTGTTCTAAAAGATGCTGGTGCTGTACTGACTGGTCTCAGCAATCCGTCTACAGCCAGTCCATGTAAATGTCCATCGATTGTTCATAAAAATCTACGAAGTTCTTGAAGATGGGACCTGATAAGCTGATGTGTTGTTGTAATATTATCACAAGAGACAGCAAATAGCTCTTGATTTCATGGGAGATGGTGACCGCTTGCCATCAGGTAACCCATGCACTTATTCATTCGCCTTCGTTATGACAAAATGAAGTCAATTTGCTGTGGTACCACTATACTACTTAGGGATATTTCTGCGATTGTCAGCATAACTTGACAATTCGACAAGGCTTTATATCAACTGTAAGTGAATATGTAGGTACTAAAGCTAATTCTTCTTTGGTCGAATCTGCGTTGAATCGACCACAGTCGGCCGGCCATCTTTGTCTTTCTTCCTGCTGTAGTTGGACCAAGCATTTGAAAATTTGTTCCTAAGCATAATTCATCTAACTGCTTAAACTAGATGCAGATAAAAGTTACTCAGTAGCACCGGCACCTAAAAATACATAGCAAATTCAAATCACGATGAGTCACCCCTTGATTGATAGGTGAAATCACATAGGTAACTTAAACGTCACTTTGTTTACAACATCCACTTACATCAATTAGCTCATTAGCATACTTCTTTGACTAAATAATTACTTTAGCAACTAAGTGTCAAGCAAAGTGACATCTAAATTTCCCTCCAGCCAGCTCATTATTCAAACCGAGCTGCCTGCAGTCTCTCTGTGACCTCTGAACTACTATCAGCATACAAAGATGAAGAAAAAACACAACAATAGAAACAAAGGGAATACATTTGGACGCTCGCGGGCCAACTGTCGTACCGAAACTCCAAATGAATCGTAAAAACGGCACGAAACTCATTTTTACCGTTTTTTCTACTATCCCATCACCCGGCCCCCGGTGAGTATTAATTCCCGACGCCCGCTGTATACATTTTCATAGGCATAATTAGCTTAGAAATTAACATGAAGCAATAAAACGACTAACGAAATTTTTAGACAGCATTTACACGGTGAAAAGTAATAAAACGCTGGCAGGTGGGGCG
Organism: Adoxophyes honmai; assembly: GCA_005406045.1. Lineage (NCBI taxonomy): Eukaryota > Metazoa > Arthropoda > Insecta > Lepidoptera > Tortricidae > Adoxophyes > Adoxophyes honmai. The sequence continues at coordinate 174,610 of BHDV01005778.1, read as the reverse complement.
GCGCAGAGAAAAAATATCGATCTCGAAAAAGGAACACGCCAAGCGTCTTGGCGGATTTCGAAAATAGAACTGAGCGCCGGAAGCGGAAACGGTGCTCCCGCCGTTGACAGCTAATTATGTCTTCGGGATACTAATTTCCTAATCGACAGGTTTTTGTAAATTATACATTCGGGCTCGCACGCGCCGCTGTGTGGCCGGACTGCAGTTTGTTTATCATAATTTGAATTTTACAACCAACCGTTGAAATTCATATTTATGACTGTGAGAATTTTATTGACACTACAACGGATAAACGCTACTGCGCGCTTTGCGCCGGCCGGCCGAGCTGTCAATGTCACAATCTTGATTGAGAGTGCTTTCATAAGCTCGCGGATGACAGAGTAAACACACTGTTCAAAATAAAATCAAACATTTTCGGGCCTAATCCTGCGTTTGTGACCGACGCCGATACTATTTTCGATTTAAGTGACAGCGACTAAGATTTGACATCGTAACTCTTCGGGGATTCAAATTTGGAACTGTTTTCTCGGTGAGTTGGTAAACGTTGGAATGATAGGCCTTGGTTAGATTAAACTCGACCGTGTTCCGTAAGGACGAGGATTTAAAGTCGTAAGCCACCTTTAACTCGATACGTCGTTATTTATTAACAGGTAATGCTTTTAATGAGATATTACGGCATTCCGACAGTCGGGTTCGAGGCGATTATCGTTTCGAACATCAAACTCTTTCCAGAAATTTAAATTTGGAATGAGCGACTCACGGATTGAGATATGGGGTGTTTCTGAACGAATACTTTTTATTTAAATTTGGAATGAAATGTGATATAATGGCCGCCCGTTGACGTATAGACGTTCCCTATTCGAATTTCTATCGGGCGTTTGAACTTGGGCTTAAGTTTGAAGTTTATTTTCTTAGCGGCCAGTTGCTTTAGCGACTTTTTATGGATCAGTAAGTGAACTCCACTTCATGAGTGTTGTATTTAAACATTCATCAATGCCGTTTGCCTGTGACTTTTCGCCGACGTTTAAAGTTCGAATCTAACTAAGATCTTTACTTATCTGTTTCGCTAACTGGTTGCCACGTTTTTGACATTTTGCTAAGTTGCGGGCTATCCGCCGCGATCCGTGCCAGGGCCTAAAAGGGTCCGCTATATGCCATTTCCTTCGCTAATGCGACGGACGACGGCGAGATTAATCGGAGATGGATGCCGCGGCCAAGTATATTTAAACTGCGTTTAGTATACTCGTAAATATTGAATTCGTACATTTATGTCACATGTTTTAATTAGCCTTTTGCGAGATTTTACTGGCTGTGTAATCTTTCTCGGGCTTTACTAATGATTCTACGGCTATTTTATTTACTGATGTTTTACCAAAAACACCCAAGCATAGGATTTGAACAATTAATGCTTAACGAATTATGATTTATTTTCTCTTATTTGTATCTGTAAAATACATTGTACCTACAATTTTATTATACGTCGTAATATTATTGGATACGTTTTCGTATTAAATGGCTACAAGCCCGAACACAATTGCAAATATTATACTTCAACAATCAAACGTTTACCAAAGAAAGCTCCAATATGGCCCAGTATAAATTGCCAATATTTATGTAAATGGCGGCCATATTGCATAACACGGTTCGGGTCGGCTCGGATTCTTTCGGGGTTTTTTTAAATCAAAATAAACAACCGGTCTCGGGCCGCATTCAAATGAACTCCGGCACCTTAGGTTAGTTCGAAATTTAAAGAGTTTCATTTTTTAAGTTTAGTTAATTTAAATTTAATTCTTTATGGTTGATGCAATGCGAGTTATAACATTTAAAGAAAAAAAAAAAAAACATTTTTATTCGTGATTTTCAAAATGAACTGAATGACAACTTAGACTTAAAAGCCATTGTATTTCACCCCAGTTTTGAGTTTTTTATTTTATTTTATCAAAAATCACCGTTTGTTTTGTTAATCTTGTTAATTAATTTACAACATTCAGGCTATTGTTTTAATGGTCACACTCGTGCTGCAGACAAGGCATTAGAGGGGCTCAATAAAAAGTTATAAAACCGCATGCGTCGTAAACGGGGTCCCGGGTTCGAGCCCAGCCCGTAAACCAACAAATCTGACCCACGCCGTAAATCACTTAGCCACGTCGCTACAGATAACGTTTACGACTTAGAAACAAAATATGAAGAAAAACAACATCCTTGCGTTGTTTGTTACTTTTTAATAACGGTAGAAAAAAAGTTTACATCAACACAATTAAAAATAGCGTGTTCCAAACTCAAATTACGCGTTCCCAATTCAAATTTCAACAACTAACAAGCATTAAATTATGAACACGTTCCGAATTTGAAATCTTTGAAAACAAAGTTTTTTATTATGCTCGCATTACCGCTGGAATCCAACCGTCTACATCACATAACGTAATTAGGGAACAGTCACTGGGCACATAAAAAAACCTCGTGACGACCAATCGCAGGGACGCGACCGAAAAGGACTTAGGCACGGAGGCATGCGACCGCCGGCGGCCATATTTAAAATATCAAAAACATAAATCAAAAACGTTATTGGATATTATAATGTAAACATGATTTCGTTCGTTAAATCTACCATCGGTCGAGTTTCAGATTCCAATGTTACCCAAACTCATTACAAATCATTAAAGCCTTTGACATTTTTTGTTGTGAAAAAACTGCTCCTTATGGCGTCGCTCATAAAAATGTTTTATCAAAAAAGCGAAGTAATTACAGCAAAGTGGAGAAAAAATGGTGCACTTAACAAGAGCTCATTGTGCGCGAGCCGGGCTCGCCTGTATTTTTATTTTTAATTATTAGTTTTAAGATCAAAAAGCTCTTCACCTGTGGACGCGCGTAGTGGAGCGGAAATGGATCGAACTAACGGCGTGTTTTTTATCCTTGCTCTACAAAAACCGGAGACGAGATACAAACCGACGTGTATGGGATATGAGCAGCGAGCAAAAAACATTTTTCGATAACGGAGACAGGTATAGTGGATCTAGGAGCCTTTTGGTCTGTTTTGTTTCTTGCTGCAGTTAAATCGAAATGCGCTCGCCCGCGGCCCGCTATTTTGAATTTCGAACGCGCATTTTTATTTTTTAAATGGCCTTTATCTCTCCCTCCGGCCAGCGATTCGTACAGAGGTATCGTATTACAGGTTATCTCGTTACAGCTTTTTGTATTAGTGCTTTTTCTTCACCAAATTTACCGGTTTTCTAACGCGTTCAATGCCGGCGCCGGATATTTATGGAATCCGCTATGGGAGCGACCGAGGAGGTATCTCGTTTCTAGAGATCATTCGTCTCGATATAGACGTTAGTCAAACTTGTTTCGTGGAATCGTGACCACAATATTGACAGAGTGGACCCCGCCTGGGAATGGCTAGTGCGTATGGGACATTCAAAGTTGTGTCTTTAATTAATTCCATTACGCGAAGTCCGTTTCGATTTCGGCTAGCAAAAAGCGTCCTGCATTTACCGTTACGTCGCGCGGGACACTGCAAGAAACCGGCCTCGTCGGAGATGCCCGAAAAACCGACAACACCCGATGCGCGGCCTCATTCACCGAACACCTGACCGCTCGGGTTCGATATAGTTTTCGAAATTTAAAATTCGAATGTTTAAAACAGAAGGTGTCGCGACCGGTTGCAGTCGATACCCGTATCTCGGCTCACAATCGGACGCCGAGATAATCGAAACGATATTATGTTCGGACAATGTTAGGTGATATTTTTCAGAACAGGTTCGTGTCTGTGCGACGGGCCGGTCCAAAAAGTCCAAATGCATTCCTTTTTGATGAAATAATAACATGTTACTTACTTTTTCTAATTCTAATAGGTGAAACCGTAGCACTTGTATCGCTTGCACCATCTGTAAGGAAAAAGCATAGCGTTGACCACAAAGAACAGTTTAAAACTATACTTATGTTGGTTGCGTCTCGTCTCTACAAAGCGGCCATCGACAATAGGCCTCGAGATGCGATACATCGATATTTAATCGATTCAGCCGTGACCATGGCGACGGGCAGCCATGACATAAGACGGCTGTTTTAAAGCCACACGAGGGATCTTATGTTTTTTGACAAGTGAACTGATTTTGTATTGTTTACCCAACTAACAAATTTCGTTTACAGACCTTTTATTATTTGACATTTGCATAGCACTGGGATGTCATGAATTAACTTTTTTTATAGTAATTCTTAGTAACTCAATCTTACAGTTTGTGCTATTACCTATTTGCTCAGTTTACAATGATATTCCACGAGTAATTTGCTCAAGGGATGTAATTTAAATTCACGATCTTCCTTCTAAGGCACCCTTCTATCATCTAATCGAATTTCTCAAACCATTTCTTCGATTAATTTTACGGTTTTCCGAGATCGGATTCATATCCACCTCTTGACCAATTCTTTTATTTTCTCAATCTTTAGTGTTCCTTCTAGTTTTTTCCATCACAGTATTTGTACAGTGCATCCACGTCCACACTCCAAAATTGGTATCTCTTTAAATATGCATCACGTTACTGATCAGTAATAATAACTACACGTACAATATCCAACATAGTTTGCCTTCCTACACCTCAAGTCCGAAAGAGGTGCATGTGGAACTTATGTTCACCACCGTACGCGTCACATGGCATATCACATTGTTCAACTATTTAACATTTATCTTTATCTGTATTATCTAGATTTCAAAGTAATGCACTTTTAATAACGCCCTGCTTTTCTTGTTCTTTGGGGTTAATGTAATTGGTGTTTTTGTGTTCATTATCTTCGATTAAAGCAATTACGTAGTTTGATTCGACTTAACAGTGCCATAAATCATTTTTATACCTCTTTAATTGCTTGTTTGTCTTTGGTTTATAACTTATAACTCGGTAAGTGAGATGTGTGAATGTGTCGAATAATTATCAGAGCTTTAGTAATTTTATAGACCTTTAAAACGTTTGCTGAGATTCGTGTGTACTTGCAAAAGACTTCACCATTATCAGAAGACTTCCCACAATGTGGTAGAGCACACGAAATGATACAAAGACAAAACCATGGCTACTTCACACTAAATTTATGTTTCAAAAGAGATGAAATGGTAAGAAATTGCAATCCTGTCGGCTAAACCATGCATAGGTATTAGGTACATACATCATCATGACTATTATTCCAAATGGGGTAGGCAGAGCACACAGACAAAGACATAGACAAAACCATGACTGTTTCAGGTTTTGTGGCCATTTCTAGCATACTTTTTTAGGTGTCGCTTTTCCTTAGTAACCAAATTAAACGTGTATCCACATGGCAAAAAAGAGAATTTCGAACAATGTAACAAATAATGATAACATTGTAATAGAGGTCTGTCTTTTTAACTCCAGGTGAAAATGGGAGGCCTTTAATATTTGTTGTGTCTACATGATCCAAAAAAATGACAAACTTCAAGGAAAAACCTCAAAGTGATTTTTGTTTCAAATGTTTCTGGTACTTTGCAGGCGTAACCCTAACATTCTGATTAGCCAATCCATAAACAACTAATGGCATTATTACACCAACAACACCGCTTCCCCTAAATCTTTTGAATACCATATTCGGTGCCATTCTAGGATGACATCTGCAGAGCACATCAAGTGGTACGACGTGGCACTGTGAGACTGCCCTGTGGCATACAACGACTTGTCTGGTATTAAAACATCTCAGCGAAGTAGGGCTAGTCTCTTTGAGCCACAACTGTCAAACTATTTTGTACATTAGGTAACACATTAATACGTGCTAGAGCTACTGTTATATTGTGGTGATTGAGAGTAACTTTAGTTGATTCAGCACCATTATTTCAGCAACATTATAGCATATTGATGCAACCACTTGGTTAACAACAAGTTCATGAGCAAATTACCTGATAGATATTTATCTATTACTATTTAGTCGCGTATATGAAATGTAATTTTCTAGTGTAGCCCAATAAAGGATAAACCGAGAAGAGTCGGCTCATTTTGTATGCTTATGGGACGAAGAATTGTTTTGTCATCCGTTCAGTTTGCATCATTACCAACTTGTCAAAATTAACGTAAAGACAATTGAAGCCTGTTGTAGACTGTGGTGTCGGGACAGAACATTTCTCCATTTCAGCCGTAGATATAGTAAGATGCGACTAAGGAAATAGGTTTAGGTATGCTTTAAGCGGTTGGCAACCTGTTATTATTAGGTATGCCTACTTATTCCATCTGATTTCTAATTACAAAAAATGCTAGAGGTGGCTGTGGAGCGTGAAATATGTAGTCATAATCATGGTTTTGTCTATGTCACGTTTTGTCTTCTCTTCTTGCGCTATTCGAGAACGGCGTGATTGTATGTTGTTATTGTTGTAGATAGACCTTTTCCTTAGTAGTGTACTGTTACTAAAAAAGAAAATAGGAAATACTGTACATACAAGGATCTCATGAACGTGGAGCACATTTTCTCCGCGCAGTCAAGTCTTACAAACCACAGGCAATATCAATTAAATCCATATTCCTAGCAAGCAGCGCCACCCTCTCTTGTTTGCTTATTCCCGTTGACACAGGCGCTAACAGATAAAAATATGTTTTAACTCTGTGTACACTTGCTCCTGTTTGCTTTGGACTAGGGACCCATGACGCTGCGGCGTTCTCGGTGAAAGGGCGTTGCGCTTTAACACTTGGGTTTTATGAAGTCCTGGTATGTTTTGATGGTTGACTGGTGCTTCGAGGAGGTATTGAGGTTGGTAGCTGTGTCAGCTGGTCCCAAGCAACTGTACTGTTTCTGCTTTTTTTTTGGCATCAGATATATTTTGTATACCCTAACAATTTTGGACTTTTTGGCCTTAAGCCCATGGTTTTCAATGTGTACTTCCAAAAAGGTACATTTAAAACAAGATGGAGGAGTAATCTTCATGCTTTATGTGGTAGCTTCTTGGCTGTGATAGTTACTCCCATCAGTTAGAAATTAAAGCAACTACATGTGACGAAACTTGCATAAAATTTAAAGTAAATGAGGCCAGAGTTCTGCCTACTCAGCTGTCCCCCGGAATGTATCTAGGCTAATTCCAGAGCTATTTGCTGACCCCATAAATTCAAACAAATCGTAATCCTAAACCCACAAACTAATGACCTCCGTGTTTGCCAGCTACTGCTATTTGACAGTCTAACACTCGAGCTGTCAGACAAACACAGATGCGACGTGTTTAAACACAAGCGTGACCGGCTCGGATCGGCACAGTGTTGGATTTGGTGTGTTGGTTTTAATATTGTTTGAATAGTTACTGAACTGGTGCTGAGATGTAGTTACAAAGTATGCGAGTCACTCGGGATTTTGTGAGGACTGCTTTAAAGATCAGCTTATGCTCCTGCTAACATTTGAGCAGCGTTTTTATGTTCTGCATCAGCTTTTACTTGATCGTCATTGCCATCATCTTCGGTAACATCCATATTTATTGCAGTGTCTAAATCTTCGTCTTCTCTGTTTACGGAGATCACAATCCTTGGATGAGCTGATCCATCTCAAGTTGTTTTTGTTGTCTTGTTCTCAAGTTTGGATATTTTAAAAGTACTATAGGGCTAGGAGCTCTAGTGGGCGAGCTTAGCGGTGGCGGTGACGTCACACGACACCTTGCGCGCACGCACCGCAATGACCTCTAGGCATCGATTAAACGCAAACAATTCCAAAAGTCAGTTGCGCGCAAAACGGCCGCTAACAGGAATTGCTCCGGGGAGACATGTGGCGACAAAAGAACCGCGTAATTTTAATTAAATTAGAGCAAATTATAACTTAGCGAATTGCCATTAAGATGGTGGAAGTGAGGGCTAAACCGTTAACGGTTAGTACTCTCGATTTGACAGCGATTTTGAGGAGCTGTCACGGCACCGCTGCGCAAACTAAACTGGTGCCACATGTCAGCTGGGGGACAAAAAAACTTTTTCGGTTAGCTGAGCCCCGGATGTCGCTGTTTGGGCGCGTTATCAAGTGCATGAATGACGCTTATCAGCGTGCAGGTAAGACATCTTAGTTTATGGCGCTCCGCTACTGTTTTTTAAAGACGGTGGTTGAGTTTGCCCACGATAGCCGGCTAAGCCGCGCTGGCAGGCTGAGCGCTTTATCACGCGCTGACGTAACCAGCGCCGGCGCAGGTCTCGCACCCATTTCCCTAACAAAGTCAAAACACAGCGCGTCGCCCCCGCTGCCCAGCGATTCGTAATGCCTAAGATTTTATTTGTTAAAAATCGGTTAAGTATCCGTGTCGAACGGCGGCGGTGGGTGGCCGCCATCTTGTTTTTATTATTTCGCTTTTTGTCCGCTAGCCGCGGGAGGCGCGCGATTCAGCTTTTTATGAGTGACAATATATATTTTTTCATTCGTATTACTCTATTTTGTTTCCGAGAAATATATCTCGTTTACCTGCGGTTAATTTTAGACAGCTTTTTAACTAATCAAATCGTAAATTATTTGGTCGCTCGAGGTGAACTATAAAATGTTCACTACTTTATGGCGTATTAAACTGATCCCTCGTGTTTAATTTATCTGCTCGGTTTGAGGGTAGTAATAAAATTAAATAATACTTACTAATGAGTCGACTTCGGGGTCCGCTATGTAATAAGGTTTCTCTTGACGTATCTGTGGACATAGAAAAAGGTGTGTGAATAAATTTGCGATTTGTATGATGTATGGTTTTATGGTGCTTGTAGTTTTTGGGATTATCATGCGTCAGACGAGCGTGGCCGGGGCGTAATGCTAGCGGAGTAATAAAATGCTCGCTCGCTTGGCTGCGCGTGAGCACGCCACAGAGTATTCGCGCAGAAGCGCCTACACAAGATAACACATCAATTCCATTGAGAACGGAATAAAACCACAGAAAAACAATTACAAGAAACAATAACTAGGTACACGTAACTTAAATATAAAACATTAGTTAACGTTTAATCGAGGCCTGTTTAAGTATCGTTCTATAGCCTCGTTTTAAAAACCCAAGATCCATATGGGATCTTTATGTTCAGGTATCACGCGGCGAAGTTTACGATCTACAAATAAAATACTCGACAGTAAACTAACTTTTGCATTAAAATATTTCAATACATTCAAGGATTTTTGTTCCAATTAATCAGATACTAATCAATTTGGCGCAGCAGGGCAGAATGCAATAAATGCCTGTGCATCTTACCGTCAAATAGAAAAAAAAAGCTCATATCAGACAAGCGGCTTGACCGTTCGAATGCAATTCAAATTTTGTTTCTTTTTCTGTATTGAGTTGAAACCTTATTAGTGGCCAGCTCACTCAATCAACTTCAAGACTTACAATATTAACGTACACACATTTAAGGTCATTCTTCCAAATGTTTTATATTTTAGCCAATTTAATATTAAATAAACTCTAGTTCGTATAGAAACAGAGCACGTTTTCAAAACTCCTACCATATTTTTAAGTGTCAGCTTCATGGTCTTCCCATCTTGTTTGTACATTTCGGTGCAAAACACCATTAATGCCTACAACAACCTTCTGCCCTGTTTAATCACCTTTTATACTTAAGAAACACTTTTTTCGTCACTGAACCTCTTGACCGGATATGCGATGCTATCGCACCACCGTGGACGGATTTTTTTAAATGTTATTGACTCTGTCTTGTACCTTCTTAGAAAGGCATTACGTGGACTATGAATTAAAAAAAAAAAAAAACAATCTGTCATGTAGACAAATTTCAATGCCACATTTTTTTTAAATAACTGGCACAAGCAATTAGTGTCTTTTGACTAAGGTGAACCGTAACAAGTATTTTTAATTTGTGTGAGATTTAGCCCGCAATTTCAAGATGTAATGTGATCCATTAAGTACAAAACAAAAGCGCATATATCCAGCGAAGGCGTTAAGTTGAAAGCTACACGAATTTTCACATCATAAAGTTGCCCAAACTTGCCTTTCGCACAGTGGTTCGAGGCGCGGACAAAACAATCAAAATTAAATGGACAAAAACTTCAACCTACACAATAAAGCTATTAGCATACAACACGAGTATTTGAATTTAGAATATCTAACGCTTTGCATTTTACGACGGCCGCTGCGCGCGCGCACCGAGGGTTTGTTAACTCATTTCTGTACTAAATGATTTTAATTAGCGACGTGTATTTTTTTACGATCCTAACGCTCGTAAAAGTTACAGTGTTGGGTTTTTTATAAGTAAATTAGCATGGCCTATGCTGCGTCCGTGGCAAATATTATAATAATCTTATAATTATTATTTATAAAGTTGTTGCGTCCATTTCGGTGTGAAATTTAAGCGACTATACCCTGAGACTACTCTTGTAGAAACTGTATACGATCTTTACTCGTTACCGAAAATTTAGGACAAAAGTCTAATAAGACATAAATTTCATTTTAAAACGAATGGCGCTGCTAATGTGAGTTTAGATTTATTTAAATGCACAGGTCGTATAAATTTTTAAGTAGCCGACACTAGTAAAAAATAGTATGTTTACTATATCAGCCAGTGAATCTTTATTCACAACAAGCAATAAGTGATTACAATAAAATTGCACAACATTTTACTCGATAAATCGCAAAACGATTTGAACTTCGTTTTTTTAAGTGCTTTGCTTTTTTAAGTGTAAGCCGATAACGTTGTCCTCTTCTATCTTGATCATTGTTTTAACAATTACGACATCATATTTAACTAAAACCTTCATAACAGATGCATAAATTTCGCTACAGATTGCCGTTTGAAAAACCGCCGTATCATTCTACGATACGGTTTAAAATTCCGCGACCTTTCGATGAACGGATGGCATTAAAATGTATGGAGTCGATTAAGATCTCCCGAGTCATAAATGTCATCTAAGAATTATTGATTATGGGGAATAATTGACGTTTCAGTTCGATTTTTGAAATTAATTTAAAATGCTTTGCATTTTTTTAATTCTCTTCAGCCAGCTACATTCTTATTACTTTTTATAGGTTTTGGGCCAGTTATTTATAACAATTTAAAAAAAATGGCTGCATTTTAGTGTGTAGTGCTATAAATATGGAAACATTTTTAGTTAATGCCCAGTGGTTTCAACCAAAGACAGTTTTTGACGAGTAAGATCATAGACAGCAAAAAATAGTATAGGAGCCGTAATAACGGGGGTACTAATGGTAGACGCAAGGTAGCTCTATCCCGCCCACAACGTAATAGCTATCATTCTTGACGCTGTCATTATTTCTATGTTGTAACCAGTTTTATGTCACAGTTGAACTTAGAACACTTTTTGTTCTGATTTTAAATACGCACAGTGGTTTATTTGTTCAATTTACGCGGTCAAAAACTTTGTTTTTTTTTTAAACTTCAATGACAATGCTTTTGGGATTATTTCCACAAAGAAAAGAAAAACAAAACCGATAGATCAGACGATAAGTTTGGGACGCGGAGCAGGTGGATGTAGATTGACGATAACATTTCTTTTCTCTCCTAGAATTTTAATGATTCTCTGATTTTTATTAGATACTGGGTTAATGACACAATCTTACAACGAAGCCGAAGGTTCACCATTGATGTATGAGAACATTTCGTTATTAAGCTTTTGAAATGGTTTCTCTTGACATTTTACTATTTGAACTACTGCGACTTTAATCATAATTCAGTTTCTTTCCAGTAAATATACACTACTATTAGTAGTGTAGATTTATTTATAGGTAGGTTGGCTGCCTCGGCGGTGACTCCACGCATTTATATGTAAGTAGGTACTTAAAAGTCCCCGAAATTGGCCTCCAATCTAACCAATCGAAAATTCACAACCGAAATTACGTGAAACACATAACCCTCCCCCGCCCGCGGCGAGGAAGTCCGTCATTTGGAGGGGCACCGACCCGTGGAGCCCCCACTTTTTACCACGAATTAAATGCTAATAAGGTGCCCGATCGGCTGATACCGCGTCTTGGGTGGAAATGGTCAATTTTAAGTATTTTTTTCAATGTTTTTTTACGCCAAAAGCTTTTTGTGGACCTGTTTTGATTCCGACTTGATTCCTCGATGAGATCTCGGGGATTTTATTTATGTTATACATTCAATGAAGCAGGATACAATTTGCGAGGAACGTATCAGTGAGATATTCGGCATGGCTCTGGCACGCTCAATGTTCCCATTATATTTGATAACTCCATAAAAACCACTCGCTGACAAAATGGTAGCTGTCGATCGCGACGCGAACGTTGCTTTATGCGCCGCGTTTTTACAACCCGAATCGAACTAACGCGTCCCGTCGATTAAACCCCTAAACAATTTCAAAAGCCTTTATTTCCCGTTCCTCATCTCTCGTAAAAATAAACAGCCGTAACTTTTGACTCGTCCCTAAAATCTTTGTCCGACGACAATCGTCGTTCTCTCTATTCATTTCACTTACCTGAATCTTTTATTCTCGCTTTGTGCATTTTCGGTCGAAATACTGTATTGTTTGTGTAATTGAATAAATGCCTTCGTGTAAGCTCTTTTGTCCCGCCGAGAGCGCCCGACGCGTGTGGACGACAATCGCCGCGAAATCTTACTATAAGCCATTCTGTAGCGGTATTATTACTGCAGCCCGTGAGAATTCGGGCAGATACGGCTTTTGAGGGAAAGATTGTCTCCCAAATGCCGGTGCTACCTGACTGGAAAAAACTACGGAACCTGCCATTAAATGCGTAAGGTCCTCATCGCACGGCTGAGGAATCTGGACCGGATCCGGCGAAGACTAAACTTTATCGGGCACAAATTAAAGCGCATAATGAATGGACCGTTTAAAGGGTGCTTATTACCATACGCCGGGGACAAGCGACGGCATCGAAATCGCTACCAAACGTGGTACCCTGTAATTTGTAATAAAAAATCTATTTATAAGATAAAATAAAGCAACCGAACGCTACCTAAGATGCCGGCTGATCGATCTCGTCAGACTTTTAATAAATCAACCGAGACACGGGATTTTGACGCTTGTCACACGTAAATATATGATTTAGAATCGAGCGCATTCCGCACAGGCTTTAATGGTAAATTATTCTACAATGCGCAAAGGTCGAGTTTTGTAATTTAGTTAAGTCGCCTCCTATTTAATAACTTTTTATGAAGACCGCGCAGGTGATTTTTTTGTTTTTCTCTCTTATCGAAAAAATGCTGGCCGCTCGAGTCGCTACTGAAGTAGTTCGAAATTTAAAATTATAGTGTATTAATATGACGCGTTCCTGTTATAAAATGTTATTTATAGTGTGCGCGTGCGACGAAGCCGCGGCGAGTGCGAGACGACGGCGTCGCGACCGTCCTCCGCAATCACCTGTTCCGTCACAACGACGTGCGAATATATTTACACCGTCCGCTTTACTACCGGGCCATAAAACGACGTAATGAACAAATGTCTTTATGGTATACTTGTAAACGTCAAATATCAGTCATTTCTCCTCACGGCGCACAAAAAATGCCATAAATATTCTTAACAAAATGACTCCTACTGAATATTGTGGCCATAAACGAAGGTCTATAAAATGAGGTTTGGTTGTTTACCTTTTGTTTGACTCAGTGCTGGAATTAAAAGAACTTAGACGTGGGACGCTCCTTTTGTTCGCGCGGCTCGCGGGTCCCGCCGTAAATATGTAAATGATCGAAAATTATTCATAACGGAATGTATTAACGCTTTGCGCTTTGTGTCGTCAAAATGTGCAACGTGTGACGCTGCCTTTATGTCGAACGGGGCTCCACTATCCGCCTTTATGGGGTTGTTATGGTAATGAATAGGAAGGGATAATGCAACGCTCCGTTTTGTTATTCCGTGTCTGTTTATGATTCGCTGTCTCTTATTTACAACAAGTTTTATCTCGGCAACGTGCCCTAATCAGCGGAGAGCAACTGCTAATCCTTAGCTTCCTCCAGAGACACTTAAGTCGAAGGCAAAAATTTCTAAATGACGCTTCAGTTTTGGCTTGTGTATCGTCATCCCCATTAGAGCAGGACGCAATTCTCTATCAGAACGGGACACAGCATGAAAGGAACGTTTTTCTTGCATTTTTTGCCCCGAAATCCGTGCGTTCAGAAATTTTATTTTAATACAAGAAAAGTATTCAAAAGATACGAGGGCAGGTAGACGGGACGGGTATTTGCTTAGTTTCAGTTTTTTTTACTCCACAAAGAATTCGAGTTGATTTATGGCCCCGGCGTGTGACGATTTGTGACCTGTAATTTTTGATGCCAGGTTTGTCACTAGCGCGTCTTGGTGCTTGATTTATTAATTTACAAATGGCGGAGGCGTCAGGGTTTTGACAGTTGTTGTAACCTGCAATTTCGGCTGCCGGACATGTTATTTGGGCCCGGCCGAACGAGATGAGACCTTTACGTTGGATCACGGCAATTTCGTCGTTAACTAAGTATCTTTTTGTCCTCCATTTGGGTAATGATACACCACTTAGAATGAACAACAAATCCGCTATTACCGTATTACCGCATAACATTACAAATACGCAAAAGATTTATGATGAGGTTCACAATTTTGGTGATGTTTTCGAGGACAAATTTCCAATTGGAACAGCTTTTTTCGTAAAATCGTACTATCACTTTCATACCTTAACCAGTAGGTACAGAAGCCTAAAGAATCCCATTGAAAACGGCGATTCAAATTGTCATCCCCGAATCAACATTTCGGCCTTCCTGACGAGCCATCTCCGAAGACATTTCTAAGACATTAGCACACTAACTGCAGTGTAAATCCTAAGTGAACAAAGTCGCACAGTTAACTCGTCCCTCGGGGGTCATTGGGGGTCAGTTTTTAGGGCGTTAACGCTATCAGAGGGCTGGAGGTATTAGACTTAGAGGGTGTAATAAAGGTGGCGTAATGACTCACTTCGGGGCAGTCGGTTAAATGCCCTCTCGGTCGTTAAGACGATTACCCGGTTGGTTATTTGAGGTGCTGTTAAAGTTTTTATTGCTGGACAGTTGTCTTGTGCGATATGAATTTGAGAGACACGGTTATAAACTCATTGCCATGCCTAAAATTCAAGTATTGGGATTGGTGCTAAACACTGGTAACAATAGAGGTAAGACTTTTTCAACAAACTGTCGCAAAACCACTGAGCTGGTAACATTTTTAAAGCATTAATTGCTCACTAGATAGATCACATGCCAGCAATGTTTCTTACGGCAGTTAATTAAGATTTATAGGGCAAGGTGGAATTTGAGCGATAAAGTCAATTAACATGTAACGCTCAATAGGAGCGCTATCGTTAATCTAGACTTTTAGCTCGGAAAGGTCGTGACAACCCTAAAGGCCTAACTGACAAGATTATAAAAATATAAATAAGCCCCATCAAACCATTTCGAACCCTATCAATATCCCATAAAGTCCATATTAGACCAAAGCAAAGTCTTAAAGTATCGCTTAATTTTTACGACAGCTAGTTAAAACAAACCGTTCCATCTATGATTGCTAGTAGATAAAGATTAAATGAACAGACCTTATCACGGTGTAATAGAGACGGTTATCGATCGGAGATAGTCACGTCATGTTTCGCATACTTAATTTAATAGAGTCATGAACGCGAGTTGAATTCTGTGCCGTTTTACTGTTTTATAATTGATTAAGATCGTTATTAAAAAAATCTTTCCGTTGAATAGAAACGCATGGGTAAATAAGATTTTGTTGCATTTATAGCTTTAAAAGATATAAGAAAGTTAAAGAACGCGTACAATAGACCTCGATCACAACTTTTGTTGTGCGCGAAACGCGTCTATGAATTTATACGACGAGATTAAAAACTTTTTTCATCTCAGCTCAAATGACCCGTGGATTAGAAACATTGTAAAAAGCGCAGCTGTTTCTTAAAAAAACATTTCGATCTTAAATTTGTCGGATCTATTTTATTATTGTTATATTTGACGCCGTCACAACAAGCGACAATAGTAATAACTAATCGCAATCAAAATACGTTTACTATTCAAATTTATTAGACGCTACTACAATAAACCTGAAGAGCTTTAAAAAAACAAATGTAAAATGAAAATAAAATTAGTTAAATTTGGTCCCGACTACAATTGGGTTTGACCCACTGTGCGAGGTGCGCATTTGAAAATCGCTTTGAGCAGCGCTGTATTAGTTGTTTGTTTTTTTAACACGGTGGTTAAAAAGAGCGTGTTGGGACAAGTAAAGTCGAGTACAGTGAATAAGTGAGCGCACCCCAGTCCCAGCGGGAACGAACGCATAATGGCGCCGTTTAATAAGTCGCGGCAACGCGTCGGCATTGTTGCTTTAATTTTTAAATTAAATCTGTTAGGGAGAAATCGATTTTCGAAATTTAAAATAGTTTGTCTTCAAGACAGCAAAGACTGCTCGTTTTTTTTTTTTTCAAATTATACAAGCCAAAGGAGCTAAAATCCATGCAGCCATATTTTGCTATATAAAGTCAAAGCCACCTTGCCGGAAAACTTTACCCAAATAGAAGTATGTGCTTGTGTTTAGAAGTTATCATTATCTTAAGGACAAGTCCAGCAGATAGATGTAGTCTTCTAGATCTAGTATACGTACCTACATATTTTCATTTTTATTATTACTTCTTGCAATATTTTCATTCCGGCTAATACTTTCCACATTAGCACTAATAATCGACACGTTGCGGAGCCCCGGGGGTTCCAAAGGGGTTCCGAAGGGTTAACGCATTACCGGACATAATCTTGATTGATCTGGCCCGTACAAATAACGTTGGTTTGCGTGACCCCCTATTATTGTATGGAATTGTATGTATGTATGAAGCAGCGGGGGGGCGGTTGCACTTTTTTGGACTGCGTCTCATGGAATATTTGTAATAAAACAGACATTTTACGATTATCAAATTTTAATGCAACATTGAAAAAAGGTTGTCAACTGGCTACTTTTTAACGCACACGTCGACAAAGTAGCAGATCGTCAACCTTGTCTTCCTATTTTAATTTATAAGCGCTAGATTTTTGAACACTACGTTAGGGCTTCAAGCCTATCATTTCAGTGCCTAGGGGGTTGTCAGCTAATGGCTGCAAAATTACAGGGAGTAAACGATACAGCTTGATCGGTCGCTTTTGAAATACACAGTTGAGGGAAATTTGTCGTCCCCTACAATTTATGAGTTTTTCTTCAATTGTTGAAAGAAAACGTCAGGGGTGAAAAATGTGACCCTCGAATTGCTGGGTGCAGTACCTGGAAGGGGACGTTTAGCGTCACGAAAGTTACATACATACATACATACATAAGTCAACATACGGAAACGTAGGTAAAACCATGGTTATGAGTATTTCACGCTTAGCAGCCACTTCTAGCATAATTTTAAGTAGAAAAAGTAGAAGAGGTATAGTAGTGACAGGTTCCTAGCGCGTCGCTTAAAGCATTAGATACCTAAAGCTATTTCCTTAGTCATCTCTTACGACATCCACGGAAGAAATGGAGAGGTTTTATTCTAAACCCGACACCAAACGAAAATCTTATCTTTATCTCATCATCTTAGATTCATCCCTCTTTTTGATAGGAAAGTGATAGAATGTTACATGTTCAGTGGTAGGTATTAGATTTAATAGGTTTTCAGTCAGAGGTCCGCAACCCTAACCAAATCGTAGGTATTTTTGAACACTACGTTAGGGCTTCAAGCCTATCATTTCAGTGCCTAGGGGGTTGTCAGCTAAGGGCTGCAAAATTACAGGGAGTAAACGATACAGCTTGATCGGTCGCTTTTGAAATACACAGTTGAGGGAAATTTGTCGTCCCCTACAATTTATGAGTTTTTCTTCAATTGTAGAAAGAAAATGTCAGGGGTAAATATGACCCTCGAATTACTGGGTGCAGTACCTGGAAGGGGACGTTTAGCGTCACGAAAGTTACATACATACATACATACATAAGTACATACATACGTAAACGTAGGTAAAACATGGTTATGACTATTTCACGCTTAGCAGCCACTTCTAGCATAATTTTAAGTAGAAAAAGTAGAAGAGGTATAGTAGTGACAGGTTGCTAGCGCGTCGCTTAAAGCATTAGATACCTAAAGCTATTTCCTTAGTCATCTCTTACGACATCCACGGAAGAAATGGAGAGGTTTTATTCTAAACCCGACACCAAACGAAAATCTTATCTTTATCTCATCATCTTAGATTCATCCCTCTTTTTGATAGGAAAGTGATAGAATGTTACATGATCAGTGGTATTAGATTTAATAGGTTTCCAGTCAGAGGTCCGCAACCCTAACCAAATCGTAGGTATAACAACTTTAAATAAAAGAAATATTATCGTAACACACAAAAGAGGCTTAACATACGCAGCATCCTAAAGTATTATTTTTTACAAAATATTGAATTCCAATGGCAGATGTCCGTTAATCCTTCTTAACAACTGAACATAACCGACCTAAACTGACCCCAGTACCGTTAGAGTTACAATCAGAACGGAGCTCAAGTAACGCTGGCAATATGAATTCATAACATTTTTTTTTCGTTTTTTTTTCGATGGCTGTTTGCCTTCGTTCTCATGCCGGATTAAAATAAATAAAAGTTAGTTCTACTTATTAAGAATTCATGGCTCATTGAATAACGCAATTTTTAAATCGCTCTCATTTGAAGTTCTTGAGAATTAAAACTGGTAATGGTTTCAACAAAGTTGCGCAGCCATGTATGTAGAAAATATACAAGATGGAGGAGTTATAATGTACCTATTCTCTTAGTGTCGTATTTCTAGGGTTCCTTTCATAACTTTGTACCTAAAACTGCCGTGAGACATTTTCAAAAATATGGATAACTCATTCCTTCAATCGAGTTTAGATCGACATGTTTCGGGGTCATTCATTTAAACTAATACCTGCATACGGTTACGTTTTCAAAACGTATGAAAGTTTTAATTAATTACCTAGTTAATTATAAATGCAGAAGTCACTTTAATATACTTTTCTATAGCTGAAGCGATTAAAACGAAATTTGCTATGGTCATAATGAGTCCAATGAGAAGCTACTATTTATCCAAACATAGTTTCCTAGGTAAGTTCATATATTTCCACGAGAGTTGAAGAACTGATTGTATAAAAGGCGAATGAATGAACGAGTGAATGTCAAAATGATTTATGCGAGGTTTAACTAAAACTAAATATGGCGATGTATAAAAATGTCTACCTTTAAAATATAAATTGGTCCAAGTATTAGAAAACCGATACTTCAAAATGTCTAAGTCTTATCTAGTCGGAATATAAAATTGACTACTCCATCCATCCCCTTGTAACATCTTTATATTTGGTCTAACATACATGTGGACATTTTTATACTTTATCAAAATTTTATACGCTCGAAATTATGCAAGTGGACATTTTTATACATCGCCATATTTAGTTTTAGTCAAACCTCGCATAAATCGTCAAAATCCCGCTGTCATTATAGGAATGTTTTTGCGTGCGTGACCTGTTCTCTAGAGGTACCTATATTGGTATATAAATATTATAAATGAAAGTAAGTGAAGTAGCTAAGTTACTAGTAGATATATATTCTCTATTAGCACTAGATAAGCATCTAATTTGCCCCCACAATCGAGAATCGTAAAGAAATGGCCGTCGTAAATAGTTTTATTTGAAACTTCCTTTCTCAGTACAATTCCATCGCACCACGAGGCACAATACGCTTCATAACACAAAAACAAACAAAGATGGCGGCTCTGGACATTGAATTTTATACATACATACTTGAAAATCACAAACAAAAACGCTATATAGGCAAAACCATGATTTCACGATTTTTAGCCAATTTTACCATAATATAAGGTAGAAAACCGATGAAAAAATTTTACCCTGTAGAGTCGGGTTTAGAATAACAATAACACCTCTCCATTTCTTTCTTGGATGTAGTAAGAGATGAGTCTGCAAACAGGTTAAGGTATATTTTAGGCGACAGGCTAGCAACCTATTAGCTACATATAATGCGACAGGCCAAACTGTTACCATTGTGCCTCTTAACTTAACGGAAAAAATATACAAGGATTGACTTTGAAATGGGAAATCATGGTTTTGTCTACATAGCGTTTTGTGTCCTCTGCCTATCCCATTTGGGATGTGTCTATGTACCGTTTTGTATGCTCTGCGTACCACTTTTGATAAAACACTTGTGATATAAGTAGGAATGTAAATTCTTCTACTAAAAAAGTTTGGACAGTAAAATAAAATCCCGTGGTGAAAATTGTCCCTCAGTTTTACCACCCGGGTCGGAATAATTCGCTTTTTACGGCTGCTCTACCAACCAGGTGTTAAGTGTTACATTGTTGCCCTAGGGCGTAAAAGGACTATTGACATTCATCAGCCTTACTTTTTAGTGCCTAGTTCCGTAAACATTGCCATCATTACTTTTTTTATCTTACATAAAGGTTCTACCGTAGACGTCTCTACGCCAAACGATGTTGGAAAAAAAAGGGTAGAAAATCCCCATTAATGTTATAAAACAAAAATAGATATTTGTTGTCTTATTGCTTCGACCGTTGTTACATACACACATAACGCCTGTATTTCCAAATGGACATCCTTAAGACCTTAAGACATCCACGGAAGAAATGGAGAGGTGTTATTTTAAACCCGGCAACACACGGCTTAGGGCAACGGCAATGGAAGACCATGTTATCCTAGTAAAGGAACTTTTTATCCCTGAAAAATGTAGTGGCCGTGGAGCGAACAGCCAGAAATAAGATATTTCTAAGATTATCCACTCCTAGTGATAGGATTTATCTACATTTACAGCTAAAAACAATACGAAAAATTACGTAAAACCATCCCTATAATGTAGCGGTAGTAACCGAAAAATACCTACACATTTGTAGGTAAAAACACCCCCTAATCCACGTCAGCTGCTTCTGACTGGCCCTCCCTTCACCCAACCCCTATTTACCAGAGACCTGTCGACAAGTACACGCCACTCGACAACAGAGCTCATCTTATACTGGGCGCAACCTACAAAATGACCAGTGTATCCTGGCCTGTTTGAACGCATACTAAACCCGAACGTTTGTTCTAAAACTGTTCTTACAAAGAAGGAGTGTGCGGGTCACGGTATACTGGCGGTTAGGACTAGGGATTCGACCTGTCAAATACATAATGAGTATTTTTTTTTATTTTTAGCTGCCAGTAGGTTTAGGTACGATCGATGGCAGCCAGGTCCGCGCGAATTTCCGTTGCCTGGTAGAGGGTGAGTTTTTAATGAGATTATGGTTTTCGAGCATATTGCGGCCAGTATTATTTGGTTGTTTATGTGTGGGTGTATTACTATGACAACTAGGGTTAGGGTTGTCGAATTTGAATAAATTAAGAAGTCTATTCGAATGCTGCTATTTTCATTAAATGTTCTTTGTAATGTTTAAATGGGAATTGATAGCTTTGGATATAGTTTCAGGGTTTCTTGTTTAGCTGAAGGCTTGGTCACGAACTAGGTGCATTTCTGTTTGATTCGTGACTGCAGTTGCAATATGATACGACGTGAACGTCAAAGTAAACAATACTTTCCCATCTCCAACAAAATGTTATATCCCTACTTTCCTATTAATATTGTACTGTGTCTGTTACATCATGTGTCAACGGTTTAACTGATGTAGACGGAATTCGGTATAGACATACTTTGAGACCCAAGAAAGAATGCTAATCATACTATTTATAAAGTTTCATAAATTGTAGAACGGGGACCACGTGAAGCAAGAAAAGACGCGCAAAACAAACCTCATTTAACGAAAATTACAGCGCGCAAAAGTCCTGTCACATTGACACGTAATTGAAATGGGCCTTGACATTTATGACGCACCAATCATATAGCATCTTTCGAACAATTTGTTGCTCAACAGCGGCTCATTAAAAAAGATTATTTTGTACAGCCCTGCATCCAAATTCAATCATGACCGTTTACCATTTAAAAATGGAAGGCGAAAGAGACGGGGCGAGGCGCCGCGCGGGTGCGAGAGGGATGGACGCGACGTGTCGCGAGGTATGCAGCGGTCCTCGTAATTACCAGCCAGTACAGCGTGATGTGGAACTTTAGCTTATTTTTCACCTACATTGTAAGGATGAGACGCTAGATGGGTCTGTTTTTACTTGTGGTATAGAATTTAGCGTAACATCTCTTCGTTTCTAAAGTGGATGCCGTAAGAAGCGATTGAAGAGGGTTTAGGTACGGTTTAGGAACAGGCTAGGAAGCTGTCACTATTGTACCTCAAACACCTAAAAATATGCTAGAAGTGGCCACGAAACGTAAAATAAGAAGGGTTTTGTCTACGTAGCATTTCGCGTGCTCTGCCTACCCGGATTGGAAATACAGGCGTAATGTATAAAGATAGGTAGGTAGGTATACATATAGTTAATAGATAGGTACGTGTCACTGTCAATGATGACAGCCATTTTCATTACCGTTCTAGGTATCTAATGTTTTAAAGTATTTGTAATTAAAGTGCTCTGTTAGATAATGCTTCAATATCTTAAAGTGATCTCGCTTTCTCGTGCATTTGTTTTATGGCAAAAGATGGTCAGTGATCACTATCTGCAGTACTAAATGGAGATCAGAAGTGTTGCTAGCCCAGAGAATGAAGAAATCGCTAGTTGTGATAGTTGTAGCACCGGATATCTTATTTTCCACATCAGAAAATAACAATATTAGTAGATCTGCTTTACGGTAATAGTGAGACATATGTACCTATACGGCAGCCGAAGGACGCTATATGAGGTGCAGGAAAAAATGCCTTGACTATCACTAAAAAAAAATATGCCTACATAGTTAGGTCTTGTCATTTTGGCGATTACACTGTAGGTATAGCGATTTGCGATTTTATACAATGTTTAAGATTAAGCAAGAATTCAAGCACCCTCTACGCGCAGGCGCGCACCTAGTGTATTTATGTCATTATTAACCGGTGCGAATTAATACTCATTTGGCGTCCACTTTCGTCGCGTTCGCGTCGCGCAAAAACCGCCATACCGGTCGCGATGCTGCGCCAAAAACGGCCCGCTAATCGCTCGTATTGTCCTGCTTTCTATAAATAAAAATAACTTTAAAACCGTAACGGGCTTCCAACTTACATCCAAAGTTTTACACATGCACAACCCTAGTTACTGTCACTACCAACCCGGAAGCATCCAAAAGAAAACCCCTGAGTCAACTAACCGTGAAAAAAATTCAATGTATCAACCCTTGAGCGCGGCGAAAACTGGCTGACCAATCACGACGAGGGGCTGTCGCATTGGCTTATTCAAATGTCGAACCCTCGAATTTAAATTTCTAACGTTCGAGTAAATCGTTCCAATTTTTGGTTATCGAACGTTTGAAGGCCGGTGGGACCATGCGGTGGCTGCGCTGACTGTGGTTTAACGTTTGGCGAGCCTAGGTACGCGAGTGATGAAAGAGCGTAATGATTAGTTCATCGGCATATTAAAGCCGTTTTAAGTGGACAAAAACGCGACGTGAGTCGGTCGGCGTGTCAGCACTAATTGAGTGGCGCACGCTATCGCATGGTGTAACCGGGCTTGTCTCCGACTGCGAATTCCCGTACTATTCGATATTGTTTTCTTTTGTGACCTGGATTCCGTAATGTATTCAGCCAGTAAAAACGTGTTTGGTCTGATTGTTCGAGCTCGGAAGGAATTAGGTCATGTTTTTATTTTGGCGCTTTTTAGTTTAGAGTAACGTTTAATAGCATTTGGTACACAACCAAAGCAAATGAGAAAATATTATGTTGTTCTTAATTTAATTCTGTTTAGCAATCTACATTAAATCAGTTAGATACTTAAGCAATATCAGGTGCAGAATATGGACAACGATTGAGAACTTAACTACGATAGTAACGAAGTGAATACCGCTAAGTATGTATTTGATATTTTATAGCACTTTTAGCAATTTTAGATGTAACGTCATTGGCCTCTTTTGTTTTTCGTGGGACCATAGACAAAAATACTACGCTTCTGCATGACGTAACCTTGTACCGGCGTTTCAGTAATTCTATTATCTTCGTTCCATATTTAAACTTGTGCAATCCATCCCGTTCCCGCATCGTCCTATCGATGGTGCTATCTCTGTCACTAATTAACTAAAATGGCACTCAGGACTGTTAATTGTAATAGTGTTTTTGAACTTGGATGAGTAAACATAAAATTAGGTAGAGTATTTACATGAGTCATAAAAAACGCTGTCGACGAATTATTTAATGCAAAAACTTTTCGTGGTGCCATGTAACTTTTCCTATAAGAGGTCGACGTCAATTTAAACTAAAAAAAAAACTATTTATTCCGACCTATAGTAAAAAATATGGTTGTTTCAAAGGCAACACCTCTCTAAAAACCGTAACAAACTAAACGCAGCCAAAGACAAACACTTAACTCCACAATATTCAAGTGAAACCGAGAGCTCAAAAAGAATTCGCAGCAAAAACTCCGATGGGACGATAAAACGAAATCGCCGATGCGTTATCGAGAAAAAACCACGCGAGCGAGACAAAAACGTATTCGTTTCTCGCTTCATGCATGCGCTGGGGCAGCTGCGCTCCGCCATTTTTTTTTTTTCAAATTGGATCAGAGTGACAAAGGAGGTTAAATTGCGCGCCTAAATCCTATGACAATTGATTGTGATATTGTCAGCGACAGATGTAAACAAGTAACCATTGTAAAAGAGCAACGGAGTCATCAGGATGCCGTTTGGCGGTTTTGACCCAGTGTTGCCATATTCACACGTTAGTGGGAATTCGGAACTGTCAATTTATATAAGCGCAAAACACTTGAGAGCTTAGGCTAGCTACAATATACGACTGTATACTGGTAAAAAAAAGTATTACTTAAGAAACTCAATCTTTTATAGCTTTTAAAATTGTTACCCAAATGAGAGATGCATCGTTACTGAATAACATCTGAAATTATTTTTAGGGTCTAATGTAATACTATTATAAATTTAATCATTTTTTATATTTACACATCACTGTTAATTTCACAAGTGCTTACATTCCTTGCATATGAAAACATAATCGTTAACCGTGTCTAAGCAAAAACTTTAAAACACAAGATCTAAATATCATTAATGCACTCTAGTTTGCGTTATGCGAGTGATCTGACTTCTAAAATCAATCGCATTTATGCATGTATGCTACGTTTGTCTGCCGCGCTCTATCGCGTGCAGCGCGCCGCATAGATCATGCACGGCGCAGGCGCTGGTCTGTGACTCCGTTTTTTTGACGGCGCTACTTGCTTATTAAAATCGCATTTCGATCGCCAAGTCTGACCACTAAATCGGCGTAATTGACTTCAGCATTCATAACTATAACACAATTTTAATTGGTTGCAATTTTTATTGGCGCCATTCTGACATTGTGGTTTTATGGCCATTGCAGTCTTTGTCTGTAGCAATTTTCGTAAAAAATGCAATTCCTTTGGTCTCCAACATGGTACACACTGCTCCCACTTGCTACCATTAAACACGTTTTATAAAATACGATTAGATCATGTTTAGATACAAGTAGCTGGCTAAATTTAATACATATATGCATTTTATTCCATTGTACCATTGAATCGATTTATAAGTGGACTTCCCACATGTCACCATTTTGTGTTCGCGTAGGAGTGACACTTGATCTTGTACTGGGTCAGTATTGCACTTCACTTAGAATTATTGATTCATTGGCCCACATTTCATAGACTAAAAGTTGTAAAACAAAACATGTTCCGCGGTGTACGCCTTTTGTCTTTGCTCTCAATAACTTAACACTTCAAGCTTGCTTTATAATATCAGACTTTGCAATGTTCTTCGAACAATCAGCAATAAAATGCAAGCACTTGGCGCAGCCACTCTCGCGCGTATTCTTCAAAGCGCGGTTAACGCACTGAGCCAAGATTGATACGTTATTATAACTCAGGCGTGCATCGATTCGCATACCGGCCGAACGTCTTGGCCCAATTTTGTAGATTACTACACTTGTTTTTTTAATAATCCGCTCTGATAGTGAAGACTAAAGATTCTCAAGTTATGCCTATAATGTTATCATAATAAAAATTAAAAATTAAAATCATGACGACATTGCGTTGGTTAGGTATTTCGACGTGCGTAAACAGCGCCATTTTTGTAATAAAATAAGTTGTTACCTATAAATATAATATACTATGGGAAACGTACTAACAATTTCCTCGTTTATTTACCCTTTTTATATTTTATTCGCCATTACTTCATATGATTTAGTGACAAGACAATACAGTGCTCAGACTATTAATGTCAGTCTTATTTGAACGACGAGTCAATTATCAACCATTAACGTAATTAATACACATACATAATTATAGAATCGATGTACGGATGCACATCTGAACTGTAATATCAGTAGTGTGAACTGGGCATAAAAAAATACGCACGCAATGGGAATCATGCCTTTGATAAAGCACCACAGACTATAATAGCAATACTCGCTGCGGGCTAGTGTTGGCAGGTCACGATTGGTATTGCCTGGCTTAAAAATACATTTTAAGTGTATTTTTTTGAACAATTACGGTGCAATTAATTACAGTGAAACATTTTCGATTATTTCGGTGTTTAGCTGCGTTTACTATGCCGTTTGTTGTGCGATCTATGTATTTAAGACAGTGTTCATAGGAACATAAATTTCATTGTTTACAAGATATTCATTGATTAGCAATTTTACACCATTATGCCAGATGTACTGTTGGAGCGTATATCGTAATTGCACTTGCGAATAACAAAAAGTACGCGAACGTCTGACGGCGCACCCTTCCAATTATCATTCTTACAATTATTTTTTAATTACTTGTCATTAAAGAGGGTTCTATTTAATACCGCCTCGTAATTATGCCGACCGCAAAGACATTTAAGGTTTCATAAATTAATCAGGAGTCGCGAAGAAAAACTCGCTTAAACAAATAAGGTGGGCATAAAATTATAACAAATATTTTAATTAATTGGCCGGTCTTCCCTTTATTAAACACTTATTTTTAATTAATTTCATAACGCATGTACACGTTGTCCTACATAAATGTCTGTAAGCCACAGATTGTTTTCTGAATGGAACTGCATTTTGACAGAATAGATTAAAAATATGTCATATTCAAGACTGCATTGATGAAATCCAAGCAATATCGGATGAATGAAATACCTCAAGCAATGAACATCTGACAGCTGTCACGCAAAGCAATTATTTGCAAATATAAATTATGCCTCCTGAGATGACAGCTGTTTACGGTTCATCGTTCAAAAACAAACGCAGGGTCCCTTACGACACGCAAAAGCGTTAATTGCAAGCATGTGACATACAGAACACGTCCATCTTGCTCGCAACTGCTCTCCTCTTTATCAAAAACACAGGCATTGCCCTTGCTGCCATCTGCTGGGCAGACCCAAAGACATGCTGATTGTAACCACAGTCGCATCATGACTCATTTTAAAATCTACACCACCTAATGACAACAAAAAGCGTAATCCAGTGTCAACGCTCTTGCGGCTGTCAGCGAGTGACGCCGCATCGACACAAGCACTATATCAATCATCCACAATCGCTACCCACTTAAATAAATTTATAACATATTAAGCACGTCGAAAATAAACACTTTACCGTTTATGATTTATTCTCGCGATGAGTTACGAGCGACACTACCGAATTTTATCTCGATGCAGTCGATAATTTTTATTGAAGTAATTAAAACGATTAGTGGACGCGTAACTAAACGTGATAAATGGTTTATTAACAATGTTATCACGGCGATTTGAGTCACCGCTGTTACTGATTTAGTAATTTATGTCACGCTTCCTCAAGCCACAATAAATAATACCGGTCAGTTCCATGACTCCAGCTATCTCGCTCGGGTCAGAGGCTGCCGTTTACAATATAACGGCTATAAATACAATTTACTTCCAGTAATTACCACACAATGAAGTCTTTGACTGATAACGAATCAATAACATACGTACCTACTTAAGTTAATATTGTATCAGTCCCCGCAACAAAGTCACTTCCGCCAGAATTGATATTAAACCTTTTTTGCTGCGAGTGAAGACGTCAGCTCCGACTCCCACCGCAACGTCAACGCCTATTGTGTTCGAAAAAATAAAACCGACTGCGGTATTAAAATTGACAAAATTACACGGCCCTTGATTGTCGGTTGTGTACAGATTACCCGTTTTACGAAAACGATTGTAAAATTACTCTATTTGTACGCGGAGTTTTATTGTTATTCAAATAATACGTGTTAGGTCGATTCGGCTTGTCACGGTACTACCGGCCTGTAATGAAATATTGGATAAATACTGTGTTTGAGCGGCTTTCTACTTCAAACAACTGTATAAATTTTGACTTTCTTGTTTTTTTTTCGGAATAAAAATTTGGCCTTCCGCGAAACCTGGCCGTTAAGGCGACAGTTTTTGCCCGCGCCAATAAAAAAAAAGGAAAAAGTAAATATTTCATGAGCCAACATGGATTCGCTGCGCCGTAAAGGAACGCGAGTTATGATAATTAAAATAAAAACGTAACGGATCGATTACAACCCACTGATACGAAAGTTAATTTACTTGACGATAAAATTTGCGTACAAACAAGCATAGAGTCAATCGACGCGATTACAGAAGGCAAACACCGCGACCGAGACGTGAACAATCGATACTGAAACGCCTACGAACCAATCCAAGAGATTTACCGTTACTAATTACGCTTTAAAATTATTAAAGGCATTACTGTAAGAAATTGCTGCTACTGATTTACGAGCCGCCATTTTGCGCGACATTTTAATATGCGAATGCGTTCGCGCGCTTTTTGTTTTTTTTTTTAATCCTGATGGGCCGGCAGGTGCGATCGCACAAAGTTATTCCAGCCAGTGTTCTCGCGAGTAATTTCGGACACTGAATGGGTTTTGTGTATGGAATGGAAATTGGGGAAGCATGGATTTTTATTACGGGCCCACTGCTGCGGCGTTTTTTCGCGAAAAATGAAATCAAATTATCGAACACGATACTGGGCGCGTGGAATTTTTAAAACATCGAGCCTTTGTTTCTAAAAAGTACCTACTACCGTGAAGTTTTTTGATGTTAAAAACGATATAAAAATGTATAGGTACCTAGAATAAAATAGTTTCGTTCTGACTACCAATTACTTGCGTAATGGTGTAGTTATCTGAACCTACTTGCATTAAGATTAAGATGTATCCATTAAAAAAAAACCATAAAAGCCTATTGTTTACCAAGTTAATGAGAACCCTATTAACATTTTTCCGCATTGAACTGAGACCCCATTACTTTTATGTTTTTGCCTTAACGCTTTATTTTAAAATGTAATTACGTATAGAATTTAACATAAAAAAGCATGGACTCATCCAATCTGCCAAAGAAGATGGAAGTGTCAAATGGCATCTTTCACTCTCTGTATCAACTAATTTAAGTCCCAAGTTGCCATACTGATGATGATACTGATGATACGTCTAGGTACCTATGTATCTTCAATATCTAAAAGCAGTAGTGCTCATACTGTTGTGTGAGTAAGACAGCCAGAACAAACTGTCACATGAAGCATTACTCCTTAGGTTGGCAACACTAGAATCTATCTGACATTCCGTATGCCTAGAGACTATGGTGATAGCTATCAGGTGGTCCATTTGCTAGCGACCTAACAAAAGTTGCTAACTAAAGTTGCTAGTTCTAAGTAACTGTATAAGTTTTATCTTTTGTAAGTCTAGACAGGCCTCAAGTCAAGCTCCTAGAAGACCCAGAAGACGACAAGTGTCTCTCACGTGGAACTCAACTAGTAACCACGCTTGGCACACTGGTGTGGAATAACAACTGACAATCGAACAATCCATAATCATTGTGACAGGTACTAACCTGTTTGCTGAAGACAGCAATATCCTCATTGAAGGACTCGGACGAGCAGACGTCGCCACCAGCCACGCCAGGGTCCCTCGGGGTGCAGGTCGCGAGCTCGCACTTCTCGAAGATCAGCGCCAGCAGCGGGAATAGAGGGTGCCTGGAACAGCAGAAGTTTTGTGATGTTGCTGGCACATACCAGCTAAAAGTCTGGGTTTTGAGGGAACCAGGACTGCTGTGTTAGCAAAGCAACGCGCGAGATATACTGTCTATCGTAATCTACTTCTAGATCTTAAGATACTATCGAACCAACTGATTCCTGACCCACCGCAGAACGTTGTCACAATAAACGTCATGAACATTTCCTTTGTCAATCGATGCAATGTCACTGTGACGTTCACTGTGAATAGGTTCTATGGTGGGTCAGTAATCAATTGGTTCGATGGTACATAGACTCTATCTCGCGAGTTGCTGTGCACGCAGATGTCAACTTTAATAGACAATAAGGAATTCCAGATTTAAAAATCTAAATGGTAACTGAAACGACACTGTCTCATCAGCCAGCTGTATGCTCAGTTACAAATTAGGTCAGAAATAGATTCTTTCATGTGTTTTTTTATTTAAAAAAAAAAATACTTGGATAAAATCTTAACTTCCTTTTATTTCAATTATTAAGATAGATCAGTCCCAAGATTACATCTCATAAAAAGGTGTCATAATCAAGAACGGCATTGAAATCTCCACCACTAAGGAATCTATAACAGACCTTTTCAAGACAAATCTTATAAATTTAAACAATGGGGTAATTGAGTGAGCGAGATGAGATGCAGATTGCGGGGACGTGCGCCGATACCATCGGCGGCGCGCGCGCCTCTGCCAGCGGTGACGTTTGTCATTTGACATGTCTATTCTATGGAGTTATGGAGGAGATTTCTCACTTGCCGCTCAGTGTGCCGTTATATTAATATTTTTTAATTAAGCTATGGCAACACTGTTTGCATGACAAGTTGTCAATCAGCATGAAAGCCATGAATTACCTACTTAAATTAGCGGCATTATTTACTTGAAAAGTAAAAAAAAAACCTTAATCGTATTTATTTGTAAAAGTTATAAATAAAATAGTAATAATAACAAACAAAAACACTGCAATAAAAAGAATAAAATATATAACAAACAACGTGGTAACAAAACGTCAGAATAATCGGGCTCAGGCACGGGGACTTTTACTAATTAAAATTCTTTAAATCAAATCAAAATTTTACGACTACACTTGTAGAAGTTAACAGCCGTTTTCTATCTAACTTTTATGAAGATATATTGCGGATTACCATAATAGTTGCGTGCACAATAAAAACTGTTACGCGTCTCGGCACAAACACACAAAAACACCGCAAAGCAAATAAAATATAGTACTGGCCACAACACTAAAAGAAAGCCATTAAAAATAAAAAAATAAGTCTGACCTTTTAAAAACAATATAGGCTGCGTTTACAAGCGGAAGGAATTAAAAAAAATCGTAGTTTATGGCTGGCCAGTGAGATATATAACTGGCTGGATGCACCGGAGCGTTGGCTTATGAATACGTAATTCCATAGAGTCACTGTTTATTTTTTTATTAGGGACTTAACGAATTAAATATTTAACAATTACTTGGATACATTTAAGTGTATCTTACATACACTTAAGTGTTCGTTTACCAACGTCATTGTCAATTTACTAGGATTATAATTTGGCTTCTGATACCCTTCAAAATGGCCACTGCAGGGTAAAATTAATATTCAAAATCCGCTGCTACTCAAGCCCGACCCTCTTGACAAGTTTGAGTCAGATAAAACTAAAGTAAACTCCTTACCCAAGTAAGTGTCTTAGGTCGCGCCCTGGACCCTGATACCATCTACTCCTTCGTCCATTTTGAACACAAAAAGTGAACCAAAAAAAAAAAAGTGAATGTAATAGACATGAGAGGCCATAATAAACCTCTTGGTGAAAAAGACGGAAAATCTTAAGTCTTGACGATTGTAAACGATGACCGACACCCGATGGAAGTGGTCAAAGAAGATAACTATTTTTGAGCTATTTGTGACGTCACAAAGAAATAGCTAACATAACATAGCCCTTATCACCAAAATACAACAATCAAATCAATTTCGCCATTTATCTGCTTTAATAAATTAAGCGCTGTATCCGCGCCTGCGCAGCTATTAATGTCACTGATAGCGCGCGCACTGAAATACGATAGCCATCAACATCCTAATATGTCATATTATTTGTATTAAGTGTACTGCTAGTCATATTTTGACAGGCACAAGGCTATCACAAGGGAATTACCGCATACTTGGATACTATGATTGAGAAAGTTCAATATTTTAGAGTTAGCCATAGATGTATGGATTCTGTATAGTTGTATGAAATAAAGAAGCAATACTTTATTTTATAAAAAATACAAAAAAAAATGGTGAAGGACCAAAGCGGACTTGTTTCTTAAAGGGATTTATTTGGGTTTTCAATTCACCAAGTGTTTTTCATTGCAATTTTTATTAGTCTGTTAGTGCCTTACTGCGAGGGATCTACTTTTAACCTCTACAACTCTCAGACTAGTGTAATACATAATTATGTGTATCAGGCTCAACATATAATAGCGGTTAGGAGAAGTAAAATGATGATGGGATCTTTCATAGTTACTTTTCTTTATGTGTAACTAATAAACTTGAAAGCAGTAAATCTTTTTTTTTCTATTAGAATGCAGCACTTTTCTCAACTACATTTTATACAAAAACATTGAAACAAAATTAACTATCAACCCGTGCGATGCCGCTATGAGCCGCTAGTATTACATAACTGCAGCTTATGCTATGTGCTTTGCAAATGACTATAATACTAATATACTAAAAACAATTGATTAACTCATGATATAAGGCTCCATGTAGAACAAAAAAGGTTAATGATGTAACTTCGTTTCCAGTTAAAGCAAAAATGACAATAAATCAGATAGACATAGAACTACTAATAACCACTAACGTAAAAGCAACTAATTTCAAAATAGACAGTAAAAATCATCCAAAACCCGAGCATAGTGACACTCTGATTGCCCACAAAAAAATTAAATATGACGGACCTATAATAATAAAAGCAGATTAAAATTGTGACGTGAGAGATACGACTGATAACCTCACCCAGTTTACAAGTAATCAATTCGGATCCATAATTAAATGAATATCAGGTAATAACTGATATGACGTCAGCCTTGTGTCGGGTGGAAAAGATTTCGGAGAAGAAACAAAAGGATTTGGGGATGAAACAGAAATACTAAATGAAAGACAAGTGAGAAAGAAAACGACTCAAAAATGTTTTCCTGTTAAGTTTTTCTTTATGATGGAGCTCTTTAAGAAATTAATGGTCATTCCGATACTTAGAGGGATGTCACAGGCTACCGCTAAATTTAAGTTTTATAGGAATATAGTGTATTTGTTACTCGTCATAAATTATTAAAAACGAGGGTAGTCAACTTTGAAATGGCCCAGTTTGGGCGCCACTCCTAAGATACAGCCAAAAATAAGAGTATTACAATTATCATAGCACAATACCACAGCATTCAAAACCATGTATCTTGTAAAATCCAAAAATAAGTACCATACGCTTTTAAGATCCAAACGCAATGACAGCGAAAACGTCATAGTATCGGTTGTAATACACCAAATTCAACGAGAGAGCACTCAACCGGCCAGGAAATAAGCGTTTCGTTCTCCCGCCCGGCTTCTGCTGTCAGTGCGTGTAGAGGCTTACAAATGTGATATTGTGAGAAATTCGTATTGATACTTATCCTTGCATTGAGGGTAGGTTAAAGCAAAAGGCCCCAGCTAGGGCGCCAGTTAAAAAATCACACGTTACCACCAAACTCACCCGTATATGGCGTCCTTGTCCCGCTTGTGGATGAGCGGCTCGCCGGGCAGCGCGTGCGCCGGCGCCGCGGGCGGCGGGTAGTGCACCGCCGGCAGGTGGGGGTGCGTCAGTCTGTGCTCGTGGTACATCGCGCCCCCCTCCATGTAACCACCTCCGTGGAGGCCTTCGTCGTACTGTGAAAAAAATGGCGGAATATTATTGGCAGTTGAGGGGTAAAGAGTGTGAGAGAAATGGTCAAAAGTTATTGAGTTGTTAGATGTAGTGTGATAGGTTTTGAGGGTGTTCGGAACGTGTTGGTGTGTGATGGTGGTTGAGTTTGTGTTATAGCGTGGTTTCAAGTATAATAGAGCTTTTTTTACAAGTGCACATTTTCCTTTTTTATCAATTAATCATATTGGTTTTACTGCCCAATATTGAGTACCAAAGAATGCATGTAAACTCTTCACTGAACTAAAAACATGAACTAGATACATAAATTTTACAAAAAAGAAGGTGAAGTACGAATGAGGACTTATCTTTTGAGGGATGTCTTGCAGCGAACCTAGGATTATAATAGCATAAGTTAAAAAAAAAAAACTTATTCCAAAACTGTTTTGTGATAGTACTTTTCTTACAGTTTGTACGGACCGTCACAAAACAAACTCGTTTTTTTAATAAAAAATGTAACAAAATAAGATTAGAAAAGGGCAAACTTAGGTATTTTTTTAAAATGCCCCAAAACAAAAATTATTTCTTTATATCCGGACAAATCTTGTCTGTGTAATTCTGACTGAATAAACTATTGTTCTTATTACTATTGTCACCTTCTGCTCTTCCGTCAGTTTAGGGCAAAAAATGACAGCGGCAGCAACTGTTTAGTCGGTTATTTGGTGATTCAGGGATATCTTGAGCAATAAATTACATCCGGTCAAATTATATGGGTTACGAAAACGTAAAGCGCATTGAACTTAATTTGAATAAAAACTCGAAAATGTTCAGTAGGATCCTCAAAAAACGTTCATTTCGCAAAGATCAAGTCATCGCGGCTAAAGATGGCGTTACAAATCAGAATAAGCCCGCTCCATTCACCTCTCATTCTATTTAAGTGCTCAAAAAGGGACAAAAAAATCCTTTTACACCTTACTCTTACAATTAAAAAGTTTTAAGTTGTCCAAAAGGAACGAAAGGGCTTTGAATATTCATTAAAATAGCCAAGTCATCGGCCGATGGCTATCTGCCATCAATTTAAACTTGCTTAAGCTTTTAAAATATATTCCCGCGAGATTACCGAGGTAAAAGAATATTTGACAGGCCTCTTAGTGCGCCCTTTTGTCTTAAAACAATTATTTATAATGAATAGAGATCTCTATTCCGTAAATACATGTTGTGTGTTAAAAACATGTCTTTCGCATTAATTACGTTTGCCTTTTGAATACAATGGAGTTGTACGAGCTCGTTTTATTCCACAAAATAGAGATATGTATCATCTTAAAATGTTCCAAACCGCACCTAACATGCGAGTATTATGTGAATAGACCCAACGATTTTGAAGAGCGGGCCCGCTATCAAATACAGTGACTGTGCGATTCGGACCGATCGATGCGGCCGTCATTACCGCGCCTAAAACGTTAGTAGACATTTTGTTGTGGTAGGCATGACAAACATGCCCAATAAATTCGGCTTTGAAAAACGCTTCAAAAACTTTTTAATTTAAACACTGGCTGGTTTAGAACAGGCGTGAAAAAAAACGTACTTCCCGCCAGTTTGTTTCTGAAGATGAAGTCTAATTTCAAATTTAGATTCTAGTTAACGACCGAGGCATTTTCTTCGCGGAGAAATAAACGGGTTATCTTTTTAAATCGTGGGCAGTTTTAATGGCATCCTGCAGTGTTTTGATATGATTCCAGTTTATTTCCAGCCAGTGCTCGTTCGATAAGGTATTTAAGTACTAGGTCTTGTTGCTGACTGCCTACTTAACAGGTAAACAATGCATTGCTGTAGGGTCAGAATGTTCATTAAACAAAAGAAAAAGAACAAAAGAAATGTTACTGAAACGGTAGAGTCGATTTGGTCATAACTTTCATAAATGAATGCAATAAAATATTTTAATTAAGCTATAGCAATTTCAACTGTAGAAGTGGCTACGATACGATACGATATTGGTATTGACAATGTGGCGTTTCGTGTGCTCTGCCTACTCCACTTGGGAATACAGATATGACGTTTATGTATAAGTATACGTATATGTCACCGGAAAATAACACATTCCGTAAGTTTATAAATTTCCTAAAAAAAATCAGGAAATTTATAAACTTCCGTAAGATTCCAAACGACAGACAAATTTTATTATTTTACGGCCGCATTTTCGTAAAATAATCAATTTACGTTAGGTTAGGTTAGGTTAGATTATGTTAGCTTAGATCAGATTAGGTTTAGTTATGTTAGATTAGGTTAGGTTGGGTTAGGTTATATTAAATTTTGCAAAAATGTGGGCGTAAAAACATTTTTTGTCTCCCGTTTGGAATCTTACGAAAGTTTATAAACTTCCTAGGAAATTTATAAACTTACGGAATGTGTTATTTTCCGGTGACATATATAAGTCAAATGTAATATGAAAACCACATGGTATTCGCACACCTTAACATGAAGTTGGGCAGAACATCTTCATAAAACCAGTAAACGTTTAACAGGCGTTTTTAACTTAACGATTAACTTAAGTGTCTCATTTCAATTCTCGTTATAATACGCACTTACTCCCGAAGTACTAGTTATAATTAATTTTATTTGCGAGCTCCTCTTTAATTTTTGCCTCTCTAATTAGCAAACTTGTTCTGCAGTAAAAGGAATAAATAAATCTTTGTTTGCTGACGGTCCGACGCCTGCGCAGCTT
Organism: Adoxophyes honmai; assembly: GCA_005406045.1. Taxonomy (NCBI): domain Eukaryota; kingdom Metazoa; phylum Arthropoda; class Insecta; order Lepidoptera; family Tortricidae; genus Adoxophyes; species Adoxophyes honmai. The sequence goes on along the minus strand of BHDV01005778.1, from coordinate 138,055 downwards.
TTACGGCGCATTCAGAGCGTCACTTTATTAGTATATTGCCGATGTTAAGAGCATTGTAACTGTTCCAGAGGCGTGATCCTATCGAACGCGCGAACATAAACATTCCTCGATAATCAGATTTATTTACTTTCCTACCATTTGTTAATATACAAAAGACTTTATAAAGTGCGTTGACTTATTTGTAATTTATAGGCGCAGGTCGTATAAACGTCGGATTTACATTATTATATGACGTTTATAGAGCTATTAAACTTCCACAGGTAACCTATTCGCACGTGTTTGCGGAACTATGACGATTTTATAACTTTTTTACTTAGGTCTGTAGGGTTTTCCCATAATCGTAAAAGCTATTAAATTATTAAAGTCTTAGGGCACCGATCTAATTACATATACTCAGTATTTCTGCATTTGCACACTTTGATCCTTACAATAAAATTGAGTCAAACCCCGACATTAGCAGTTCAACCATACAATGGCTGAAGTGTTCATTAAAAATGCAATTTAAAATTACAGGCCACATACAAACCAGTGAAAGGGGGAATTAAATCATTACTAAAAACTTGTAATCATACTTTAATGATTCACTATTACCCATTTACTAAAAACCTTTATGCAGCCATTATACGACTATAACTAAGGGCGGGAGGTAGTAATCTAGGCCCCACCGTTTGCTCCCTAGGTTATGGTATATTAAGCAAATTATGGACTAGGAATGTACAGCCTTACATTGATTTAATGGAGCTATTATACAGCTACTATTGCACCTGTAGTCATATAGCGCAGGTGGTGAGCGCAGGTTATAGGTGGCCGTTTAAAAGGTGTTTTATAGGGATCATAATTATAATTAATGGGGATTTTTTAACTGGGTTCTGGGTTTGAATCTCGGTAGGAAGGTTGAGAAGGTATATGGGTACATTATCTATAAATATTTATGAATATAAATAAATGTATTTTGATTGGTTTTATTTTACCAATAGGATGCGTCTTATTTTAGGTTTAAGGTTTAAAGTAAAATTACAGTTTATATTTATTTTATTATACCAATCATATACAATTTCCTTGGTCGCATATGCAAGATTTTTTAAAATTCTAGTCCAAGATTTGAAAAGATCTTACTAAATCCCTCTTGTTGCTCTATAATGAGCTAAACAAAACTCAAAAAAGTTTAATAATAATTTGGTATCATTTAAATTTTTAATAAACTATTTTTTCCATAATGTGTTGGGTTTAGAATTACCTCACAATTTCTCGCCTGGCTACCAGCCTGTCACTATTACACGTCTTTATTAATGCTTCAAACTAAATCATGCTAAAAGTGCCTACAAAATATGAAATAGTATGGTTTTGACTATGAAACGTTACGTGTGCAGTGAGCATTGCCTCCCTCGTTTACGAATACAAGCATGATACATGTATGTATGTATGTACTTAGAAACTTGTCACCCGCGACTGATATTATGTTTCAATTGCTACTGTACTTATATCATGAATATTTAATCCTATCACAGGAATCTGGACTCAATAACATAAAATTAAAAGGAAAAGCGATCGCTTTTGGAACAGCACAGCACACAATGGAACCTATAGCTGTATAAAACGACAATTTAATCACAAATCATAAGCGATAATTCCAGCTCAAATACCGCATAGATAATAAAATAATTCTAGTAATTATGTAGTTAGCCTAGGACGGTACAGTCAACCCGGTTTAGACTTAAGAACGCATGCGCATAATTTATACCGTATATCTTCGCACTCCTTGCACACATTTAAACGTCTTATGCGCTTAGGCACCCTGTCTTTATACTCGTTACTAGAAATTACATAAAAAACAGTGCCGTGTCGCGTAGCTCCAGATTCGATCACGGATTGATCCGGAACATGTCGAGCTAATCTCGGTATAAACAACGTGAGTAATTCCGTTATTTTTTTCAATATAAAAAACAGTATGAAAGAAAGAAAAACTAATCCCCTGTGTCGGGTTCAGAATAACACCTCTCCATTTCTTTCGTGGATATCGTAAGAAACGACTAAGAAGCGAACCTGCCACTATACCTAGTACGTATTTCTTTTGTCTATGTTTAAATACGCCTGTTGTCCCAAATGGGGTAGGGAGCACAGGAAATGTTACATACACAAATCAATGATTTCACGTTTCGTAGCCACTTCTGCCAATTTTTTAGTTTTAAGTTGTAGGTATAAAAGTGACAGGTACCTAGCTAGCCTGTTGCCTAAAGCACACCTAACCTATTTCCTTATTCGTTTCAAGCTAATTTAATTAAAAGTTAATTAAAGGTTGGCTGTAAGATATCCCTTAAGGGATAAGTCCGCCTTTGTACTTCGCCATTTCAATTGTATACAGATAATTTCGTTTTTTGTATTTTCTTTTTTTTACAATAAAGTGTTTACTTACTTACTTAATTTCGGTATGAAAACGTGAGTGTATTCATTTTATTTTACTATGACTGAGTCTCACTGTAATTCTATGTTTAAAATAGAATACTTTCTGCTTTCATTGCCAGTGGTTACTATTTCCTAGGTATGATTTCTCATAGGCTATTACATCCTCCACGGACTGTATTAGTTAGGCAAATCAAATTAAATAAGGATAATAATATCCGCCGACAATACTCGGCCTTCATCATAATCACGGCAAAATTACCTCAACACAGGTACAACTACATGACATTTATACGACTTTTAGCTCTTGTAACGGCTTCAATAATGCTACTGTAGTACTAAGTCACAGACAGGTAAAGTTTTACATTCATACAAGAATTGTACATACATACATACAATCATGCCTGTGTTCCTAAATGGGATAGGCAGAGTACACGAAACGTGACACAGGCAAAACCATGATTACGACTATTTCACGCTTGGCAGCCACTTCTAGTATAATTTTAGGGTTGCAAAGATGGAAGAGGTAGAATAGTGACAGGTTGCTAGGTGGTACATAATACATACATATTCTCACGCCTGTATTCCCATGAGGGGTAGGCAGAGCACATGGATTCAAAAATCCAGCGCCACGTCTAGCAAATTCAGGGTAACCAGATGGTAAAACAGGTTAGTAGAGTTGTAAAAATGTATAAAAGCTTATCAAGCTTATCACTGTTATGGTTATTGAGGCCTTACATATTTTCTAGGCTTCTGGAGTAATGTACTCGCCAATATTATGTTGCATACACGCTTACATCACGCCTGTACTTTGTCCAAATGGGGTAGGCAGAGCACACGAAACGCTACATAGACAAAACCATGACTATTTCACGTTTTGTGGCCACCTCTATTATTTTTTTGTTGTGAGTTGGCAGTTATAATAGTGACAGGTTGCTAGCCTATCGTCTCAAATATACCTAACATATTTCCTTAGTCGCCTCTTAGGACATCCATGAAAGAATTGGAGAATATCGCTTGGAAATGTGGTGATATTGAGTTTTTTAATACTCCTACAGAAAAGTGGATACATACGCTAAGTTGGAGCAAAATGCGTTATTTCATTTTTATTTTATACCTATGTATATAATTGATTTTAATTCCTGACGTTACTGTTAATACTGACATTTTATTAATTATTATTTATTGACAACTGTTTACAATCAGATGATCCTTTTGAAAATTAATTTAGCCGACGAATTTGTCCGACATGTTTCAGGCTAATCCGTAGCCATTCATCTAGGAGCCAAGGCGTAAACTCGATTTAAGTAATCCGCATTTTTCACTATGAGCGAGACTCGAGGTAGTATCATGTTTAAAATACATGAGCCTGACATGAAATCAAGTATAATGTGATTTACAGAATAAACGAATCTATCTCAAGTAGGTATTCTAGCCGCCACCAGTCATATAAGCGTATCATAAACCACTTAAATGACAGATCATCAATACTGACTACGGTATACACCTGGCTTTTGACATAAACAGAAGAATAAATGTAGAAATGCAGCAAAATAATACATAATGACACCTGCCTTCTCTAACCAACCTTTGCTCATAAATTATCACTAAAATAACCAAGTATTGAAGATTTAATGTTTATAAACGTACGTGCCTATTGTGGCATGTGTATCAGTGTTATCTGATGCGATAGCTTATCACTGAATGTCATAATTATTGCTAATCCTGTATTGACGTAGAAATTACTACTGAATTTATTTATTTTTTAGTTAGCGCCGCTGGATCTACAAAGGTTGTATAAAAGTCGTATAGTAACTTTTTGAATCGGTATTATGGCTAATATAGGTTTTATAATGCATCTGTAACTTTGCTTCCAGAGCTAAATCTTTTTTTTTTATTATTTAAAACTAGTTAAAACGATATCAAACTAGATTACTCAATATCTTAAAGATAATTTTGCCGAAAACGTCACTAATACATGATCTTATTTTACTTTGATTCATATCATACCTATACCTACAAAAACTCTTAAAAAGCAGTATTTCCCATACTAATGAGCACTTATTCGTATTAGTTTAACCGATTTGAACGAAATTTGCAGTGGGATAGTACCAAGTTTCATCATGGAAAATCATATTCCCCGTAGAATAGTGACAAGATAATGCCACGCAAACGAAGTCGCGGCCAACAGTTAGTTTGCTACCAAAATGGACATAAACTCAAGCTTAGTTTTAACCCGAACAATGGCAAAGTGTTTCCATTTCACCCAAATTAATGTCCGCTCTATTTTCGGAGCGCTATTAAAAAAAAAGAAAAATGGCGCCTACAATTAAACGTCAATTTGAACAAAATGGCGGCGGCCGTTTCGGACACGCACGCGATAAGCAAGAATCAAATTAGCATCGAATTTCTATAAACAAAAACACAATGTTTGAGTCGTGTAAGAGCTGTATAAGAAGCCGTTGTAAATAAAAAATGGTGGATTAGTTTGCTTCGTCAAAGTACGACTTAGAGTAGGTATAGTTACAAGACTTTTAACGTTGATTCTTATATTGAATTGAATATTTACATAGTACCTACGTGACTGATCCAACAGTATAGTAAAGACTATACATTTTTAAAATAAACAATAAGAAACCAGAACCTACGTTTATAGGTAGATTTTTTTTTCCAACACTTCACTCCTAATTTTAGTCTAGTACTCGACAAAAGTGCCAACCAATTGTTGTTACACTGATAAAACAAGTAGGTTATGACGAATTTACAACTAAGAAGAAAGTGACGTAGTGACAGCAGATATACAGGGATTAAGTTTCCCAGAACCGGTGCTGCAGCTCCGTTTCACAATAAAACGCGTCATGCGTCATCTTCGGGCGCATTTATTTATCTGTGGAGTTAAGTAGGCACTTCGTACCGCGAAGTACAGTTTGACCATTCTCGACTTGCATTAACGAATGTCCGTCAACCTACGCAAATCTCCGTTACAATCCCAACAAGCTTGGTTCGAACTTCGAAACGACACCCAATTGTCGCCAGCTGCCTTAACCTTAATAACCCTCGTTCAGCCCGAAAGTGCTTTTTCACATTTCAATATTCGAACACGCTTAATTCGAATTTGAAAACACTGGCTGATTAAAATAATACCTCTGACGCAAGCGCCTAGTTGGTTCGAAATTCAAACGCATTACTGAAAGTGTTCAATGTTTTGGAGACGCCGCGATCAATCAAAGTGCTTGTTCCAGCGACCAGCGGGCGACGGCGACACTCGCGGCGCTTACGTCACCCGTAGGCGGCTGTCACACGCTACATGTGGTAAGTGTAAGCACAAACATGCGTGTGCGACCGCTTAAATCACTTTATTCTAATTTTGAATCATAACACCCAGAAAAAAGAACGGCGTACGTGCACAGAGTCCCAATCGACGCGGACGAATATTTTCCCATAAATTATTTAGGTCAGTGCCAGTTCGCATTCCATCACGTATGAAGGGATGGGGGTAATTAAAATTCTGTAATGATAGCATTGACACCTCCGCTGGTTCGTAATAGAACCGGTATCATCTACTTTTAAAGGTGAGTAGGTTTCTTTTTCGCGCGAAAGCGACATTGGTGCCACAAAGCGAGACGAGGCACTTACAAGAAAATAATTCCAATGGGACTCCTCAGCCAGCAATAATTCATAAATAGAAACGTAATCTACGGGGCGCTAAGCTATCGCGGCCACAAAATATGTAATGACTACCTTTTGACGTCTTGAAAGCCGGTTCCAAAATTAAATGATACGTTTTAAAAATGGAATCGCTCTGTCCCGCCTTTTTTCCTCCGAGATAACCTTTAGTCCATTTGGTTTGCCATAACGAAAAAATAAGCATCGTGCGTTTTAATTTTTTTAAATGGCATTCCTGTGGTTTTTTCGCTGAGAATATCCGAGCAATAAGTTGCTGGCTGGTTTTTGCGCGCCGTATGGGTTTACGCGTTCGCTGCGGAGCGCTTAATGCGTTTTATGAGCAAGTTTGTGATTGAGCCGCGTGGCTCCGTATTGTTTTGGCTGTTTGTCATCGTCAGCGTTGATGACCGTTGCACTAATTAAAACTCCGATATTAATCGCGGTTATTTATATTTCGTTCGGGCCGTGGTGAACTTTTTATGACTTGCGGTTTTGGGATTAGCGTAGGTCGGTTGATTCCGCGAAGTAAAAAATCAACTCTTTTGTGGCATTCGGATATGAGTAAGCTTGCGGTAAGGAGAGAAACCTTTGTGCGGCGATCCGGGGCAGTTTGATGTTAGATTATTAAAAAAAGTGTATGTAGAGAGCATGGTTCTCAAACGCAGGCGAGTGTGCGCGACGCGGGGTGGGCCCATCCACCCCTGCACCCGTCTTGCTCTAGCCCGCCCGCTGCGCGTCGCGCCGTCCCGCTCGCCTGTCATCTGGCTCGCGACGCATTCATACGTCTAGGGGGCCACCAGAAGCGATTCGTAACAGTGAATAATGTATTTCAACTCACAATACCTAATAACACGTAGGTATTTATAAACAGATACAATCGATGGCTGCAGGTAACGAGTGATCCCTCAGATTGGCACAATAAACACGGACATTAAACCGAAGTAGCGAATTATTCGTATGTGTTTTATGTATTTTGTTAAATTGATAGTGGTAAATCAAGCATCGTTAGGCGGTCCGCGACGCTCGTATCGGATTTTACAGCGCGCCGTTCGCGGTAGTAAAAGTTAGAAAAACTCTATTATATTACCTCGCGCTACAACTAGGCGCGCTCGCGGCGCGCCGCTCATAAATTCCGTTTCATTCATGATACTACGATCCTAAAGAATGTCCATCGTTTGTTTCAGGACCATAAATACTAATAAAACGGCCTCGTTACGGGGACAGTTCAAAAATCGGGCACACGACTTCTTAACGACACCTATTAGGGATCTTCTGTCTGGTCGATTTAATTGAAAAATTGTATCCAGAGCGTTGCAAGAGTTGTATCCGAGTCGGGCGGCGGATGCGGGCCCAGACGACCATTATTCCATTTGCCCATCCGCATGGGGACAGCGTCGCCCGACCGCGAGCGCTGCCTTAATTACTGCCAACTCTTCACCGTTCTATATTTGAAACCGTATCTCGTAGGGCCCGTTCTAAATTCGAATTCCGAAGGTTACCGGCCAGCTGCAATAGTCGCATGGGGCTTAAAACATTTCGATATTCAATTTGTTAGCTGAGTGTTTTTCTTGGTGAGTATTATAAATAGCGCGGGTGAGCTATGTTCGAGGTGGATTCGCCGGCATATTTATCGCCGCGCGGTACCGGGGAAGCGATAACATTCGCTCTAAAGGCCGTGGATGAAAGTTTTAGCTTCCATTCCATTTTTAATTTGAACTCTTTAAAAACAAACGCGGCTCAGACCTACGGCGGCGATAGTCGCGGACGAGGTCTCTCCAAATTGATTTTAAGCGACCATTAACCTTGTAGCCTTTGATTAGGCTTACAAATTGATACGCTAGAGATACAGCGAATTCAGAGTATTTATGGAATTATCTGTCTGGATGTAAACAGTGGGGTCAACAGCTGGCCCCCGACCCGCGATAGCGTATCGTCTGGAGCCTGAGGGACAGACTCAGATTTCACTTAGGTAAATATAACATCGTTAAGATAACGATTTCCTTTCGACGCGACGCCCGTCTCCTTTTGCTCTTATTAAAGTATCAAAATAAGTGCTTAAAGGACTTTTATGCGACTAATAAACTCGGAGATGCTTTTCGATTTTTTTATTTACCTCGTTTTAAATATACTTATACGCGAACATTAATTAGACGTTTATAGGAGCGCCGAGATTGTAACTAACGTTGTAATTATGATTGTAATTTACGGCCGTCGCTCGCAGACAAAAAGCTCTTTAAAAGTGTTTACTCCCATTGACAATTTGAAAGTTCCACTTTCAAAATTGTGAAAATTCCACTATCCGTGTTGCCAGCGTAAAGAATCTTTTAAAAAAAGGTCACATCATAAATAACGTTGACATAAAGCCGCCCACGCGCGTCTTATTACCGCTGTCCGCTTGTCCGTTCGTTACCGGCATTGTGCCCGTGAATGCGAGATTAGCCACACCGCCTCGTGATTGACTATTTAAACTTCCAATTCTGAGTGACGCGTTCCTGAACGGACCGCTTCGATTCGGAATTCAAACTTTTTTCTTTCTCTAATTTAAACCCGTTTCTGCGAGGCGTAGATTAATGTAGGAACTAATGAATCACTATATTTTAATATCAACAACATTAATAAGAAAGATTCCACCGTGTTTTGAATAATATGCCGTCTCGCAATCGAACGTTAGGTACATACAGAAGTAACCTGTTTGATTTCACATAACAATTTGTTTTTATTTTATCGGAAAGGCGCGCGGGAGTGTGGAGCGGGTGCCACGGCGGGACTCGTTCTTGGCAATAATTTGGTCATCGCCCTGGCCTCATGTTGTGACCGACTAAACCGCTCGAAATAAAACCGAATCGACACGTAATTCAAACGCGGCGCCGAACCAGCGCTAATCTAACAGATAAGCCACACTAATTACCCGTAACGGCTCACTATTCATCTTACAGCGGCCATAACTCTGAAGTGTCACCGAAAAAGCGCTAAACAGGCCAATAACGGCGCGTTCCAATTTCAAACCTCGTTATCGTTCCCGAAAAAAGAACGTTCGAAAAAGGGTTGAGTAAAAAATGTTTTTGAATTTGGATTCGTACGTTCGGTAAACACCGCGCGGCGGAATGGCCAGTGCGTGGCGTTCGGAGGCATTGTGCAGCCCCCGGCGCGATACTGGCCAGTCATCCCGCGTCAATTAATATTGTTTAATGTTGGTACAACTCTAAATCGTGGCGGCGTATTAGAGGAGTTAGGGAAGGGGGACACGCCGTCGATGCCCGATAAACAGACTTTGTGTCGACGTTTACTGTCTGAGCAACCGCTTACCGTGTACCTACTTAAAACCTAACCTATATTCAAATTACAAATCCGGCCTCCGAATGTTTATTCAACGTTTTCAATACCCTGTTCGAAGCTCGACTGTCTCTTTCAACTTATAATTAAGTATAACCGAAAGAAAACCATTTGCCGAAGTTTCGGTTATGATTGGAGCTACTCACGCCATATCGTAAAGGAGCTCTGCAATAAAATTTTAAAAGAAGCGCTAGCCACGGAATACCACGCAGCTCATTAAAGTTTGGCGAGCTAGATCCAACGTTCCAATTATTTATTTGCAGGTATTTAGCGCTACCAGGAATAATATTTCAAAGTCCAGGTGACAAGAACTACCAACATCAGTCTGTATTTAATTCAAGAATTATTTATTACACGTGAATATCTTTGCCAGCTGAAAATTACTAGTGATTTATTGTACGCTCCTAGATTATGCTGGCAACACGACGGCTAGGTGTTTTATTAAAATTCTAAGGCGTTTTTAAAAAGGATGTCGGACATTTTGGAACACAATAAACGGTCAAATTAGCGAGCGCAGGAATTAGCACTGAATCCAAAGTGCGCAATTAAGGCGCGTCTACAAAGAGCCAATTCGAAAATGAACAGCGATATTCAAATTGAAAAAGGAACGCGCCGCGAATAAAACAATGAGAGTCGGTACCTGCCCGCGGGTGCGGCCGACGCATCTAGAGCTGAGCGAGTCGAGTTCGAGAAACCAAATTCAAATTTGAAAATGGAATGGAACAGCGAAATTTAAATAACAAATTAGTGGGTGCGTTTATAAAGCGCGTCGGCCATAGACTGATTTGTATTGATTTCAATGTTGGCATTATGCTAAAACACGGTTTTTTTGTGCAACTCGGTGTTCGGAATCACAAGTCTGCCTATACTTTACGTCTACAATCTGTTCAGTTTTTATATTACGTTTTATTTAATACCTACTTGTTTTAATGTTCGATTAATATAGTCGATAATCGTGATGTGTTTAAGTAGATAAATAAGTAAGTATGTATGGACATAAAAACCGATTGAAGCAATATTAGAAGCGAATAAAACTTGATTAGTGCTTTATTTTCGCATAACATCAATTTTTATACCTATTTATTTTTTCCAGATTAACGGACAAAATAAAAAATCTAGAAAACACATAGGTATCGTTTGGAATAATGAAGACCTTGTATAAATTTAATCTCTAAAACGTCGCTAAATTAATTAAATATACCTACTGAAAACAGTTTGATATTTGGTTGGAATTGAATAAGTTGGAGCGTCGTAAAGCTCCGAAAGCTCCCGACGGCCGTGTAAACTTAAGACCCTCAAAAAGCTGTAATAATTTTATTCCTCGTTTGACAAGCTTTCATTTGGCAATAAAAGCTTTGGGAGGATAGAGAAGCGCTGAATATTCCGTACTTTTTTTAACTGGCAACATTATTTGCATTAACAAATTAGACAAAATAAAAACACGTTAACAGTTTTTATCAATTAATATTGTTTTTATAAACGTACAAAAATTATAAATTTTGCTAGGTCTATTTTTTAAACAATGTAAAATAATTTTTCAACGTCAAATTTAAAGAGATGCAATCCTGCCTAATCTTACTAAGTTATCTATGTAAAGGAAGTATCTTTATTCAACATAAAATGGAGATCAGAACCGGTGACGTTCCTTTTTCAAACTTAAAAATAATGGCCACTTGTAATCGCCATAACGCATTAAAAACGTAAATGAGCTAGTCCCACCAGTTATATCAAAGCCGATATATCATTCAGCATACATAAACATATACATCACTATTATATAACGCGGGCTAATTTATCTGCTCACGGCGGCCGAGGCAATGACCGTTTTAAGTGACATTTATCTGTTACCGAAATGGACTTCCATATTTGAAATTAGAAAACAAATTCGAATCGAGAGAGGTGTGTTCTTTTTTTCCTATTTCGGTGTTAGATTTTTAGCTTTTAATCCACGCCGGGTAAAATGCTTAGGTACCTACCGTACGTCAAATGTTTTTTGTATTTTACCGTAAAAAATAAGCTTCACAGTTTTCCTGTTAGATTAAGGCGAACAGTGAAGAAAGTGCAGCGCTATCTAACTGCCTAGTTAGCGACATAATTTCCTTAACAAGTCGTAACTTAACACCTAGCCGCTTTCGCAAAATTATTGCCAGGCCTAAAAATTCAAAAACCATTGCCCGTTATCGGCGAACGCGACAGTACTAATGGCGGAACGTTTTCCGACGCTTTTAAAACATAAAATCGACTTGTTTTTATCATGAAATGTGAACAGAATAGCCTATACAATACTGGTATTATCTTTACTGTTCGCAGTAAGTGCCAATAATAAGTTTAATGCGCTAAGAACGGTCACAACGCCCGCAGATCGGCGTTGGCGCCATCTTAGAAAAATAAAAAGCCAACTTCAAACGAAACTGGCTCGAGTAATTTGGTTAATCGTATAAAAATGTTTTTGTTTAGTGTTTAATACTGTCGCATGTGCATTTCGCTGAGTTAACGACGTTTTAAGTAGATTTCGGGGAGTTCTGCCAAGTATTTATCGCGCGGAATACGGAGACGCGATTTTTTTACGGTCAAACTTGCGAGCTCGCTTCAATTGTTAAAGGTTTACGACTCGCTTGAAAGTTTCACACAGACATGGTAATACCTAGTTCTGGCTAGGTATTGAATGAAACATCACGCTCTATATTCTTGCGCCTACGCAAGTGGTTTCAGCGAGAATAATGTATTTTTTCAAGACCAGCGTATTTTATACGTTATTCCTGTCGGCAGCAGATTCAGTTAGAATTAGAATATTTATTTCTTAGAATGCTTGGGGGCAGGTACAAGGATTTATGGTAACTTTTCTCCCGCCTGACAAAACGTCAGTTGAATTCGTAAGTGCCAGGTTGGAATCAAAATACATTTATGGAATTTTATAACACGTTTACTGTTTGATTATCTTTAAGTACGTGTTCTACAAACAAAATTACGGAGCGGAAGAACATTTTAGGGTACACTAGTAAAGAAATCTCTCCTAAGCAAACAGATAACTGACGCAAAAAGCATGCTTCGGCGATAACCGCTCAATATCTAGCGCCAACGTTACGCACTACACGAGTATTTTGGCCAAAATGTCCGTTTCCAAAACACGTGTTATCAATCCACAATTACTGGGCCACCGGGGCCATTATCACCGATTACTATTAGTAGACAAAAATTGATAAACGCTATCGAACATATCATAAAACTTACGATACGTTATTTCATGACAATGCTCGGACAAGTCTTGTGTAAATATAATTTCGGACCGATATTGTTTTTGGGCAATTTAGAATTATCCGCACTCTCCGGCCGGCTCTTTATTAATTTTTCGACTGGCAACATTGTAGTGGCTGAATGGCGCGAGCCTGCGGTTTGCGAATTAAAAATAATCGGTCAAAATGGCGACGGCTTTTGAGCTTGATTGGTTTTTACAAAGTTGTGCGAAATTAAAAATTTAAGCTTATTGTTCGGTAACGCGGAACGGAGTAAGTTTTGCGGTTATTTTGACCATTGTTGCTATACAAGCCTCCAATTAAAACTTGTTTCTTCACGGCTTTTAGTACAATGTTTCCACGTAAAAGTAGTTCGGTCTTATATAGGTACCTAATACTAAATGTTATTTGATTGTTTTATATCTCTTATCTTAATTCACTGATCTATTCGTACGTTAGAATTAAACGGAATTATTCAGCTAACTGATAAAGTTTTTGATAGTTAGCTAGCAGATAACTGAAACGCATATACCAGAACCATCTAAGAAGTATAAATAATTTATGTAGGTACCTACTTAGATTTTAATATTTGCAGAAATAAAACGCAATCTAGTAATAGTTTTATTTTTAATTTCCAGGTGGTAATAGTTTTTTGTTTTTAATTTTCAGGCAGATAAAGTTGCAATGGATCTAATCTGCTAGTTATAAAATGGCCGTAAGACTTACCCGTTTAAATTTAAGAGTCATTCAAAATTCAATCTGGCATAAAAAGTGCGCTTATCAATGTTAAATTACGTAATACGAGATATTAATGAAGTTATCATTGAAAATATAATATAAACGTTAGAACATTATGATTATCTTAGTAAGACATCTCATTTAGGCAATTTTACTAGGTATGCCTAACTAGTAATACCACCCGTGTGCCGCTGGGTATACAGTTATTCTACTCCGTTTCTTCCGTGGATAACGTAAGAGACGACTAAGGAGATAGGTTGCGGGATGTGTTAGTTGGCAAGCTAGCAATTCGGCACTATTATAACCTCTTGTATCTTCAAATCTAAAATTGTGCAAAAAGTAGCTAAGATAGTTTTGTTTATGTAACATCACTTGTGCTCTGCCTACCTCTTTTGGGAGGCTATGTCAAACGTGATATATATCTACGTAATGTTAAAATCTCTTGGACAATAATATGACTACGGGTTTCCCTAATTCCTATTTATTTTTCTTATTTATTATTATACCTTACTATGTAATTGTTTTTACATTGAACACAAATAGGTACCTACCTACTGCTATCTGTAAATTATTTTCGACCAAATCCCAGTTGTATTAGATAGTGCAAGTGTGCGCCGTTCACATCTTTGTCTATTAAAGGACATTTTAAAATAACGTGTCATAATAAAAATCCAAGTAAAAAAGACCATTTGAAAATGCGACAATACTAATAGGAATCACATTTGATCATAAAATGCAATTGAAAGTGCTAAGACTGTTAATAATATTTTCAAACTAGGTACATAGATACCCTATTCCTACATTTAGAAGCATTTGAATCGATACAGAATTAACACAATAATTTGTTGTTTCACCATTAATTCTTGAGACCATAGACAAATGTGTTTTTTTATAGGCTTAGGCTAAGTGCGCACCACGATTTTTTGTTGTGCGATAATTTTGTCGCAGAAATGTAACGTAAGGGTTTATGTGTCAATGCGCGCATATACGCGACTAATTTAAAATTGAGTAACAAAAATTAAATCGTGATGCGCGCTTAGTCTTACGTTTGAGTTTAAAATAAGATGGTAGGTACATGTTTGTCTAACTAAAACATCCGTTTACTTTGACAATAAAAAATAGTATTCGTTTTGCGTCTGCCTATCGTGGTAACTTTGTTAATCTAACTTAACTGGATTAAATTAGACTTGGCGATAAGATTTTGTAATTTGAGCAAAATTATTGGAACGATTAGCAGAGGATTTTGTTGGTAGGTACTTATCAATATTAAACTTATCTAAGTATTTGTTTGAAACGAGTGCATACTCTTTTATATAATTATTTGAAACAGAAACTACCTATACTACGCACAAAATTATCATTTGCTCTCTTATGGTGATGTACCTACCTATTTTCAAATGGTTAACCTGTCTTTTTCACTGTTCACTAAGGGCACTAGATTTTTTAACCATGTAAATACCCGTAAATAATATTTTACATACTTTGCACATACCTAAGTCAGCAAACAATTGTGTGATTTTTAATTTTTGGCTTCAGTACACTGTCACAACAATCTTATTAAATAGGTATTAGGGTATTTCCTATTAGAAATTTTTAATTAAGTAATTAGATTTTTAAGTTTAGTACCTTCTTCATTAAAATAAGAACCAGATTTGATCATAAAATTCAATAGCAAGATTGTTAATTTCCAAACACCTATATTTGAAATTTCGAGTTTTTTACACATCCATCACTAACATTTTATGACTACGTTCATGTCTATCTTACCGTAGAGAGAACATACTATTGATTGGTGTAAGTACCTACCTAAGTACCTACCTATATAAAGTCCCGACGGCACGTAACTAAATATAATGACTTTATAGCGATGTTTATATTATGTATCGTATATTTATATTATATTATACTTACAGATTTTAAGTAATGGAATGAACTCTAATAAAATTTCGTAAATACTCATATTATAATATCAAAATATAAACGAATTTATGTTGACTTTCAAATATTTGCAGCTGTGAGGTTAGTTTTGATCAGCGTTCTTTGATATTATTTTACTTTTACCACTTGGTATAACTTAAGGAAGTAAGTATTAGTTACCCTATTTTACTCTTCAGTTAACAAATGTAAAGAATAACTGTGGACTACGGAATAACGTCATCTAAAATGTTTTTATTTTATTTAGTTGCCTTATTACTGTTTGTTAAATTTAATTCGCACTCTGCCACTTCACACTTTACCGCTTCTTCATTATTTTTTCTCATTTTTCCGACGGAACCAATTTTTTGTGTATTTACCCTATTTCTAGATATATTCTTGATAAAAATAGCTTAATTAAATTAGATTTACACATTATTTAGGTAGGTCAATATTTTTATTTGCGCGACTATACCAATTAGAATCAATCAGCTTGGTATGAACGCGGTTAAAATCATAAATAACTTTTTAACTAGAGTATTATACGTATTTTAAAGTGCACTTCAGTTTAAAAACAACCAGTAGGCCTATTGCAAGCGTGTGTGGTCAAATAGTTTAGTTTTATGATCTCATAAAATCTCATGACACCAATGTTATGATAAGCTGATTGTAATAGCCTGTTCCTCTGGATAACCACTATCAGAGAGATAAAATAATAACAAGTCTTTCAAATAAGTAACTCAATAGACCATTGGCAACTTATAATAATTCCGGCCTTATATTCTAACATCGTATGAAACTTCTCACGCAGCGGTTTCCCAATATTTATAGATTTTATAACTAGTTAGGCAAATGAAAGCAGTTGAGTTTATGGTACGCCGGATAAATTATTATTACCTATTAGGTATAATAACTTTATTGTCAATCTATCAAACTGATTTGACGTTTGTTCGGGTTATCAGTCACCTACAACGTGAGTTATGTCCACAGGAATCTGTTTGAAGCCATAAATTACGGGCCATTGTTAGAAACATCTTCAAAACTGTCAAATGTCTCACAGCCATAGTTACGGCTGTCCCCTAGCCAAACAAAGTAAAGGATTACAAGAGACAAAAACAATGCGACGCAAAATCTTTAGAAACGCCAAAAAAATCCGTTAGTGCATCTTTGTGGTATCAAAAGGACATTTTTTTTCTGTCATTGTCAATTGAATTTTATTGTTGGTTTCTCAGATAGGCGCTTTTGTGCCCAACCGTGCGTTCAAAGCTGCTTGTACCAAGAGAGACGGCAAGAGAGCATCCCGCTGACAATAGACCCCCGCTGCTCGCACTTTTATCCCATTTACAGTCACGGCCTCTATCCCGTCACGTGCTTCCTAGTTTAAAAATAAAAATCGTTGTAGACTATCAAATTTTTGTTTACCCAATTACGGACTAAGGCTGCAAAGCCATACAGCCTCTCCTGTCATAGATTAAACTGTTCCATATTAAAGGCCTATTTACTTTTATAGCCTCTAAGTTTTTTAATGAACGATGCGTTCAGTTTTATGACGCGCGAGGTACTTTATAATGTGGATTACGTTATCGTCGGTTAATTACGTTCGAAATGCATTTCGTTTCGTTCCCAAGCCTCGTTACGTATTCCGTGCGCGTCGTTTAAAACGGTTCACCGGTAGACTTGTCTTAATTCTGATTTAAACTGTTTCATAACTTGGTTAACGTTGTGACGGGTGTGTGCGTACGTTACAGGTGTGACAATGTTTGTTTATGAGTCTGGTCGAGTGTGGGTAGTTGGGCTACGCTATCAGCTGATGTACATACCCTAGGCTGAGCCATGAAAGCTCGGCCCGAGCCCGGGTGTAAGGCTCCGCTGGCCACAACGAACGTTTTTCGTCACGGGCCTAACACAACACTTTAGCACGTGCACACATACACTAGACACCGTCACAGCGGCCCGCTAACTCACTAGTGTCATACTGCACTCGCGGCGGTTGTAATTGTTCGGGACGCGGGCCGAGCGAGGCGCGGGGAAGCGGGAGGCCCGACGCGCTCGGCTGTCTAGCGGACACTGGCGCGGGCCGCGCGAGCGAGCGCGACGCGGGGCGTGGCCGCCTCCCACTGGGCCGCGGCCAATGGGACGCCGCGCCGCCGCCGCGCGCGCGCCGCGTCGCGCCTCACTCCGCGCCGCGCGCCGACAGAGACGGTCGCGCAGCAGTCCGCACTCCAGCTTGCACAGAATCGCGCGTGTGGGTTACGGCTCGAAGTTTGTCTATGGTCCGTGTCAGTATGCTCTCAGTGGCCAGTAACAATTTTATTCTTCACGTATGCCTGTGTCTCTTCTTGCTCGATATGTAGGTGGAACGTACCTGTTTTGATGATTTTTTAAAGGTTTTAATTGACAACAAACCTGCAAGTTCTGCGCATGCGTGCCCACATATAGGTAGAAGTGTTTAATGTGAAAACTTTGTAACCGCGACCCATTCGTTCCGCGAACGGGTATTTCCGTTATTAAATATGTTGTTTTGATAGTTCACGGCTTTGAGGTTAGGAGGCTCAGGAATCTATTAATTACAACTAGGACTCAAATAGGTTACAGATTATAATTATATTACCTATCTACTTACCCAATTTAATTCATGGCCGTGGTAGATACCTAAGGATAATTCCTAATTACCTTCCTACCCTGGTAGTAGGTATAAAACTTACAAACGTAGGTAGGTATATAACGGGTAAAAGAAAATAAGCCATCCGACTTACTGACCCTTTAAACATGTCACAACACCTAGCTTAGCTATCTAAAGAAGTAAAAATTGAAACTGAAATTAGAGACTCTACAGTTGACATTTTATTTATTTTTAATACTCAAGTTATATCTAGGTATTAAAATTAATTTAAACTAAAGAAAAATATACGTGCACATAATCTAATTAAGTACCTATATATACCAAAAATGTATTTTAATTTTCCCTACCTATTTTCTACTACCTACTCATCCGATCTAGTAAAAAAGCACCTACTTAACTGCTTTATCAAAATAACATCATTTTAGTGATCATATTGATCACCTTGTGATAGATTCTAACAGTAATTACATGAAATCAATCACCTAATAGGTTCTTACGTGTTTTGTTTTTCAGCGTTTCAATTTTCCATTTTTTACCGTAAAACCAAATGTAACTCCTCACTATATACATACAAAGTTATCTTTTATACCTACTGTATAACGTTAATACCTTCTTATTGGAAAGATAAGAATTTACAAATCATTTAAAATCTCTAACGTTGAGGTTAATTATTAATTTGTAGCTCGACCGGGCAAAAGGGTAAATACCTACAAATAAAATAAAATCGAACCTGCGAATGTGTTTAATAAACATAAATTTATTTTAATGCCTCCCTGTTATAATATTGCTCTTACCTAATTATCGGACACCATTAAAATTACCTACCTTATTTATACCTACTTACAGCAAATTAAATAAACTGAAATAAATTTTGTGTTAATCCACGGTAAGGAGTTTTCTTTTACACCTAGCGCTGTATGTTTATGGCCTAGGTTAGTACATGTTTACCCGACGTAAAATAATTTGATGCGGTAGTTAGGTACATTTGTCTTCAAAATTTCTTAGTTTTTGGTCTTTTTAGGTTGTCTTTTATCGCAATCAGAAATGGAAATTCCGTAATACAATATTTGAAACATGTTTTCATTTTGATTGGACCTACGTTACATTTTACAATCACCTGCCTACCTAACTGCTTCTATGTGGGTAATTCAGCCTTGTGAAAGCCTATCACAAATACGGTGGACATAATATACATTATTTTACATGATTTGTCTGATACTATGTCCAATTAAACTTCTATATCAGTAAGGCACGTCAATAATAAACTAAAACATTTAAAACTAGAACAAACATTTACAATTAGGTATGTCATATTAATTTCGAAATTAAGAGCCAATCTCGGGAACTGAAGCTTGTTCTTAGATTTTATATCCACTAAGCTATAGGACCACGCAGACTATCTTGTCGCGTACATTTTTCGCTTTACCTACTCTTTTTATTTCGAGCTCTTTCATTTTTTGATAGGTATCTCTATCTCTACCTATAACACGGCATTTTTTTTTCTTTCTTAAGTGAACATCAAGCCTGCATTCCTAAGTGGACTAGGCAGAGCGCACAAGACGTTTCATAGGCAAAATCAGGACTATTACACGTTTTTAACCACATTAAACACAATTTTAGGTGTATTTAGATGAAAAATGTAAAAAATGTATCATAATTCCTTAGCCACGTCTTACGACATCCACGAAATAAATGCTAATCTTTTGCTTAAGAGGAAATATGCCGGACGAAAGAATTGAAAAATAGGTATTTGCTAAATCTATTGCTGTCGCGCCGTGCCCTGCCCAGACGACGTCGAGTGCGATAAGAACAACTACAGCTCGGACCGAAAATACCTATGAAAATTATTCAAAAACAACGTTTCGTAGTCCCCTGATTTCTTCTCCAAAACTTAACCGATTAAATATGTTTTTTCATTAAATGTTTAAGAAATGTCATAACTGTGTTTCTATGTTCTTATATTTTGATATAATTGTGTTAAAATTGGTTTCTAGAGGTTTGAACACAACGGAAAAAACTTGCCAATTTTTCATGTTTTTGATGGTTAATATCTCCTTTAATAATTCAATAAAGAAAAAAAGGAAAACATAGGAACACGCTAATATATCATTAGATTGTTGATGTAAAAAATCATTGTTCTACGGGTAATATCCAGCGAGGAATCAGGGGACTACGTTTCCATACAAAATGTGACCGCTCCATTTCCTCTTAATTTAAACGCTCTATCCGTGGCCTTTACCTTCCTTCTCTTTCTTTCTAGAAGTTATCTTCAGATCGTCGTTTCTTATCTAATGATTCAACATTTCCCCTTTTTCTATTCTCTACAACATTTAGCGTTTAAAACAACACCTAAATACCTACCGATTCAACATTTCCCCGTTTCTGTTCTCTACAATATTTAGCGTTTAAAACAACACCTAGATAATTACTTTGTGTCGGTAATTTCTTTTATATTCTATCTAATATTTCTAATAACTAGGTATTCTTAAGAGCAAAAAGCAGTCAGTTATTATTAGCGTATTTTTTACACTATTCAGGCACAATATTACCTATATGCTATAGATTTAACCATCTGATTACCTACCCTGTAATTGCTAAACGGGGCACTGGATTTTTGAATTCGTGTGCTCTGCCTACCCCTAAGAATACAAGCGTGAGAATATGTATGTATAGATAAAACAGGATTAGTTTTAACTCGCATAGTATTTTAACGTTCGTGCCATTCGTTAAATTCGTCGCTCGTGCAATTTCCTTAAAAAAAACTCCATTTTACTACTAGTTCAAACGACAAGGTACCTACCCTCCGCCTTGGTAATTTAGCCTTAAGTCAGTAAACCGAAAGTCCATAATCCAAAGTCATTATTTAATCCCCGTAATGCATCATTTTAGCGAAGTAAGCTAGGTCATAGGCAAATTTAAAATGACGCCATTTTTATTTTGTTTTTTTTTTCTCGGCACGGCAAAGGGTTGAGGCGTGGCGTGGGTCGCCACATGCAACAGCATCTATAATGAGGTTTAATTCGCAATGCAAATAGAAAATAATACCTAGTGTAAGTCAAAGTTTGAAGTCATTTTATAAGGTGAATTTGTAATGATTAGTCCGTAATTTTCCTTGCTTAGTGACTATTAATTTTGAATGTTTGCATTTTAATATGCCGGCTACAAACGGTCAATGTATAATTATGGAACTAATTACAGTTCTAGGTATTTTTAGCTTAGAAATGTATGTCTTCATAGGTAGGTACCTACTTACTTCAATAATAATGCAGTTTTAATAATTATTAAGTCAGTAAAATATACATACATCTCACGCCTGTATTTAGTACAGGAATTATACACATTTTGAAATGCAAATGAACCGAGAAAGCTGAATTTTTGATATGACGTAGAGAATGCCTATAAAAGCTTAACTTGAAATTGTCGACCAAGATTTCCTATGTGGGTTTTCCGCCATCTTGAAAAAAAGGTTAAGATTGGTTTTTTGACAATAACTCGGCTATCCGACGAGATACGATAATTCTGTCAAGTAGTTTTTTGTAGCTCTTTTTATGTTCTATAATTTATACACAAATACATTTTGCGTAACATGCATCGTTATCGAGATATTGGCCAAAAACTATTTTCGTCTTTTTCGATCGATATTTCAATAACAATGCATGTAAAGCAAAAATGTTTTACGCATAAGTTATAGAGCATAAAAAGAGCTAAAAAAAACTTCTTAACAGAATGATCGTATCTCGTCGGATAGCTGAGTTATTGTCAAAAAACCAATCTTAACCTTTTTTTCAAGATGGCGGAAAACCAACATAGGAAATCTTGGTCGACAATTTCAAGTTAAGCTTTTATGGGCATTCTCTACGTCATATCAAAAATTCAGCTTTCTCGGTTCATTTGCATTTCTTTGCCGTTAATTCCTACGTAATGACCGGGTTAATTCCCAAGAGGGGTAGGCAGAGCACATGAATTCAAAAATTCAGTGCCACGTTTAGCAAATTCTGGGTAACCAGATGGTTAAACGTGATATCGCGGTGACAGGTTGCTAGCCCATCGCCCACAATACACTAACCCTTTCCCAGAGTCGACTCTTACGACACCCACGGGAAGAAAGGGGGAGGTGCTATTCTAACCCGGCACCACAGTAAAATATAACTTTTCCAATGATAATCTACACGCTACAGGATATGAATATCTATTTATTAATAAAAAAATGCATTTCGGCAAAGATAGGTACGGATTGAATCAATAAATGTCTTAATTTCCTACAAACGCATGTCTTTTTGTTTGTTTTACTCAAGTATAAATACGTATATTATTTTATCTAGTAATAGTGCATTAGGTACATCAAATATCAGATAATATTGTTTCTGAGACCGTTTTGTTTGCCGTCGCTAAATAATAGCTACAAAACTACACAAGTAGGTAGCGTTTAAGAAATATGTTAGTGGATAATCGAGAGGTGGTACAATTTAACCGGCGGTACGATTCCACCGGCTCTCCCCTACATATATTATGTATGTAAGTAGTTAAGTTTAAAGATAGATAAAAACCTTGTAAAAGAGATCTCCAAGCGACTGGTAGATACAACTGGAGACCGAAGAGCTGGCAGCTTCCTCGCTCAACGCATCAGCATTGCGATACAGCAAGGAAACGCTTCCAGCGTCTTTGGGACCACGCCTCGGGGTGCCCTTTTTTAAATATAGTCTAGTTCTTAAGTTAGTTTTTATTTTAGTTAGTTATTTTTCTTTTAATGTTTTTGGTATTGTGTAATGTTATATTTTTAAATAAATTCCCAACCGGTGAAATTTGATAAAAATCAACTTGAAGTCCTTGTTAATACTCATTTTACTTAGTTATAAATAGGTACCGAGGTACTGTGCCAGTAAGCTATGTAGGTACTACGTTAAATAAATGCCACGCGTTAACAAATTCCGACAAAGTAGTTTTTTTCTAGACTTACCTACTTCTAAATCATCGAAAACGAGATTAAAGACAAAAATTAAGTAAGTAAGTTTACAATGTAGGTACCAAATACTCATAAATCACTTTAACCGTAATATACCTAATTATAACCAGTACGTACCTTGCCCTATTAGAAAATACCAAAGCAAAATGTGACTAAAAACGTACCTACCTACCTATCTCACGGACATATATTTGAAAAACTTAAGTAAGTCACCTGTTGTATGTAGTTGTGTACAGTTTGCAATGAACGACGCAAAAAATACGAAGACAATAACTTGATATTGACAACTATTTTATATCTTATCGTGACAGTCGTGTCAATTATAAGTGGACAGGAATAATTAAAATTGAAAGATAGTCTTTGCAAACCATGCGATATTTATAAATTTCAAAAATAGAATGTCAATTCGCACAGATTACTCACAGATAGGTACAACAGGTCACTTAACTTTTTCACCTACGTATATCACAAAATGAACTCCGCAACCATTTTGCTACCGATATACCTAACTACCAACAGCCTATCGTCATATTACACGAATATACATTTAGCAGAAATAAGCACTCAATTTTCGAATAAAACCTTATTTTATTATTAAAATTGACAGCTCGCTGCGGAACGGAATTTCGTTTCCAATTTTAAACTTTACAAATGGAACTTCCAGAGAATTACTGGAGTTGAATGATCCCGCCATTCCATTTTTAAATGAGCTTTTATTTTTAAAATTTACATTGACGTCGCCATATTACATTCGGCCGGGACGAAGTTTGATTTGTGATAAACAATTAAGTACGGTGCGACCAGAAAATCAAGGGATTAAAAGATGACACTTTCTACGTAAATGTCACGTTTTTGACGTAAAATGCACGCACATGGTAACAAACACATTTGTGACAAATTTGAGTTCCAATTTTGTCCGGTTTCAAGACTTTTTGGTCGGTCTAAACTTAGATTATTTCGTTGCTCTAGTATTATGACAGAGCGCTAAACTAAAACGAAGTCTCTCGAGATGATTTTCATTTGATAGATCGCGGTAAAATAAAGACTAGATACCTATTGTCGGGTTAAGAATATTACCTCTTCAGTTCCTCCCCGAATGTCGTAAGAGGCGACTATGGAAATTAGGCGACAGGTTAGCAACCTGTCAGTATTACACCTACCAACTTGAAACTTAAAAAATAAACTAGAAATATGGTTTTGTCTATGGCGCATTTCGTGTGCTCTGCCTACCCTATTTGAGAAGGCTTGATGTACGTTTTAAATTATAATTATTTTTACGTTAAATTAATATTATTCCTAACGAATTGAAAAAATGTTGCCCTTTACAATTATAAAGGGTAACTTTTTCCTATTAAATGTACGAACATGATAGATCTCTGCATATTATTCAATATCGATAAACAACTTCATTAGCTGTAAATTTAAATAAAAATACAATAACTTGCCACTTTGGAATAACAATGACGGACGTTGATCATTGAAAATTCTAATTAGTACATTGATGAAACACGTGCCGTATAAAAAATACGTACACTAAGGATGTTGTTTGTATGTTTTACTGTCGCTCACAACTCTCTTACAAACCTTAGACGTATCATTAAAGAAAACCCGATATGCTTATATTGTTTCTTCATTCTCGTTTCTGCGCAATATTCTCCGCAGTCTTTGAACATTGTACAGAATCGCTAATAGAAAGTAACAATGATGGCTTAAGTATCGAATAATGTATCCACCTATACCTACATGGACGGGTTGTAAAAACACAAAAATAAATAAAAACTGTGAATAGGTTTCTAAGTTCTGATCTAGGCTTAACTATACATATAGAAGCGCTTGACTATATTGAAGTGTACTTACATTGTCAATACGTACGGACAGTTGTTTTAATAGAAATATG
The DNA here is from genome assembly GCA_005406045.1 of Adoxophyes honmai. Taxonomy (NCBI): domain Eukaryota; kingdom Metazoa; phylum Arthropoda; class Insecta; order Lepidoptera; family Tortricidae; genus Adoxophyes; species Adoxophyes honmai. The sequence continues at coordinate 113,288 of BHDV01005778.1, read as the reverse complement.
CTTAATGTTAGATATACATAGGTAAGTAGATTTTACCCCACAGTTAAATGTTTTTTCTATAGCGGCATAGCAAACTAAATCTACGACGATGTTGAGGGAAATAGCTAGTTTTATGTACCTAAGAACATTTTCTATATTTATTCTCAAGATAGGTAAGTATAATTTACTATCTAAAAATAAATTGAAAGCAAATTTATAAAATAATACTTGTCATTTACCGTCCAAGAAGAATCGGCATTGCGTTAAATTTAAAACTAATTAGTTAGTATCAGCACCAATATAGTGTACGGCATCATTCTCTGTACAACAGCCTGCAAAGTGACTTAAAAGCTATTTAGTTGTAAGAAAATTTTACGCATCGACCTAGAGACCTTTTGTTACAGAAATATAACTAAAAACCTAAATAACAAGGATGCAAACAATTGTTGTTCATAATCTCAACATCTTTTTATGGCACAGTTTATAAATAAGTGAAAAAATTTTAAGTCACCTCTTGTGTGTGAGTGTGCGCAAATAGACATTCTATTTCCAAAATTTGTAAAATATCGTATGGTTCGCGAACTCATTATTTGCTTACCTTTCAAGTTTGATTATTCCTTTCCAGTTATAGTTGACACGACTGTCACGATAAGATATAAATAGTTGTCAATATCTTTGTATTTTTGTGTCGTTACTTTGCAAACTGTAGGCACACTACTACTTAAGTTTTTCACCCATACATATTATAGCTTAAACTTTAAACCATCGCACCAACATACAACGAGCATAATACCAATAAATATAATAAATATTGAAGCACATTTCCATCGTAACGCAAAACAGCTCATGAAAAATGAATGTCTATGGTCTCATTAAAAATTCATAGCATAGAGTTAATTCGGAGTACAAATTAATTAACTCTCCGCCATTAATGTCCCACGGTACATTATCGATCGATTATTATTTATTAATTTTTAATATTGATTAATAATTGATAATAAAGTATAAATATTTCGTGGAAGTTACACGGTTTTTGCTGACTTTTATCTAATACTTTGAGATACGTGAATATCACTTCTGTATTCCTATGTGGGGTAGGCATAGGGTTGCCAACTATACTGTTTTGAACAGTATTATACTGTTTTTCACTAAATTATACTGTTTACTGTTTGACAAAAAAAAAGTATACAAAATACTGTTTTCAGCATCAAGTCAACATTATCAATAACATCAACAATAAATTGGTAATAATATATTCCCGTGTGGTCCCGGATTAGAATAGCACCTCCCCCTTTCTTCCCGTGGGTGTCGTAAGAGTCGACTCTGGGAAAGGGTTAGTGTATTGTGGGCGATGGGCTAGCAACCTGTCACTGCAATATCACGTTTAACCATCTGGTTACCCTGAATTTGATAACGTGACACTGGATTTTTTAATTCATGTGCTCTGCCTACCCCTCATGGGAACACAGGCGTGAGAATTTGTATGTATGTATGTATGTATAAATAGGTAAAATACTGTTCGTTTTTCTAAAATACTGTTCAATAATCTTCATAGACCTGAATATACTTTATTTCTTGTAAAAAAAGTTGGCAACCCTAGGTAGGCAGAGCACTCGATGCAGTACACAGTCAAAACCATACCTATTCCACATTTCGTACCTACCTGTTTTTAGCTCCGTTTAAAAAAAAAGAGAGGTACCTACTTATAGTGACAGTTTGGTAACCTGTCGTCTAAAGCATAGGTACAGTCGAGGAAATTGAATATTTAGCAGGTTGACCGCCTTCATAATTTGTTCGCATTATAGGACAAACTTCACCATGAAGTTCAATATTGAGTATTTATGTCATGCATCTGGCTGGAAACAGTAATCAGGCCAATTTTAGAAGTATCTCAACCTGCTAAACATCCAATTTCCCTCACTGTACCTACTTACCGATGCCCTTAGTCACCACTTCCGACATCTACCGAAATGTAAAGATAGTTTAAGATAAAGATTACAAACGGTTAGTCTACGGTACAGTATACCTAAATACTGGACACGTAAACGCTAAAGTATGTGCATAATAAACTTGAACAGTTAAAAGTCTACGGGAATCGAACCCGGATCTGTTTGATAGTCTGGTCCACTAGCCAAGATGTTTTTGGTGGTCAAATTCAAGAAAAACACGAAAGAACGGCACATAACCTAATAAATAGAAACTTTTAAGAGTGAGAAGTATATTTTTGATCTTTGATTTTTCAGTTTACAAAGATTTTGAATATTTATACTGATTCATGTTTAATAGTCAATAGCAACTTTATTTGTTTGACTTTTAAGACGTCAAAAATAAGTGGACCTTTAATTAATTTTATTTCATGGTACATTAAAATCCGTACTTGAAAAATAAAACAATATGCTTTAGTGGTTTTTAATGTTGAGTTTCGAATTAATCGCAAAGTAAACGCCTGTTGTTAAAAATTGCGGATATTCAATTACTACAGTGAGTATTAAGTGTAAATTAAATAATTAAATATTTTAAAGCTTTCACCTTTAACCTATATGTACTAGTAGTTAGGTTTATTGCATGTTTTCGTTGCACCATGTATTATTTATATTTCGATAAAGCTACTTAAGATACAAAATGAAACCAATTAAGTATCAAAAGAATTACCTAGCATGGCGGAAAGAAGAATATGCGAATTTAAAAAACTTCGGCAAATCTAATCATTCAAGATAATTTCTGTCTGAGTCCACAAAAAAAAAAGGAAAACCAACCGTTACCTGTTTCGATATTGCAAATTGCGACGGACGTTTGAATAAAAAAGAACAACGTTATTCCACGAAAACTTACACAAAAACGTAAGTGAATAAACGTTATTGCCACGCGTTTAATGAATGTTTCAATTGTTGAAGATTAATTATTATTTTTAAACACCTGGCCAGATAACATTTGCATTCCTATGTCCTTGTTTGCGAATAGGTATTTAGTTACTTATTTCAAGCCAAGTGAACTGAAATTAATTTAAACACACCTATTATAGAAGAAAAATTTGTCTTCATTTATTATTAAATTTTCTCGTTTTAATTATTAAAACGTGCTAATGTTTTTTGCAAGTCGCTTCTGAAGTTATTTCTCTTACAAAAAGTCGGATAGCGCCATGAAGTTACTGCTTGCGCCATCTTTTGACGAGTAGCGGAACTAAAATGCTCGTTGAGCGCACGATGGAAGAACGTGTTTGGTTGCACTTCTTGCTCGTTTAGTAGTGATAGTATGGTTGTAAAATATAATTATGAAATTGTATTGTGTATTTTCACTATGTAAACGAAAAAAATGCTATGTAAATTGATTTTATTTAAAAAATAGGTTAACAAGTAGGTATCATGACCGTGACAGTATTGTTTTTTAGTTTGTATTGTAGTCATCACTTACCAGTTACCAGGAACTTGAATTTGGTTTATTTTATTATTAATACTAATTACTTTCTTTCCTAGGTTTTACAAAATTGGCGTTTAGTGTGATTTTTAAAAATTCAATTTATTTAGCAACCAAGAATCCTACTTATACTTAAATAAAATTTTGAGACTTATGTTCGCGTTTCCAGACACTAAAAAATAATACTTAAATTGAACTGCCTATAACCAATTAACCTTTTGAGCGCCAAGGCGCGAAGTGAAACGCTGTGCTCCCAACGCCAAAGACGTGAGTCGGCTCTTAGATAATGCTTGTTATTTTTCGAATGGTGCTGTATTATTTTATTTAAATTAGGTATATAATAACTTACACTACCTATAAATAAAGTAAACCTAGAAAAAATGTTGCAGCGTTTTATATTTCAGTTCTTTCGCAATAACTTCGACGCACCATTTAACGTCGTGGCGTCACGGGCACTGACTTGCGATGACGTGATATGGCGTCTTTGGCGGTCAAAAGGTTAAATACAAAATTCCGCAAACAAACAGCGTGTTCTTCAGTCCTGTTATTTTCTTTCGTAATTCTATATTTTGTTATTGGTTTTAAGGTAAGAGGTAGGTACAATAGCTACAGATTACTAACCTGTCCCCTAAATACCTTATCCTATATCCATCGCCTCTTACGACATCCACGGAAGAGGTGTTATTGAAAACACGACACGGTAAATAAATCCGTACCTATGTAAAATCCACGTATTTATAGAATGAGTAATCCTGCCTATTTCTCATCCAAAAACTAATGACAAGCTTAATCCGTCGGAATTTTAATTAAAATAAGCATTCTGCCAGAAACTATTCAGCGATTCTTGGAAATGTGATCTGACTGTAACGTCAAATGAAATGTTTAAGGAGCGTGGCTCTATGTCGCATCTATCACAACACGATGTCGTTGAAATAAATTACTGTAACTCATTTAGAAGAACATCGCCATTTTTGTCTCTATTCGAACCAAAAAATATGCTAAAAGTTGCAACAAATCGCGAAGTAGTTCTTCTTATAATCAAAGCTAATTACGACTGAGACGTGCCTTAAAAATCACACCTTCGACACAATGCCACTACGTAATGGTAACTAATAATGAAGTTATTTCCCTTCAATGAGGTACCTAGTCTATTTCCTTGTTTACGCATATCATTCAATTTAATTACAAAATCGCACAATCTCAAAGTTGAGTTTTGAGCACTGCAATGTATGGGCGGGAGTGTGCGTCGCTCGTGATCAGTTCACTAGTTGGTAAGGTAACTAGTCGCTACATGTGCGGACTTAAATATATATGGGCGTTGACGCTCGAGCAGTTCTTTATTTATTTCGGAGTTCTTTTTCGGTTTGTAGCTCCATATGCGGAAGGCCTTATGACTACAATCACACCAAGTACAGCTACTTACAGCTAACCAAGTGACATGTTGACTCATGTCAAACGACAGTCCAGTGTATGCGCAATGCGCGTAGGATCAACTCCTGCGCATGTGTTGCGTCAGCAGTTCCCAGCAGGGATGTTATGGATATGAAATTTCCAAATTTCGGATACGGATTAGATACGGATATGGGAATGATTATGATACCGGATACGAATACGGATATGCCATTATTTCAGATTATCCGTTAGTTTCGGATAATTTCGGTTACGGATATTACATTTTTATGGAATTCCAAAAGTGAAATACAAGTAGGTTTTATACCTATAGGTTTTTTGGCAGGAATCTCAATTAGTCAATAATTTTAAAGCTTATGTCGGCTTGTGTGTCGGCAGCGGCCAGCCGATCAAAACTACTTATCATAACGTGTCTCAATTAGGCTCCGCCCCTATCGACACTATCCGAAACTTTTATTTCGGATTTGGTTACGGTTACGGATATGTTTTATATCGGATATCCGACAGTTTCGGTTACGGTTACGGAGCTCCCTAACATCCCTAGATCCCAGCGGCCGCTATGTTTACACAGATTTGGTTAAAAACTGAACTAACTTGCATTATGAAAGTTCGACTTTCTTGTATGGATTGTAAATGTTGACTGAGCAGAGGAGACGCTTAATAGAATTTGGTGGGTGCTATCAAAAAATAAGGTATTTTTTATAATTTGAAAATGTTTTACACAAACATTTTAAAATATAGGTACACTTCCGTTACTTACTCACGTAGATACCTACCTTAATTATAGCTTTGCACTTTGTACTTTTTATTTAAGACCTACATTTATTTTATTTACGACTTACATTTATTTTATTGTACCTACTTACTTGCAGAGAAGTGTTTTTACTTACTTACACAACACACAGGAGTGTTTATCAACAAAAGACGTGCATCAGATTAAAAAGAAAAACAATCGAACTCGTGACTTTGATTAGTAAAAATGTAATGAAATGTAAAGAATTGAAAATACTTAGTCAAGGTTTAGTCTATGTCACGTTTCGTGTGAACACTACATACAACTTAGGTACATCACGCCTGTAAATCTTGTAATCCCAAACCGGGTGGGTAGAGCACTCAAAACGCTGCATAAACAAAACCATGACTAATTCACGTTTCGTGGCCACTTATAGCATACTAGCTGTGCCCGCGACTCCGTCCGCGTGGAATAGTGACAAATTTTCCCCGTTTTCCCCGCATTTTACAATGTTTCTTCGCTCCTATTAGTCGCAGCGTGATGTTATATAGCCTAAAGCCTTCCTTGATAAATGGTCTATCCAACACAAAAAGAATTTTTCAATTCGGACCAGTAGTTCCTGAGATTAGCGCGTTCAAACAAACAAACAAACAAACAAACTCTTCAGCTTTATTATACAAATATTAGTATAGATTTAATAATGACAGGTTGCTAGCCCATCGCCTAAAATATACCTTCACCAATCCTTAGTCACCTATCACGACGTCCACGGAGGAAATTGAGAGGTGTTATTCTAAACCCGACACAATACGGAACGGTTGAGATTATGGTGACGTAGGTATGTAATATGTAAGTATTAAGTAGTTTATATAAGCCCTACATGATTGGTTTTTACACAAATCGTGGACCACGAACAATTAACACTACACCGTCCTTAACAACAATCTCATTAGCTATTATGATTTTAGAGCGCAGTTACGGCGGCTGTTAACCGAACGAGCACTAAAAGAGCAGTTAAACCATGAAATGTGTGAAAAACTAACGGTACACTATCAATGGCGGATGTTAGGTGTGTTAAATAGGCTGCTGTGATTCGCAATGCACAGGGTGAGAATTAAAACATGATACCTATACCTTATCGGTTTAGGTAGTTAAAACAATATAAACAATCTTGACATGTCTTTTTGTTGAAATACACAGTCTAAAAATGAAAATCGTTACACTAGACAATTGAATTAAGAAAATAAATGATTTTGTCATACCTAAATTGTAAAATGTAAAGATTTCGATTTATAAAGTGTACGTTTAAATAAAAAGACACGTCAAGATTGTTTACATTGTTTTAACTACCTAAACCGATAAGGTATAGCATCTCGCTTGTGTCTATAAAGGTAGGAAGAGTAAGCGAAACAATAGGTACATAGCCATGCAAAACCAAGATTATTTAACGTTTTGGAGACACTTCTTGCATATTTTCAGGTTTTGAGTTGGTAGGTAATAGTGACAAATTGCTAGCCTGTTGCCTAAAGCATAGTTGGCGTGGCGTTATTTCCTTAGGATGCAATCAACTGAATGAATTGTATTTAGTTTTGAAATATAACTGTATTTAATTCCGTGTGGCGTCGGATTTAGAATAGCACCTCTCCATTTCTTCCGTGGATGTCGTAAGTGGCGACTAAGGAAACAATTTAAGGTAGGTATATTTTTGGCGACAGGCTAGCATCCTGACACTATTATCCCTTCCAAATCAAAACCTAAAAAATATGAGTAGCCACGATGCGAAACATAGTCATGGTTTTGTCTATGTAGCGTTTCACGTGCTCTACCTACCCCATTTGGGAATACAGGTGTGATGTACTACATATGAATGTAGGTATACGTATAGGTTTCTTATTGTATTTGTTCTTAGTACGACAACCGCGAAAAACATGGAGGGGTTATTCTAAAGCGGGAATTCTAACACGGGAGAAATGATACAGTCGAAGAATTTGATAACTGTGCCACTTTGTACCTTTTTACAAGAAATGTCACTGTGACATACCATACTATCTACAACTCAAAGCGAATGAAACTCATTATGAAAAGGTTCAAAGTGGCACATGTATCAATTTCCTTGGCTGTACCTACCTACCTACCTACATGTTTATATACACAGTTGCTGTTTAGGTATATACACAGTTGCACCATTTCCAAGTGGTCATGAAATCCTCAACATGCAAATGGCGGGTGGGCGGGCCGCGGCCTGTATTGTAATTACCTCGCCAGCGGTCATTTTACCCCATTTTAAATAATGTTTAAGGGTCAAATTGTGGCGTTTTGTAGGGAAAACATGTCGTGTAGGAAAGGTAATAAAATTGGCCAGCCTAGGTAGGTACTTATCTTTTATACAGCTACAGTGCATGGTTTAATGTCGCTCGAAAATTGACGGCAATCTTCGACAATAATCGGAATTCTGAATTGACAGTTAGGTCATGCTGTTGCCGGTGTCTTCTGTGAAATTGGTTAATTGTATATTTTTTATAAAATGCAAATAATAAATCTAATAACATACATACATACATAACGTCACGCCTCTTTCCCACAGGGGTAGGCAGAGACTACTTTGTTCCACTCGCTACGATCCTGACATACCTCTTTTGCTTCGTCTACATTCATCAATCTCCTCATACATGCTCGTCGGTTTCGGGTAGGTACTCTTGACCTGACCTGTATCTAAAACGTCCGCGATTTGGTTACGGAACGTACATCTAGAGTAGACTCTAGACCTGGTGGAGGGACCCACTGCACCCATCCACATTTCCCGTATAAATTTCCATGCATCCATCCTGTCTATGTGACCAAACCAACTAAGCATACTTTTTCTATACTTTTCACTATATCTACTTTCACCCCAGCTCTTTCCTTTATCAAACTACTTATTTCGTATTCTGTCTTTCAGTGTTACTCTTCCATACTTCTTAACGCTCTCATTTCTACTGCATTTATTCTACTTTTATTCTTCGTTTGCCATACCCAACTTTCGCTACAGTACATTACTGTTGGAAGAATATGATTGTTTATAAATAATATCTAACATTACTGTAATAATTATATGTATTATGTTGATTGTCGATGATAACTGAACAACATTAACTAAATAAATGCACCGTAGGCCCTGTTCAGAAATGTCGAAACGATTTTGACTTTTGCATTGAATTACAGAACTATGATGTCACAGCTAAACATAATCTAATCAATCACATAGATACATGCCTAAAGGCAAATGTGTCTACATTTGTATAAACGCATAAATTCATTAGACTTTAGAAGAACCACGAGTGGGTAATTTGTCCCGCGGTTTATTTACAAACATCGAGTTTCATTATCTATGCCAATAACATTCTTTTAAATTTCGAACGTTTCCAAATGTCACTAAATCAAACTCAAGAGCTAATCCTGCGCAGACGCCGCGAATTAAAAAAGTCGTAAGCGCCACGAGATACAAAGAAAAACCTTCCTAAGTGACATTTGCTCACATTCCTGTTTCCCTCAAATTATGAGTCGCGTGGTACAAGTTGGTACCCGACGATAAGCGGGGTAGCCACGAGTCGTCGCGACTTCGCAACATGTCGCTGCGATCATGGCATTGCAATACATAGGCACCTACATGATATTGGACCACCTGGTTTATTGATTAATGACTTAAATTTGAAAATGCATTTATTCACAAAAACAAAAAAATACGAAAAACAAGAAAATGTAACTTAAAAATCAAATCTTTTAATAAACTAAATCTGATTGATAGTCTCCATAATCAGAAATATTTATAAGTAAAAAAATGCTCGTGGAGTGTCAACGCACAACCGTCAACTAGTTAACTAAAATGTCAGACGACGCCGTCGGCCATTCGACGATATGTACTTATAGCTAGCGTCATATCCGACATACCGATTTGTAAAATAATTTCCCCAAAATCGTTTTTCTTAGTAGAAAAAAATTGTTATTACATACGTGAAAAAACGTGAATGGAGATTTAGCTACAAAGAATTCTAGAAAATAACCACTTTGGAAAACTAATCTAACCACCCTCACAATAGTTTGTGTTTATGTGCGTCGTAGTCGACGCACATAAAAATGCACACAACAATACTGTCGCAACGACACGTCGTCTCCTCAGCTGCGTGTTGCCAGATTCCCACTAGCACATTCGGGAACTAAAAACGCATATACCTACAACAATAATGTTGCAACGACATGTCTTCGGACCCGTATCGCTAGATTCCTACTTGCATTTGGAAACTTTTTCTTATCCGTCGTCCGTCACCCGCGCGTGGTTGCCACATCATAAATATTCCCGCTCAAAATATTGGGCCGTCGCAAAAAGACGACATCTGTGGCTCAAGTAGGTACTAGAAACCTGAGGTGCTCAACATGTGGGCATACCTGCCATAGAGGACAGAACCAATAGAGAAACAATGTTGGCCACCCAGACACGCAAAAGGTTAGTTAATTTTAACTAACGTCTACCGTCACTGTCACAGAAACTGTACAGAGCCAATAACCGTAGAGAAAAAGGCACTAGCGTTACGCGCGATCTTGGGCCGGCCAATAGCACAGCGATCGCTTCAATTGTTTGGCGGAATCTTCTCCGAACAACCAACATGACATTAGTACTCTACCTACGGGGTCTGTCCTCTAAGATTCCTGCCTAGCAACTAGCAAGCTATATTATTGCCGAACCCACTTCGGAATCGGCATGGGTTTGGGAGAGGAAAGCGTGACCCCATAGCATTTGGTCTCTTCACATTACACACATGTAATTGGGTACACCACGCCTCACACACCTGTTTTCTCAAAAGGGGTAGGCAGAGCGCATGAAACGCTATACAGACAAATCCATGGCTATTTCACGTTTCATAGACGCTTCCAGCATATTTTTTAGGTTACAAGTTCAGAAGTACTATAGTTACTATTTTGGACAGCGGATTAGTCTTGCTGTCCAGCGAGGAAACGCTGCCAGCCTTCTGGTCACAATGAGTAGCGACGGCGATTTGGGGGAGATTTTTAATTTATAGTTTTAGTTTTTTCTCATAGTTTTAGACTTAAAATACAATTAATATAGTGTATTTAGTATATTGCTGTAGATAATACTTAGTGTTAAATTTGTATAATATGTTTTGTATATGTATACCTGTCTTGTGTTATGTACCTATGTGTGTAAATAGTTACCTACATGTTGCTAGTCTGTCACCTTAAACTTACCTTTACGACATCCACCACATTATGTAAAGAGATGGATACAACTCTTCACATTAGTTTGGACAAATTGACCCTAGTAGATCCTGGACCCGAAGTAAAAATATTATGGTACGCAAAAAATTAGTGTTACAAAATATTACAAATACATTTTTTTTTTCAAAAAACTTTCTTCAATGTCCCACCACAACGAAGACAATAGCCTCCAAAGTTACTATAGGTTTACTATGTCCTTCAAAGCTGCCTTAGAAAACATAAAAACCAGCCAAGTGCGAGTCGGACTCGCGCTCGAAAGGTTCCGTACCAAAAACTGCAAAAAAATGAAGTTTGTTGTATGAGAGCCCCCTTAAATGTTTATTTTATTTATTTTTAGTATTTGTTGTTAAATCAGCAACAGAAATACATTTTCTGTGAAAATTTTAAATGTCTAGCTCATTGAGGTATACCTCAATGGTCTAGCTCTTGAAATGCAGCCTGGTGACGGACGGATGGACAGCGAAATTTCAGTAAATAGGGTCCCGTTGTTACGCTTTGGGCACGGAACCATAGACGAACCAGAGAACAAAAAATGTAGACATAGTTCTACAAAAGGTTTTAAAATATTACATGCATTCTTTAGGAACTTTGAGTATCTTTGGTGACTAATATTTGAAGTGTTTCCCTTGGTACTTCTTAGAATTAGTCGGATTCCTTTAGGGAATTAAGTTTACAATAACTGTGGGAGTTGTTTAATAATTTCGTGTAGGTAATAATATGTAGGTGTAGGTGTAGCAAATCAAGGCCGCAAAAAAGAACATGTTGCATCATGTCCCGATATAGTGTCATTTACTGACACATATTTCGAAAGGATGCATAGAATGTAACATCTCTCCGTTTCTTTCGTCGTAAAAGGTGACTACACACAGAAGGTGCACACAGCGACGAAGTAATTCAACGTTGTGTGTGAAGTTCCCAATCCGCACTGGGCCCGCGTGGGAACTATAGCCCAAGCCCTCTCATACTGAGAGGAGGCCTGTGCCCTGCAGTGGGACGTATATAGGCTGTGATGATGATGATGATGATGAAGAGGTGACTAAGTAATAGTTTTTAGGTAAGGTAAACGTCCCTGTGCTCGACACTGACCCAATACATAGCACTTGCTACCTAATGTCATAGTAAGACAGGTGAAAGATGGGTGTTATCTACTGGGCATTGAGGCGTCGCGTGTTGGTACATTTACCTCATGCTTTACGCGACCTGTTACGCTAGTACACTATACCTATACCCTTTTTATGAGTTACAACATAAATTAAGCTTCAAGTAGGTAAGAAAAGTGAACGAGTCACGTTTTTGTCTATGTAACGTTTTGTATGGATCTACCTACCCGGTTTGGGAACATAGGCGTGATGTACATGTATGTATGTATGTATGTGTGTATTAATTTTGTAGTTAGCACTTCTGTAACTCAATCATCTAAATTTCTCACCACGTATTCAAAACTATGAACATAATCATGCTCTAACATAGTTACAAGGAACAAACAACGTAATTAACCTTTTAAACATAGCTTATTATGTTAAACGACGTATAATTCCATCTTCAGTTCCCAATAACATATACAACAGAGCCCAGAAGTGGTCATTGTTGCACATAATCTGTGTTGAACTAGCGCGTGGGTAGAACATGCATGCAATTACGTCAATAAGCCAACATTATTTGAGAAACTTGTTTTGTTTAGTTTGATTGTTAATTTAGTTGAAGTCTAGAACCTATTCATTGTTATTTATGCGACTGATAATAAAATAGGTACACAGTAGTGTACGTAGTAGTTCATGAAATGTGGCTGCAATGACGAATTTAATAAAAGAATCTCAAGTATTTTTATGGCTAATTAATAATAATGCATAGACACATACAGAACTTTATCTTATATATTATCGTGAGCCGTGTGGTGTCGGTTTTAGAATAACACCTCTCCATTTCTTCCGTGGATATCGTAAGAGACTACTAAGGAAATAGGTTAAGGTACATTTTCGGCGAGAGGCTAGCAACCTGTCACTATTATACCTGCCAACTTAACAAACATACATACATACAATCACGCCTGTATTCCTAAAAGGGGTAGGCAGAGCACACAAAACGCTACATAGACAAAACGATGACTATTTCACGCTTCGTGGCCACTTCCAGCATAATATTTTTTTAGGTTTTGAGGTGGCAGGTACAATAGCGACAGGTTGCTAGCCTGTCGCCTAAAGTATACCTACCTTAACCTAAGTCCTTAGTCGCCTCTTACGATATCCACGGAAGAAATGGAGAGGTGCCAACTTAAACCCTAAAAAATGCTGGAAGTGGCCAACAAACGTGAAATATCATAGTTTTGTCTATGTAGCTTTTCGTGTGCTCTGCCTACCACATTTGGGAATACAGGCGTGATGTATGTATGGGTGAATATTCCAAGTATTTGGCGGTTATTATCTTTGATTGATGCGGTTGATCTAACACTAACCTCTGGTAACCGCAAGGCTCCATTCCGTCTACGTTCCGACCATAAAAAACCCAAACTCACAATTGATGGACTTATAATTGACATGTCATCCTCTAGCCATAGACTATTTTTTCCCTCTTTATCTTTCCGGAGCACTCATTGCGCCCATTGTCATGGGTTTAGTCAAATAATACCCCTAAGAATTAATATAATAATTTTCGATATTTTAAATGGTGATTGATTATAGTGACTGTGCGATTTTCGTTTGGAACAACACTTGACGCCTTGGGTCAAAAGGAATGCTATATTGTCTATGGTAAGGTTCTTTATGGGCGGGAATTCGGAGTGGCTTGCGGCGCGGTTCATTTTTCTTCTTGATGCATTTTTTAAATTTTGAGTGACGTTGTGTCATCTGACAGCCGCTGTCATGTCTCTGGTCAGTGGAATGGACACGCGTTCTTTATTCAAACCAACGTCTTCATGCGTTGATTCCGTTTTTGTAATAAGAACTTTGTTTTGGAGATTAGAAGTGAGAGCGTTATGAACACGACTTTTTTCAAACTTTTATCTCGGAAAAATATTACAAAAACGATTAGTGAAAACAATTCACTATAATTTACTTGAGTATTACGTTACGGCATTGTTAATAAATAAGAATTATTAAATTATAATTAAATTTATATGTACTTGTATATAAATACACTAGACTAGAACACTAAACTTAAAAATTTCCCGTATGGTGGGCTTAAATTAAAACCTCTCCATTTCCCCCGCGAATATCTATTAAGTACGTAGGTATCTAGTTGGACAGTGACAGGAGTTCCATCTCGCGCGCGATTCGACTCGCGACTTCCTAAGCCGGCTGATGATTCATTCGAAAGCTGACTTTGACGGAAATGAATATTATGACATTTAAATTTAACTAGTGCAAAATTAGTTCTTATGCTTTCCCGTAGTATAGCGAGGATTTTATTTCCGATCAGGTTTCGCTTGAGACTCTAAAGATCCGATAATTTAATTCATCCTTCTCCATAAAATTCTTCTCACAAAACTACAAATTGAACAAACAAATCCGTTATCGTTCGATCAGACTGTCAGTCTGGTGATGGATGACGCCGCCGCGACCTCTGGCCAGCTCGGGTTAAGCATGCTGGTGGATGCTAACCCAGGGTCATTGGCTAACTCTTGGTTATGTATAGAGGACAGACCCTATAGAGTACTAATGTCATTTTGGTTGTTCGGAGAAGATTCCGCCAAACAATTGAAGCGATCGCTGTGTTCTTATTGGCCGGCCCAACGCGCGTAACGCTAGTGCCTTTTTCTCTACGGTTATTGGCTCAGTTTCTATGACAGTGACGGTAGACGTTAGTAAGTTGAAAACAACTAACCGTTGGCGGGCCTGGGTGGCCAACATTGTTTCTCTGTTGGTTCTGACCTCTGTTTGTAGGGATACCTAGCGCCATCTATCATCGAGTAGTAGAACTTCTACTTCTAAAATGGAAGTCTACATCCCGCTATCGAAGTTTCGACGAATGTTTGCAATACAATTTCCAACTTCCTCTCAGTGGACTTCGGTCACCAAGCCTAGCATTTGCCTGGAGAGATCTCTCTATTGGAGTTTTTCCCATAGTTAGGTACCGTGTGGTGCCGGGATAGAATAACACCTCTTTCTTCCGTGGATGTCGTAAGAGGCGATTAAGGAATGCTTTAGGCGACAGGCTAGCAACCTGTCACTATTCTACCTCTTCCATCTGTTTGCAAACCTAAAACTATGCTAGAAATGGCTGCAAAGCTTGAAATAGTCATAATCATGGTTTTGTCACGGGTTTGTCTTTCCCATGAGGCGTGTGCTCTGCCTACCCCGCATGGGAACACAGGCGTGATTGTATGTATGTGGTTAGAGGATACCTAACGCTCATAATCCTGCATTAAATATCTACGAAAAGCTGCAAAGGGGCTTAGATTTCTTTTATTGGCTACTTTATTCTCCACTATTTCTATTTCTGCCTACCCCTCTTGGGAATATAGGCGTGAGAATATGTATGTATGTATGTATGTTTCTATTTTATTAGGCGACATGCCGTTTTGTGTGCATTCCCTTGTGGTATCGGCTTTAGAATAACAGTTTTCCTTTTCTTCTGAGGATGTCGTAATCGGTATGTTTTAGGCAACAGGTTAGCAACCCATCACTATTAGACCTCTGTTATTTAACGTTACGGCTACGGAACCAGGAATAGCCGTGGATTTGTCTGTACATTGTTTCGTATGTTCTGCCTATCCTAAATAAATAAATAAATATCATTGGTCAATTTTTTTTACACCAATTACCTAGTCCCAAAGTAGGCAATTTAATGCCTATGTTATGGGTACTAGACAATGGATAAACTTACTTATATATTGATAAACATCCAAGACTCGAAAGCAAACATTCGTATTCATCATACAAACATCTGCCCCGACCGGGGATCGAACCCGGGACCTTAAGCTTCACAGTCAGGTTCTCTAACCGCTGGGCTATCCGGTCGTCTATTTAGTAAAACGAGTCACCTACCTAGGTATAGATATTAACTCCTTGCAAACTAATGGGAGGAGATAATTTACCTTTCAACTGCTTAAAACAGGCTGGACTGATCTAACTTAAAATTATATTTTATGTAGATTTTTTGATGAGCTGACGTTTATTGGCGGAATCAGAATAAGCCTCATGGAAAACACGTTCACACCATTGTGTTATCTCGCCTATAAACCAAAATAACGACTCACCTGTGACGTGACGAGAATTCGAACTGCAAAGCTCAAGTAGTTACTAAATCATTCGGACTCAATCCTCGAATAAACAAACAAATCCGCCATAAATTTGACGAGGGACCAAGATGCTAAGCTCTTTAACGTAACGCCCTTTGGCGGATTTCCTAATAACTGCGATCGCCTAATAATAATTTTATTGTGAGCAACGCCGACGGCCCCATGTGGCCGCCGTAGCACAACTTGAACAAAAAAACACCTATCCGCACATGACGCCTGTTCCAAATCCGAAATTCCCTCCAAAACGATCTCACGCTGCGTCCAAGAAAAAAGCCGTCCCCGTTCCTTTTTCGAATACCACTTTTTTTTCTCGCGGCATTGTGCGCTCCGGCCGGCCCTAGACTCTTTATTAACAAGATTTTGAATATTCCATTGTCGCTAACACTTTCTATGTTCGAAATTCAATTTTTTTTCCACCAGTTTGGACATTTCGCTTGAATTATCGCCGGCCAGTTTTGTTATAAGGTATAAGTCGTTGCTCTTTTTTTCATAAATGTCAGTGAATGGGTCGCTTTTGACGTGGGTGAGCGCGTGTATAATTGCTATCAGGTAGTTTGGAGCTCAGATGCTGTAATATATGGATAATTAAAGGACGGCTTAAGGTGGAATTTTTGTCAAAGTTTATCGGCGTTTTGATTGAGGTTACGAGAGCGCTCGCCGGCCGGCGGTAGCTTTATGGATCCATATTTAATATTCAACACGTATCTAGTTTCATAGCCAATCGAGAGTCGATTTGTCTTGCTAGATTATAAAAACATTGGAACTGGTCGTAAACGCGATACGATCGCGAGGACCTCCTTTGATTGGGTTTTGGTAAATATCCCAATTGGATTTTTACGCTCGTTTTTTTGTAATTATAGGCGATAGAGTTGCTTTTATGGGCCGCAGCGCTGACTACATAATCAGTCGAATGAAAATATAAAATACAGTTTTACGATTAATGCCGGCTAATCGCGCGGCTGGCCGTAAAATAAAATACGTTGATTGTGCGGCCGACACGTTGGTAGCGTCGCCGGAACGAGGGCTTTAATAGCCGAAGACATAAAAATAGTGAATAATTTAAGAGTTTAACTAAAGAGCTTAAGTAAAATTAACTATAAAATTGGATCGCTATGTTACAGAACGGAAGGCTGTATCGGAGATAATCACATGCTCTATTATGTAGTTTCGTATTACCTTGATTACCTCACTAATATAATTGCCTTGAAAATCTTCAGCCGTACTTTATTTTATATGAAGAACATGCCTTTATTCAATATTCATCGACCTTTAATGGCATTTATCGATAGTTCTGTGTTATAGCGCGTGTTTTTTTTTAAAGAACACAACTCAAGTATCATGTTGATACAATCATAAAAAAAATAAAACTATGATTATGATCGGTCGATATTAGGAATGTACGCGCCAAGTAGGTATACGATAGCAGATACAGCAAACATTAACTGTATCTATCCGACTTACAACAAAGTAGAGTAGCGATGCGCAAAAAAATTCTCCATCGCACATTAATTAAACGCAATTTTCTAACGAAACGCTACCGAGATGCGAGATAAGCTGACCATAGATATTTCATGTTCTGTCGGGCACAGGCGAGTGCTAGACAGCCAACGGTTTTTTTTTCTAAAATTACTGGCACGTATAAAGACGTAGGAGCCTTAGAATTTTTTAAGAATTAATTGCTCATTTTACGACTAATATTTTAATGTTGGACTATAAAGTTGGCCTTCAGGTGCAAAAGTTTTTAGTGCCCTAGATAAATTTTATTTTTTATTTTAATGACGCATTACGAGTGAGAATACACCATTACATAATATTATGATTTTTATGTGTTTTTTGGTTTATGGTATTGTTTTTGGCGGTTTTATTGGCTGGTTAGCATGATGGTAATAAAAAAAACGCGTTGTATTTTGAAATTAACAAAGTTGTGATGAAGTTTGATGAGGTTTTTATGTTTGTCAATGTGGATTGCGAATTAGACATACAGCTATAATTATCTTAACTGTTAAAGGCACGTGTAGGCGTACTTCGTTTATGGTACGTATTATGTTGTCAGTCAAAATTCAAAAGGTACCTACCATCGAACCAATTGATTCCTGACCCAACATAGAACCTATTCACAGTGAACGTCATAGTGACATTGCATTGCTTGACAAAGGAACTGTTTATGACGTTTATTGTGACAACGTTCTGCAGTGGGTCAGGAATCTCATACTTAGATGGATCACGCCTGTATTAACAAACGCTAGTGAAAGCAACCGAAACGCCACATAGACAAATCCATGACTATTTTACATTCCGTGGCCACTACTAGCCTATTTTTTAGGTTTTAAGTTGGCAGGTACACAGTGACAGGTCGCTAGCCTATCGTATCGCCTTAATTATACGTTAACGGTCCTTATTCCTCTCTTACGACATCCACGGAAGAAATGGAGGAATAACAATTCTATACCCTACACACGGGATAACTCAAAAAGTATTTTGATAAATACCTATAATTCCGTGAGAGCACTTCATTATTGTAGTCCTTATTAACTTAAAACCTAAAATATGCTAGAAGTAAGTACGAATCTCATTTCCTTTCCTCCTATCGCATTTGAGAATAATATAGGCGTGATGTACCTATGTATGATTTTTATTTTTTACCTAGGTTTGAGCGAAAACTTGTACCTAAGTATTTTAGCTTTTAAAATGCTAACACTAAAATGTCTGACGCCTTATAACAATAAATACTTACTTAGTTGGTTTTGAAGTCCCGTAAGTTAGTACCACTATTTTGACTTGCCATGGCTTCTAGTGGCCGTAAACTTGGCCAGATTTGAAGTGGAGGGGGTATGTTAGCGCATCGCTTCTATCTGAAAAGCCATGCGCGAACTTACCGCCACTAGAAAAAGTTTTCTACACCACAGTCCAACCTCTTAACTTTTCATTACTTCATTAGGTACCTATTTCTAGGCAATTAATTAAGTACTAATGTCATGTTCTACCAACGGCATTTCCCGTGAGCGATAATGATTCTTAACCAGCAGCGTTATTGTCTTTAAATTCAGAGCTCAACATGTTTCGAACGAATTCATGACTCATCATCAGAAGAAACACATCGATAAGACGTGAGTATATCCGTTTTATTTCACTTTGCAATCGATTGCATACATACACATAACATGCTGTTATAAAAATGGGGTAGGTAGAGCACACAAAACGTGACATACGTAGTCAAAACCATGACTATTTCCCTCTTCATACTTACGAACTTTTTGCATACTTTAAACTCTCAAAGGCTTTAAAAACTTAGAAGTATAACAGTGACAAGATGCTAGCTTGACGCCTAATAATACCTCAACCTTTTTCCTTAGTCTTCCTCTTACGACATCAACGAAAGATATGGAGAGGTGTTATTCTAAGTCCGACACCACACGCGTAATATAGGGTTACATAATCAACTAAATCGAGGCAACGTCGGCATGTGTGCGAAAATCCCAATAAAAACCTCATTTAACTTAATGAAAACAAAGCCGCGGGTTGCACCTAGCAAGAAGACAACAATACAAGCCAATTAGCCCGCCGCGTCCGTCTGAATGCATCTTGAATGCCTCCATCTTCCTCAAAATACGACGCCATAAATTAATTCACAAATTACTCTTTCAAACGTCCAATACTAATCGAACGTTACTAACTGCCTTCTGTTCCTTGTTCAAATAAAAACCATAAACATTTTTGTATACTTTTTAAGACAAAGGTTTTTTCAAACGCCACAGGCTGACTAGAGCGCTACTGTGCGCATTTAACTGTCAAATTTGAAATTGAAATTGGAACGTGGCGGATTGATGGAGTTTTTTCTTGATGCCGTGTGACGAAAGGTTGCCAGGATTAACATATGAGTGGCGGGTCGACGTCGACTTAGGTAACAATAATATGCGCTTAATAATGAGGCTTTTGGATGAAAGAAAACTGCGTTAGTTAAGCATAGGTACTTTGTCTAATTCTACCAATGTAATGAAGACGCTAAGCCGCTGGGCGTTAATACAGTACCTGATGTTTAATAATAAAACGTTTGAATTATTCCTTCCTTAATAAATATAAAATCAAGTATTACTTACATTTAATACAATAAGCTTTTCTGGGCGTCGTGTAACTTTTATTCGTTGCAATATCGCGTAATGTGAAAATTTACAGTATTTCAGGCTGGCAACATAAAATTGGCATTTCCCAGAGCCTGACCTAAATTAAGAAACATTCTCGCTTTTTAATTTTGGAACGTAAAACAAAAGACAATTCAATCAGCGGCCGCGGCCTTCGGGAACGTCTTAATTTCCGAACAATGCGCCATAACCTGAACGCACCTAAGCTTATTGCTAATTGTTCGGCCATGTCATACTTTTTAATGTTTCGTTCAGAAACGTTTTAACGATTGCAACGAGAAATTGTGTAGTTACGAACGGGAATTGTTTATGTATTTGCATAAAATTAAACAAAGTAAGGAAAGAGTTTTGTTATTGCTGTTCTAAATTGGATTTTCCAGTAAGTACTGATGCGATGTGAATATTAATAATAGTCGTAAAAATAATTGACCACTGTACTCGTAAGTACGTATTTCAATAATTGTGTTGTTTTTCTACCTAACTTAATAAACACCGGGAATCTATTTAAATAGTAGACATTTCTTAATCTTCGTCTAAAAACTTCCCCTGGAAGGAGTCGGATTTAAAATAACACCGCCATTTCTTCCGTGGCATAAGAGGCCATTAAGAAACTAAAGGCAACTACTACTAAACCTCTGTTATCAACTTGGAATTTAAATATTGTTCTGAAAGTGGCTTGAAGCGTGAAATGGACAGCATTTTGTCTAAGTAGCGTTTCAGGAGCTCTACCTGCCGTGTTTGGCAATGCAGGCGCGATATATGAATTAAATAAAAACATATTACTAGTACCTAGAGACAATCAGCTCGTAGAATCAAAATAAAAATAAGTTTCTGAGTTGACGTGAGCCTTCTTAGTTTGCTTTCTGTTGTGTTCAGTTATTATCTACATAGGTACATAGGTACATACATATTCTCACGCCAGTATTCCCAAGAGGGGTAGACAGACCACATGAATTCAAAAATCCAGAGCCACGTTTAGCAATTTCGGGATAACCAGACGGTTAAACGTGATATTGCAATTACAGGTTGCAAACCCATCGCCCACAATACACTGAATCCTTTCCCAGAGCCGACCTCTTACGACACCCACAGGAAGAAAGGGGGAGGTGCTATTCTAACCCGGCACCACACGGGAATTTGTAATGTCGGTTTTACATCTGTGCTTATTGTAGTTTGTTGGAGATGGTTTTTGGATATCTGACCGAAAATTGGTCGTAATCTACCAGCCGTGTCTTATCCAACCTCGATATCGGCAGAATCATCAAAAACTTGAGGCTAGATTTCCCAAGATTGATTGATTGAACGTCACTGCTTTAACATTTAATGTATTACCTACTAAACAAAAATAAGGTAGGTACATACATAATGTTTGTTGACTATTATCTGTTTTTTTTTCTCTTTTTCAATTGTCTAGCTAGATTGCCATCGCGCCTATTCATCGCTGCAGCGACCGCAACTGACCTGATGATAAGGCCATGGTCAAATCCATCACCTTACATGATACTTGTCTTGATGGGAAAAGTATCGTATAAATGCCTATCACATACTTTGTAAAAATCAAAAAGCTAACAAATAAAGTGAAAATCAGTGTCCACAGTAAGCATGTTACTGTTATGTTTGTTATCAGTGGGGCGAAAATAATGTTGAAAGATACGTGTCCACTCAAACCATTGAATTGGCTATGTTTTTTCGAATTAAATGAAATATGGATGTTTAGGAATAATAATTACTAACGGTGTTAGTAGTAGAACGTCCACCTACAAGATGTACAGCCACCTACAGACGACTCGATAAAGGTCGCCGGAAAACGTTGGATGCAGGTCGCTTCAAACAGGTCCTATGGAAGTCTAAAGGGGAGGCCTATGTTCAGCAGTGGACGTTTTATGGCTGAAGTGATGATGATGATGATGAGGAATAGTTCCTAACATATACCTACTTTAATATGCTAATATTAATATCGTTTTTGAACATTTAGATTTTAAAAGCGAAGGGATCAAGCGAACAGTAATCGATTTCGAGCGGCGTTTTCTGCGCGCCGATTCTTATCGGCATCCCGCGCGTTCCTCAATTCTGTCCTCAGACATGCCGCGGAGCCGGCGCGCGCAGCAGCCAGCTATCTGCCATCTCCCGTCTGTTGGTTCACGTCTTTATATCATTTCGCTCTAATAACAGTAAAAACACCTTCTGTTTGCCCACTAATCCCCACATCCTCTGTTGGCGGATGCCAAACGGTAGCGCTCGAATTTATGACATACGGCTCTATCTTATCTGTGGCTACTCTACAGCATATGTCGCTGTCGCCACTAATGGAGCAGCTCACAACTAAAACGGTAAACAATTTCGCCCTAAAACCCTTTTTGCGCAACGCGACACAGCGTGTGCTATTTTGTATTGTCCGTGGCCCGCGACATTAATGAGTGCACAAAGGCAAGATGGCGGTACTCTCTAATTTCGCGCCCTTTCACCTGTCAATCAGCCGTCAGGCGCGGGCCGGAATTAGCGGCGCTGTTAAGATGTCCGCGGAGCGTTTGTAAATTGCGCTGCGTTTCGCTAAACGCGCGCTGTAATGAGATGTGTTTGGTGGATGGGGTTTATTCTGGACAGATTTATTTGGTGATCTGGTGCGGATTTGGTGGTTGTTAAAGTTTCGGCGCGACGATCTGTTTGGGTGTCGGGTCTAGGACGTTCGCCGCTCGTTGGACGCACTTCCTGGCGTTATTAAATCCACGAGATTCATTAGCCAGTTGAGAGGGTGATGTTGACAGTTTGGCTTAATGTCACGCCTGCGCCGGCGCTTCGCTCTTGTTTATTTTATTCTGTTTACCGGCTCTCGAGTAATCGTACGATAAACATGCCGAGACTAGTTGATGTTGGCTTAATTTTTACTAAACGATCTCACTCGGCTTGTCTCGTTCATGCGAGTAACTGCTGTGTTTAATAGTTTCAAATGATCCAAATGCTACCCCTGATGACGTATAAATCATGCTCCAAAACAGTTGGTTAAACTAGGATGACTTTCCTACCTAATAATGTCACTCGTTAGACTTACAAAAGCCACCGTCAAAAATATACATCAATTGAAAACAGCATGAAAAACAACCGCGACAAACTGTACTTGAATAAACTTTACACAGCTATAACTGCAATGGCTGATCATTATTTAGCTCAAATAATAATACCTTAGCTGATGTCACTCAGGTGTAAATAGAGTCATAAATCAAATATTAGATCTACTCCGTTTTATCTCAATTACAAGTTAAAGTGTTCATTTGACGCGCTTTTACGATATATTTTTGATTCACATTTAGCTGGCAAAAGTACACTATTACGTAAAGTACATAATAAGGTTGTTGTTCCGGATTATTTTAAAATGAAGAATCGAATGAAGCTAATGGCGCTCTGTTGTCTCTGCCTACCCGCAGGGAATAAGGCATGACGGTTATGTATGTATGTACTTTTAATTCTATAAGTGGCCCGTCTAAATCTAAACACGTAAGCCAACTTTTTCAGCGATAACTAGCTTTCTATGACATAAAACTCACCTTTAAATATCGTTTGCCGTAAGCAAATGAGCTTCAAAGTCAAAGTCAAAGTCAAATCATTTATTTGCGAGAACTACGGTATTTTACAGCTGGTACATACATTTAACACAAGATTGATCATCATAGTTCACCATAATAGTGGTATGCAAATATTAGTTATACATTTTCATTCAACATTATTCAACATCAGTATTAGTTAGTCATTAACAATAGAAAATAAAAAATAAGAACAGAACGAAAGCGGTACATTGCACTGAATTATTAAATCACACGAATTATCAATTATATTAAATGTCAGATTACATGTCAAAAAATTCGTTCAAATTATAAAAACATTTTATTTTTAGCCATTCTTTCAGTTTAATTAAAAATACCTTAGTAGTTAAAGTTCTCAGCTCCAACGGAATATTATTGTAAATTTTACCCGACATCTTAAAACAATTTTTTTTACAAAGTGCTGTCTTACAAACGGGTTGCCAAACCCTATCCAAATCCCGGGCTCTTAGCACAAGGTTTTGGGAATGCCTAGCGAACAGTTCAGCATGACTTCTTACAAACTTTGCTTGCTCATAGATATAGATGCCAGTCACAGTTAAAACACTGAGCTTTTTAAAAAGTGGTCTACAAGAAGCAAGGGGACCAACTCCACATATAGCAAGTATACATCTCTTTTGCGAAATAAACACTCGATTAATCTCTGACGAGTTTCCCCAAACAATAATTCCGTATCGGATGACTGATCCAACATAACCATGGTATGCTGTGAGGACAGTAGACTCATCCGCAATACTTTTCAAGCGTTTTAATGCAAAAACAAAACGACTGATCCTACAACATATATTGCTGACCTGAGGTTTCCATGTAAGGAAGCGATCCAACGTTATTCCCAAAAAATTTACTTCATTAGAGTAATTTATAGTTTGACCTTCACATTCTATTGCAAGTGAGGCCTGCTGTGTTTTATAATTGGAAAACTGCACCCACTTGGTTTTGTCTACATTAATTATTAAATTATTATTATATATCCATCTATTAATGTCATTTACTGCATTATTAATTGTAGCTTCAAATGTCGTTGTTGTATCATTTTCAGGTATAATTATAGATAAGTCATCCGCATACATAATCATTTTGTGAATTGTTGCGCTCGGAATGTCATTTATAAAAAGCAAAAAGAGCAATGGCCCCAAAACGCTACCCTGAGGGACTCCTCGATTAATAGTTCTAAAAGCGGACCTGTACTTAATGACTTCACTATTTTCATTCAATCTACTTATTTCCACACATTGCCTACGGTTTGATAAGTAAGATCTGATCCAGTTGGAAGCACTGCCTCGAATCCCATAATTTTCACATTTTTTAAGAAGTATACAGTGGTCAACCAGATCGAATGCCTTAGACATATCGAAAAAGACAGCCACTACGGATTTTTTTTTATCAATATTATCTGTAACGCTTTTTATCAATGAATAAGAAGCAAGTGTGGTAGACCTCCCTTTTACAAAACCGTTTTGGTCCTTGGCCAAGATATTATGTTTTTCAATGAAATCAATGAGTCTATTTTTAGTAACTTTTTCAAATAATTTAGAAAGGATCGGAACTAGGGTTATCGGACGATGGTTATTTAACAGTCTTTTATCGCCTTTTTTGAACAATGGTTTAATAATCAATTCCTTTAGCTTTTCAGGAAATATGCCTTGTGTTAAAGATTGATTTATAAGATAGGCCAATATCGCTTTGATTTCCCTTGTTACACATTTCAAAACACGAGTGGATAAAGAGTCTATTCCAACTGATGATGTGTTTCGCAAAGATTTAATCAAGTTCTCGACTTCATGTTCTGTGCATGGTTTCAAAAACAAACTATTACTGACACTGCCCATATTTGATCTGTTATGTCCGCTGCATTGATTACGCGCATTATTTGCAATACTTGCAAAAAAGTTATTGAAGGCTTCAGCAATTTCTTGTGGATTATTAATATCAACTGAGCCCAACCTCACTGATTCCACACTCTCCGTTATTCGAACACAGTCATTTTTACCTTTTATTATATCCCAAGTAGCCTTACATTTATTTTTTGCAGTCAACATAAATTTTTTGTTGATACATTTTTGCGATTGAACGATACATTTTCTCAATAGTTTACTGTACGTTTTAAACTTAAATTTATCACTCAATAGTTTCCCACTTTTAGCAAATAAACGAGATTTAAGAATTCGTTTTGTTTTACATGATTTTTTAATGCCTTTGCTTATCCATTTTGGTTTTGTGTTGTTGGACATTATTTTGATTCTTTTATTCGGAAAACATAACTCATAAAATAAGCATAGCTCATCATGAAACATTGAAAAAGCTTTATTGAAATCAGGCTCCACAATAACATCGTACCAGCTGAGACTACTGAGACACTTTTTAAACATTTCAATGTTGTCTCTATGGTAATCTCTGACAAAACTGTACCAGTAACTATTTTCCTGTTTTTTATGTTCACTTATAAATTCTAGCGTTTGACAAGTGTCATGGTCAGAAAGATGAAACGTATGCACCCTGCCAATGGCATCATTTATGTTACTGGCAAATAGGTCAAGACAGGCGTTTAGTCTAGTAGGGACGTTAATATGTATTTTCATGTTGTAGTTATCTAACAAGTTATTTAATGTTAATGATGCATAATTGTCTTTTAAGATATTTATGTTTAAATCTCCAGCAATAATTATAGTTTTCTTTTTTGAAAACTTGTGTAACAGAGTGTCAAGTTTATTGTAAAAAATATTTAGATTACTTAAAGTATTACAAGGAATTCTATATATACATAGCACAATTAATTTCAAGTTGGGGATCTCTACGCCACAGCATTCGAACATTTTTTCCTGGGAAAGTTCCTTACATAAGAGAACCGGTTGACAGTCCACATGCCTTCGTGTCATAATACATACACCACCTCGCTTTTTTCCTTCTCTAGAAAAAGTCGAGACCACTTTATAACCTTTAAGGTGAATATTACCCTCACTTCCTCTTCTTACGAATGTCTCTGAACAGCAAAGTATGTCCAATGCTACATTTTTTTCATCAAATTCATTTATACATGTTTCTATTTCACTAAGTTTGTTACAAAGACCCTGTATATTCTGGTGCCAGATTGTGACTTTCCGTTTTTCAGTTGACAACCTGAAAAAACTGCTTTGCAGTTGATGCATCATTACTACTGTCGCTGTGATTGCCTCGTTTATTTAAAATAGGAAAATAGAATGGAATAGATCCTTTCTTAAATTGAATTGACTTTTGTTCCGTGCTTAAAGAATTTCGGGAAACGTCACTATGTAAATCTCTTATTTTAGGATAGTTTCTGATTTTTTTACTTATATTTTGTATATACGTACGGTCATAATCAAAAGAATCTATAATTAAATTAATTTTCTTACATATTACTCTCAAATAGTGATCTGTGCTAATTATATTACCATCATAGTCAACAAAACTACAACTTGGCAACCCGTAACAAAAAATATTTAAAGTACTATTTAGTTTTCTTTCATTTAAACACTTATTATGTCTAACGCCTAATACAATAATGTTACAGTTTTCCAAGTGCTTAACAGCCGCTGAGAGTTCGTATAACAATGCGCTGGGATTAAAATCATTTTCGCCAACACAGATTATTACGTGATCGTCCTTATTAGGATTTATGCTGTAACAGTTTTTTAAAATTTCACTCGCGGGGGCGAAAGGTTTAGTGAACGACGAGACACTGTATTTTTCATAACTAGTTTTGAGTCTTGATGCCAGCATCTTTGAGGACATGCCTACACATTGTTGAGTTCCCACAATATAAATGTGTCGTGGTTTACATTTTTTCTCCTTGGCTGGCTGGCATGGTTCTTCCACAGTCGAGTTGTTTGAATCGTCTGTTCGTTTTCCAAATTCGTATTCAAGGTTTTCATTACTATTAGTCTGCGTTGCTTGGTGTTTAGTTTTATCATGATTTTTTGACGGTCTTACTATTTTAGACGTCGATTTACAGATATCCTTAAGCTGCGCAATTTGCCGAGCGCATTCTGAGAGCTGTTTATTAAGAGTCTGGTTTTCTAATAGCAGTTTTGTGTTATAACTATCAGAACAAACAAGTTTCTCTTGAAGTTGAGCAATTTTTTCTTTTAACGCTTCCACCTCATCTTTATAATTGAGGGTCAAGTCCGGACAACTCCTGTTCAGTGTATCATTTCGGAGGAGAGAACTGTCTAATTCTTCGTCGGACAATGAATCAAATGAATTATGTACTTGAACATTATATTTTCTGATCGTGACATTGTCTGCGGAACTGTTAAACATTTGCTGTTGTTCTTGTTGTTTCTGTTGCTGGACTGCCTCACGTGAGCCAGACTCAGACCTTTCAATAGCTCTTTTTACTTGTCTGGTAGTTGCACTTTTCTTTGTTATTATTGGTGTGCTTGCTTTCCTGTTAGGGCCTTTGCATTGACGACATTTGATACAACACCATGAGGCCTTGCGTTCTCTGTCCATCAAATCATACAATTTTTCAGAGCTTGTGCATGTCAGATCATATGATCGGCCACATTGTGAACACTTCAAATAATGTTTTATCCATTATTGTTTTCTTACAATGAGCACAGGTAGGTTTAGGTGCCATAATTCTTATTGTACTTTACACCACTAAAAATGTCTTACTAAGTCTTAGGGCACAAGACAGTAGTTCGTTAATTTTAGTAGCATACAAATAAAATCAAAAATAAAAATAATTTAATTGTGTCAATTTATCTTATAATATGTATTAGTAGCGCCCTCTGGTGACGATGTTCATTCAACTCAAGAGTATGCGGAGTCGGATGCGACGCTTTTTAAACGCTCGTCCGAACTAGGCCTTACGTGACGTTGCGTTTCACAATTGCTTAGTTAATATATATATGTAAACGCGTGGAACTCGGTTATATTGCGGTATAAAGCACAACTATAAGAAAACTTCTCGTTTCAAACGACACACGGCGCCATCGATCTATCATCTATCGATCAGTTATCGATTGATATCAATCTATCGTCGATCGATATCGATCTATCAAGCAAACTATATTTTTGTTTTCCCTCGGGAACATCAATTTTTTCCGGGATAAAAAGTAGCCTATGTCACTCTCCGCGCCCTAAACAATCTCTACCTAAAAAATCACGTCAATCCATCGCTCCGTTTAGCCGTGAAAGACGGACA
>BHDV01005778.1:54042-75196 GCA_005406045.1 Adoxophyes honmai | reverse complement strand
TCATTTTTAGACTGTGTATTTCAACAAAAAAACATGTCAAGATTGTTTATATTGTTTTAACTACCTAAACCGATAAGGTATAGGTTTCGTGAAAGAAGGTTACATTAGGCAAGAAAATAGTTTAGGTTAGGTTCGAACTGCGACCTCATCAAACAGTTAGGTACAAAAACGAAAAATTTGACTACAAAATACATTTTTTATTACAAAAATACAGTATTGCAATTAGGCGCAGTGCAGACAGACTTTTTGTGCGATCGAGTCTGCGGCGCGCAAAACGTCTGCGTGGATTGTATGCATTCCGGACTTTTTGCGCGTCGTCTGCGTTACTGCATAATAATTCTATAGGTTCTATTTTCACGGACTAAAAATTCCATCGCGGATAGTCTCTCATCTGCGCAGGGCCTTAATTTTTAGATTTTTCAGTAACTGAGGACAAGATCAGGTTTCTTTTCGCAGATGAACGGATAAGCACCCTCGCACCAGAGGTCGTCCAGCTTGGCATTGCTGAAGATGCCCCCGCAGTACTGCGAGCCTCCGTGGTTGTCTGGTTGCCCCAGGGCCCACTTGTCATAACCAGCGTCCTTCAGAGATTGACCTGTTCAAAGAGTTACATACATACATACATATTCTCACGCCTGTATTCCCTAAAGGGGTAGCCAGAGCACATGGATTCAAAAATCCAGTGCCACGTTTCGCAATTTCAGGGTAATCAGATGGTTAAACGTGATATTGCGGTGACAGGTTGCTAGCCCATCGCCCACAATACACTAGAACCCTTTCCCAGAGTCGACTCTTACGACACCCACGGGAAGAAAGGGGGAGGTGCTATTCTAACCCGGCACCACACGGGAAGAGTCATTGTTAAAAACAATGATCATTCAAGAGAGCGTACGTGGGACGACCGACTGGCCGCCGCCCGATCGGGCGACCCAGGAACCGCTGGGGAGACAGCGTCCAGGCAGATCTGCGACTTCTTCAAGTCGACGACTGGCAAGAGGCTACGTAAGATCGGGACAGATGGCGTGCTCTCGTTTCGGAGGCCAAGACCCTCTTTGGATCCCTGAGCTAATTAGTTAGTTTTTAGGGTTCCGTACCCAAAGGGTAAAAACGAGACTCTATTACTGAGACTTCGCTGTCTGTCCGTCCGTCCGTCTGTCCGTCTGTCACCAGGCTGTATCTCACGAACCGTGATAGCTAGAGAGTTGAAATTTTCACAGATGATGTATTTCTGTTGCCGCTATAACAACAAATACTAAAATCAAAATAAAAATAATAATTAAGGGGGGCTCCCATACAAAAAACTTGTTTTTTTTTTGATGTTTTTGGTACGGAACCCTTCGTGCGCGAGTCCGACTCGCAGTTGGCCGGTTTTATTAGTTTTTTTTAGTATTTCGAACATGGTACTTTACAAAACTGATATAAAAACGAACATAGCGTAAAGAAAATCTGGTATGCCGGGAATTTGATATTTTGATAAGCAAGTACATATGTCGGCAATCTAGTATTTTGAATTTTGATATTTAGGGTCAAGCAGAGGGTCGTGGGTTCAAACCCCGGGCTCGTACATCAGAATTTTTCGGAATTTATGTGCGAAATCGAATTTGATATTTATCACGATGAGCTATTCGGTGAAGGAAAACATCGTGAGGAAACCTACACACAGCGACGAAGTAATTCAACGTTGTGTGTGAAGTTCCCAATCCGCACTGGGCCCACGTGGGATGGGAACTATAGCCCAAGCCCTCTCATACTGAGAGGAGGCCTGTGCCCTGCAGTGGGACGTATATAGGCTGATGATGATTATGATATTTAGAGAACGAGCGAACTGAGGGGATAGGACTGCCTAGTTGAAGTTTCTGGTTTTCTGTGTGTTTGATACCATGAATAGTCGTCCAGACGCCACGGTCGCTCCAGTACCGGAAGCCGATGTGGGCGATGTGCTTGTCGAAGTCTCCAGGCATGCTGCTCGGTGGGTGCTGTTCGTACAAATCCTTGAGGACCTGGAGAATAAACAAAGCAATGTATTGTGTGACATTTATATCTATAGTAGAGACTTTTAGGTACCTACTTAAAAAAAGATAAACAAATGGGAGCTGTCAAAAGTCAACCCAACAAAGTCAAAAATCACGTAAGGTATGTGTTGCTACATTAAATACGACACTTTCTATTTTAGTCGCATTACAAGGTTTGATCCATCGGAATGTATTTTTGAGAGCTCCTGTTTGTTAGAACCATGAATATTTCACGCTTTGCAGCCACTTTTAGCATTTTTGGGTTTTAAGTTGCTCACTTGACAGTTGCGCAGTTGACAGGTACAATAATCATAATGACAGTCAGTCTTTTAGAACATCTACAGAAGAAATGGAGAGGTTTTTATTCCAAACAAGACACCACATGGGCACCCGACAACACACGTCATAGAAGACAGACCCAATAGAGAGTCAATGTCATTGGATTTGATCGAAGACGATTCCGCCAAACCATGGCGGCGTTCGCTGTGCTCTTATTGGCTGGCCCAAGATCGCGCGTAACGCAGTGGCTTCTTTTTTACTTGTTTTTTATCTATAACACAGAGGTAATTATAACACGCTATGGCAAGCAGTGATACAGCGGCAGCAGGAATCACGTCGTCGTCCATTTCCGATGAAGCCGCGAACAAGACTGCGAAGCTTTGCGAGTGTGGAAGGACACAGTTGTGCGTGAGCCGCTGCGTAAATTCACGCCGTGAATTCACGGAGCGACTTCGCGCCGCGAGTGTAGAGCGGGCTTCTTTTGTAAGTGCTAATAAACTAAGGCGATATTTTTTTATAACCTACCTGTGCCTCTTCTTCGCTGTTGATGACGGCGAGGTGACCACCCTCGGCTGCGCACGCGATCAGGGCGTCTGCCCACTTCTGGGGCTTCGTGTGGAACTTGTAGCAGCTTCCCGATCGATTGTCCAAGGCATAATCTGTGGGAAGCAAAGAGACTGAAGATACAATCTTCGGAGAAAGAATAGGAATTCTTAGGATTTAGGAAATCCACAACAGAATATGCTCACAATAAAGAACTTTTTTCTTCGTATTTATATCTAGCTGGCTCGGCGAACTTCGTTCCGCTCATAGACTTATTACATACTAGCTTTTGCCCGCGGCTACGCTCGCGTTAAATTCGGGATAACACAGAAGAGATCTTGTTAGCTACAGCCGGCATGCCAATTTATAGCTTTTTACGTTGAAAATTGCGGAATCCTACTATTTTTCCTATCGTCATATTTTGGAAAATTCAAACAAAATCTTTATGAATTGTAGCCTATGTGCTATTCTGATGTATAAGCTACATTACTGTAAAGTTTCATTAAAATCCATTCAGGAGTTTTTGCGTTAAAGAGTAACAAACATCCAAACATCCAAACATTCAAACATCCAAATTTTCATTTAGTTTCGTACCACTTAAGTACATTAGGTTTAACTGCCTAGAGACAGGACAACTTGAATAAGGCGGCGTCACCTTTGGAACGGCTTCACTTGCACTGTCAATTCCCATCACTAAAGCGCTCATGTGACGTTACAGTAGGTAGATAAAAAGCGACACTATTTTTTTTTTATACAAATGGAGGAACTCGCAGTATCTATTTCAATATTAGTCTGTGGTTCCAATTTAGCAAGATTATCCAACATTTGAAAACCAGAATCAAGGGCAGCTATTGTTTTCGATATAATAATATATAAAAATAAGCTTTAGTAATAAAGTAATATTAAAGTGGCCCGTGTGGTTAGAATAGCACCTCCCCCTTTCTTCCCGTGGGTGTCTGAGTCGACTCTGGGAAGGGGTTAGTGTATTGTGGGCGATGGACTAGCAACTTATCACTGCAATAAATATCACGTTTAACCATCTGGTTACCGTGTAATTGCTACACGTGGTACTGGATTTTTGAATTCACGTGCTCTGCCTACCCCTCTTGGGATTACAGGCGTGAGAATATGTATGTATGTATGTATGTTTACTATACAAAACTGTCCTAGCATTAGGTACAGGTATGGACAAGTCTTTCTGGATTCCGTTTAGTTTTCCCACAGAACCCACCTGGCCGGTTGCACTGCAGACGCGATTTCCACCACATGGCTGCTATAGGCAGCTGCAGAGAGTTGTTGTCAACTTGCTGGTAGTCCACCGAGTTCCCTGGAAACCAGGTTTTAAGGTAAGAGACCGGTACAAAGAGAATGTGTCCGTTTAATTTCAAATACTAGCTGTGCCCGCGGCTTCGTCCGCGTGGAATAGCTATTTTGGGCATTAACTTTTTTTCGCAATAAAAGGTAGCCTATGTCCTTTCTCAGGGTCTAAAGATTGTCTGTGCCAAATTTCATCAAAATCGGTTGAGAGGTTTAAGCGGGAAAGTGTAACAGACAGATAGAGATACTTTCGCATTTATAATATCAGCAGGGATATAAGTAGGGATTATTAATTAGGTACTTACCTGCCACGGCAGCAGTCGCCACACAAAAAATGAGAAACAATTTCATTGTTCAATTTGCCCGCTTGATTTTTACCGAATATTTTATATAAGTTTGTTAACTAGTGCTGTCACCTGAAAGTAAATTTTGAATGGACTTAGTTCAGAGCAGTTGCTTATAATAGTCAATAGTTGTGATTGCTCCAAGATCTCAGATAACCTAGGGGTTAACTATCACATAATTTAAAGTAAGTAAACACACTTTTACAAATTATTACGATTGCAAACTGGTATTTCTATCTTAGTAGGCTTAGCACGGAACACGCTCTAGTCGCGTCGCGCGCGGGATAGTCTACCTGTCACTTTCTGACGTCTCTAGTTAGACAGTGACAGGTACCTATAGTCTATGTCGCGCGTATCTCTACTCGCGCCCTGTCGTGCTAAGGGGACAGTTGATTAGTTGATTACTTGTAACAGTCGTCCTAACGAAATGTATGAAGTCAACCGCAAAATAAAATGTAGCTAGCTACGGAACCCTATCATGTGCGTGTCCTTTGCTCTTGCCCGGTTTTTCTTCTTTATCTATCCTTGTTTTGTGTGCAAACTAGTGATGTGCCGGATCGTTAAAAATGTATATCCGCGGATACGGATCCGAATACGGATATTTAGAGTCAAGATCCGCGGATACGGATACGGATTTTTATTTTCTTATTCATTTGGTGTCCGCACCCGCGGCCTTGAAACGTTAGTTGACGTTACGCTCGCCACAACGTCAGACAGGACATGTTTTGACTTGTATTGCGCGGATAGTTACTTTTGTTTTGGTTATAAAGATCTACCTATCTAGATGTCCGCAATGTAAAGGTGCCAAATATTTGAATTAAACACATAAAAATACTCTGAATGGATTTTAATAGTTTTTTTAATTCTACCTCATCACTTGAAAAAGATCCGTAAAAGATCCGCTCGAAAAGTAACGGATACAGATACGGATACGGATTTTTCTTTTCTCTCGGATATCCGCGGATACGGATACGGATACGGATATCCGGAACATCACTAGTGCAAACCCACTGCAACAGAGCGTAATCTGTCCCCTTAGCACGACAGGGCGCGAGTAGAGATACGCGCGACATAGACTATACCAGTCACTGTCTAACTAGAGACGTCAGAAAGTGACAGGTAGACTATCACGCGCGCGACGCGACTAGAGCGTGTTCCGTGCTAAGCCTACTGATGTAACTATCAGCTGGTTGCTTGGTTGAGTTGTATAAAAATAACTATCCATGATACCGAGTCCGCTATAATTTTAATTGAAAGTGTCTACTTACTTTGAAGTATATTATCATATTTTTTCAGAATTATTTTAGTAATATTTCAAAAGCGGTGGGGGGACATCTCAAATTTTAACTTTGTTTTAGATTATCTCAAGACTTGGGTTTGATTTACATAGCTTCTAAGCATTTTTTTTGCATTATTAATAAAAGATGTTTTCAACAATACGCCACATGTTGGGGTTATTCCAATTTAATTTTTTAAATTCACTTTTCGTTGTATGGGAAATCGTCTTTTCATAATTTTAAGAACCAACTTTTGTACTTCATTATCCTTCTTCACCAATTTTCGTGACAATTGGTGCAGTAGCGGCGGAATACGAGCCCTACGGACTGTGGACTACGGAACCCTAAAAATTAGGTGAAGTTGCAAGAAAATTCACTCTTCTATTCCGCAGGGGAGCGTGATAGGATGCCTAATGTTCATTTCGTATATGTATTAACGATTTGCCAAAGACCATTACCAAGTATGTTTGTTCTTTTGTTTAGTCAGTTATGTTTTTGTTTTTACATTCATTTACTCACTCATTTAAGTGTTTTTTATCTATTCTTCCTTCTTTTTAGGGTTCCGTAGCCAAATGGCAAAAAACGGAACCCTTATAGATTCGTCATGTCTGTCTGTCTGTCTGTCTGTCTGTCTGTCTGTCTGTCTGTCCGTCTGTCCGTCCGTCCGTATGTCACAGCCACTTTTTTCCGAAACTATGATATTGAGGTTTCTAACATCATACTTTTCTAAAGTGAATAGTTCGCGCGACAGACGCTTCCAAAGTTGAAAAAGTTGTGTCCCCCCCCCCTCTAACTTCTAAAATAAAAGAGTGATAAATCTAAAAAAAATATATGATGTACATTACCATAAAAACTATCAACGAAAATTGGTTTGAACAAAATCTACCAAGTAGTTTTTTTTTATAAATAAAATTAAAATTTATCATTAGTTCGAAAATCTGTCACTAGATGGCGTTGTAATCGGTTTGTACGGAACCCTCAGTGCGTGAGTCCGACTCGCACTTGGCCGGTTTTCTATTCATACACATACATCACCCGTGTGGTGCCGGGTTAGAATAGCACCTCCCTGACCTCCCCCTTTCTTCCCGTGGGTGTCGTAAGAGTCGACTCTGGGAAGTGTATTGCGGGCGATGGGCTAGCAACCTGTCACTGCAATATCACGTTTAACCATCTGGATATCCTGAAATTGCTAGACGTGGCACTGAATTTTTGAATTCATGTGCTCTGCCTACCCCTCTTGGGAATACAGGCGTGAGGATATGTATGTATGTATGTATGTACACATACATCACGTCTGTATTACCAAAAGGGTAGGCAGAACACACAAAACGCTATAGACAAAACCATGGCTATTCCACGTTTCATGACAGCATTTTTTTTTCTTTGGTTTTAAGTTGGTAGGTATAATAGTAACAGGTTGCTATACCTTATCGGTTTAGGTAGTTAAAACAATATAAACAATCTTGACATGTCTTTTTGTTGAAATACACAGTTCAAAAATGAAAATCGTTACACTATACAATTCAATTATGAAAGTTAATGATTTTTTTATACCTAAATTGTAAAATGTAAAGATTTCGATTTATAAAGTGTACGTTTAAATAAAAAGACACGTCAAGATTGTTTACACATTGTTTTAACTACCTAAACCGATAAAGTATAGCTAAAATATACTTTAATCGTTCCTTAGTCGCCTCTTAAGCTCCAAAACAAAGTTTTATCCTAATAGAAACGTCAAGGGATTACAGGATCAATAGCAAGGTGACCTGATTACAAGCAGTAGCGTGTTCGGGAAAAACACTGCCGTAACGGGGTACCCAGGTTGATAGAGCTTATCACGCATCGGTCTTGTTTACCGCAACCTTTGGCTCTAGAATAACCTCTCTATTTCATCCGTGGATGTCGTAAGCAGCGATTAAGTAGGTTCAGGTATGTTTTAACTTAACAGCTGTGTTCACTCGCACGCTGCAAGATCACTGTTCTACCTAACACTCCTCGTTGTAGTTTCCTAAAGTACAACTACCTAGGGGATCCCTTATTTTCTTAAAAAATCATTTGTCCCCTTCATTATATTATCCACTGTGTACACTGAAACAATCTGGATCTGATTTTTCCGTAATATGGCAAATAATAGTTATGGCATAAAATAATAGGGATTATGAACATAATAGAAAGTAAATATTATGGAAAGTGTTATTAAGTATGGCATCCAATATTATGCCGGTTGAACAGCACTTGAGTATTATGACATTTAAAAATTATGACATGTGATATTATGGCAAATGACATTAGTACACATGAATTTATGGAAAATGAAGGGTTTCCTAATTACTAGCTCAGTCGCTAATGAGTAGCTCTAATACTAATTGTAGGAGCATTTAGAAATAAACAAAGAATTACTACAATGAAACCGGTTTACCTTTTTTACCGGTTAGTGTATTGTGGGCGATGGGCTAGCAACCTGTCACTACAATCTCATGCTTAACTATCTGGTTACCCTGAAATTGCTAAACGTGGCACTGGATTTTTGAATTCATGTGCTCTGCCTACCCCTTTTGGGAATACAGGCGTGAGAATATGTATGTATGTATGTAAACCGGTTTTGTATGGGAGTGACCTGACAGGGTATCGAGGGAGGAAAAACAAACGCATAAGCGAAATTTACAGTTTATTGGACTATGTCCCAAAAAGCTTAGATAATAATATAAAAACTACTTACATATAAACTAACTCAAAGATAAAGAGATAGCCAAATGCTTACGCGATGAGAATTTATATTTACAGTGACACGGCCATTCTGTAGAGAATTTAAAAAACATGAGCATTCTATCCAAGTTTATTCAAATTATAAAACAATGCGGATATACTCACGTCCTTATGTCGAGATTAGCTCGACTTGTTACGGGCCAATTCATGAGACATCATTAGGAGCAACGCATCGACGATGGGTTACGAATTGGCCCGAAACAAGTCGAGTTAATCTAGACATAAATACGTGAGTAAATCTGTTTTATTTAACTATGAGTCTAGTTTTATGGTTATTAATTGAGCTGCTCATTTTTAACTTAAGTAAATTTCTTTTAAAGTCAATAGGGAATGGATGATTTTTGTAGATATGTTTGATTATTTTTCTAATGATAGGAATAACCTTCCTTAATCACGGGACAAAATATTAGATTTTTCCGATGCGCGATGTATTTTATAAAAATAAAAACATTCTACTCGCCCCCGATGCGGTACCATTACGGCTGATAACACATTTTTTATTCGCCTGTTTAGTTAAAAAAAAAAAAAGTTGCTTTTATCTGTGGTACACAATGACGTTTGAAACTGACATTGATGGATATGAAATGCCCCCCATTCATGATAGCTCCGGGACGTGGGCCAGACCCAGACAGAATATATTATTATAGCTAACATAAATACATGCTTTATACTTAAATACTTTTAATCATAATACATAGCATAAGGCTTTCTTAAATCTACGGTAGTGATTTTATTTAAAGCTTTTTTTATTTAGGATTTCGAACAAATTTCCTGACCTACCACCCACGGATACATTAGGGGACAAATGCCCCGCGACACGTGTCGCTCCACATGTGTATGTACCTACACGGACATAAGTCGCGCGACACGTGTCGCGGCATATTTGTTCCCTAGTGCAGGGGTTCCCAATCTTTTTCAGCTCGCGGCGCACCCACAAGTTTAGGATTCTGTCACGGCGCCCTACCCTATGTAAAAATGAAAATATGTATGTGTAAAAATATGAAAATGGTTTCGGATACTGATAAATAATCGACTCACCGCGGCGCCCCTCAACACCTGCGGCGTCCCAGGGCGCCGCGGCGCACAGTTTGGGAATTCCTGCCCTAGTGTATCCTTGGCTTTAGGCAATAACCCTACGAGAAAGTAAGATATTGTCTGCGCTATGTCTTGTGGTCGACCCAGCCGATCCGGCCGCGGCCGAGCACTAGCATCAGCACGTCGTCCTGCGCCGGCGCCGGGGACACGCGCGACACGTGCCACGACCGCTTTCTGGAGCTAGAGGGCGCTGGAAAAAAAGACGTGTCATGATCACCATAGGCATAGCATATCTCGTCGTATCCTACGAAAAGGGGCGTAACTACAAAAAGTTGATTTTACAGGAGACGCTTTAAACTGTTTAAAAAAATCAGCGTAAAACCTTACTAGGTTTTACGCTGATTTTTTACTAGAAGATTACTATCTTATGTTAAAAAGTAAAAATACTTGACACCCTACAATTGTTATGGTTAAATGTTTGTTTTATTTTTTATGTAATTTATGTAAAATATGTCAGTTAATTCCTTTTACCACTATAGTTTCAATAAATTACATTTTTTTTCACGAGGAATAAAGGCGTAAGCTAGTTAATGCCTCAAAAAATGGTGTCGTAAACACGTTATCTCCATGGAAAAGGGACGTAAAGGTTATAACGACACCGTCCCACGCCAGCATAATGTGCAAACACTCCGCGTGTAAAAGGGCGTAATGGCGAACGCGACCGGCGATTTAGACTTCCCGCGCTTCACTTCTCCGCGAAAAAGGTCTCTAACGGTTATAGAGGCGTTATTCGATGGAAGAAATATAGCTATTGCAATTGTGGCTCATTTGAAAAACTTGAATAACTTTACGAAATGAAATGACTTTGTTATATTTTTAAGACTAGTAGATGTAGAAAAAAATACAAAATTCGATTATCAAAGATAAGATAAGATATAAGATAAGATATATTTATTGCCAAAACTGTGTATATACATTGTTAACATGTCAAAAGATAGTACCAACAGTTTGTATATAATATTTAATACAAAATAATAAAAGTTCATAATGTTCACATAAAATAGTAATTAATAAAATGTCAAAAAAAGAATAAAAAATATTATTATTACACGTGGGTCATTGTCAAGCCTTGCAATTTTTTTCGCCAAAAAATGAAACACGTGATTTATAAAAATCAAAGGTATATTACGACTCTTACTCTAACTTGCAACAGAACTGAGTATCATTCAGAGATCAATTATTAGAAAAAAACGATTTAAAACGAAATAACGATATTTCGGTTCCACCGTAAAGACTAATATGTCCACCGAGTGGACTAATTATGTTAATTAATCATAAATAAACAAAACAAAAAGCGGTAAACATCCTAAACAAAAATAAAGTTCATGATATATTCTCATAATCATGAACAATCAGACACGTAAATACATTCAAAAAGTATATAAAAAATATTTTGTGTCTGTCTACCGAAATGACAATTCTTTTCGGTGGACAGAATATGCCTTCGTCCTTCGAAGACTAGGAAGCCTTCAAGTCTTCAAGAACCATGTATGAAAATGGGGGTTTGGTGGCTCTACCTGGTTTTAACGTTGACGTATCCGAACTTTCAGAATATACGTCCAAAAATTGTATACTTTTATGAACATTTTTTTCAATCAACAAACAGACTGCACTCTTTAATTTTTAATGGTTGCTGTATTCTGAAGTCATCAACTTCTTTCTAAGTAAGTAAGTTTCTTTGCTTTCAACATTCTTCTGTTTTTCACTGCAATACGTTTACTCATTTCATGGTACTAAAATAACTGGAATCGAAGGCGGTATTTTGCGTGCGATGTACTTTTAAGTTTCTTTTTGTATATTGATTTTTTTTCTGCATCGTCGTGCATCATTCCATTTTTCCTCCAAAGCTTATTTTGTATGTTTTTGTTAAATATCCTACAGTTTTTTTTACCTGTACAGAATTTACGTTTAAACATTCACTATTCAGTCACTAGTCATTTACGGATAAAACAAAAAAGGAATCAGAAGCTAGTTATTAAAGTTGTAATAAAAAATTAAACCAAAGTACAAGAAATCAATCAAAATACAATCATTTATCGTTTGGGTGTACAAAAAGTCCACCAAAAAGACGTCCACCGAATGGACTTTTTCCGCAATATCATTCACAACACCAGCCATTTAAAGCATTATTCAAAAGGCAAGGCATATTTACAATGTTTGATTGCTTAACTAATTATTAAAAACGTTTGGTGGATTTATAGCGATCTACTTACAAAATACAGCAGTAACCGGAAAGACAATTCAACATTGACACCACCAAATATTCTTGTTAACACAACAATATCGTCTGCTGCGCACAAGTCACGGCAAAATGGATGCTAACAGGGATAGTACGATAGAGAATGAGTTAAATTATATGTCCTGGTCTATTCATTTGACATTTCCCTAATTTTTCTAGAATTTAAAGTAATGTCCACCAAAAAGACAAAAAATGTTGTGACAAGATTCAATGATGCAAAAAATGTGTTTTATTTGCATCTAATTTTTTAAATCCTATTAATGTTAAATGGAAATCATACATAGATTAGGAAAAAATGGCATTTTTGTACAATAATAAAACAGATGTATTTTTTTAAAGCCACATTCTATTAACAGGTGGAACCCGGACAGTCCACCGAAGTGGACTTTCAGTTACATTTGTGGTGATAAACAAAACAAATAATTACATTTATAGAAAATATGACATAGTATAGTCTAGTACGTTTCATGTACTTTATAGTTATGATGTAAATTGAATGCAATTATTAAAGATGTCTTATAAATTACAAATGGACATGTTTTTTTAGGGTTATGACAATGACCCACGTCATCTAAATAAAGTTAATCAAAACAATAAAACAATGTCACTTAATAAGTATAAAACTAAATAAAAAATACAATACAAATTATTTTTAAATGTCATACTAGGTATTATATTATTACTATTAAAACAATAATCCACTGAAGATTGAAAATATGTCACCTATAACATTCACTTAAAGTATTCATTTAGGTCATAAAAACATTCGCATAG
This sequence comes from Adoxophyes honmai, assembly GCA_005406045.1. NCBI lineage: Eukaryota > Metazoa > Arthropoda > Insecta > Lepidoptera > Tortricidae > Adoxophyes > Adoxophyes honmai. Next base: position 62,550 of record BHDV01005778.1, on the reverse strand, counting down.
CAGTCAGTGTTTAAGCTTTCTTTTGAATATTGAAAGAAGAGGAAAAAGGCATTAATGGTAGTTACGCCCCTATTCGTAGGATACGACGATCTGAGTCTGAGAATGTGACCTGTGCAATATCATTGGCATCAACGGATGCGAGCGGTACAATATCTCCATCTGCGGATGTGAGCTGCGGAACATGTGCGCCTGCATTCACGGACGTGAGGCGTGCAGTATCCACATCCATGGATGGGGTCTGTGCAATCTTTGTATCTGCATCCACGGATGCGAGCCGTAAGATATCCACATCCGCGGTGCGGGCTGTGCAATATTCGCATCTGCATCCATGGATGTGAGCTGTGCAATATTTGCATACGCGGATGTGAGCCGTGCAATATTACCACCTCCATCCATGAATGTGAACCGTGTAATATCCACACCCGCGGATACGAGCTGCGTAATATCCGCATCAACATCCTTAGATGTGAAGCCAACCAATATCCGCATCAAAATCCTCGGATGTGAGCTGTGCACTATTCACTTCCGCATCTGTCTACAATCCCTGTATCGGTGGACTTTAGTCGTGCAATATCTTCGGTCTCATCCTTGGATGTGAACCGTGCAATACCCACATCCACGGATGTCTATCATCCACAAATTCCCTGATTAGCTGGTAACTTACCGCCGCTGTCGCGGCGCTGTGATCGCTAGCTGTGCGAGCGAGCGCGCCGCAGGAGAGAGCAGGACGACAACATGATGTGGGTTGCCGCGAGCGACGCATAGATGGCGGTCTGGTAGCGGCTCAGCCAGCTGCTTATGACTGGTTGGCAATCCTGGGCGGAATATAAGATAGACAGGTGGGGGAAAAAAAAACTGGCCAAGTGAGAGTCGGACTCCCGCACGAAGGGTTCCGTACCAAAAACACCACATTTTTTTATTTATTTTAGTATTTGTTGTTATAGTGACATCATCTTCAAAATATCAACTGTCAAGCACGGTTCGTGAGATACGGCTGTAGTGACAGACGAACGGTTGGTAGCACGGACAGACAACGAAATCTGTAATAGGTCCCGTTTTCACCATTTGGGTACAGAAACCTAAAAAGAAAGATTACATCACGCCGTTGTATTCCCAAATAGGGTAGGCAGAACATACGAACACAGACAACACCATGACTATTTCATGTTTCGCGGCCACTTTTAGCGTATTTTTAGGTTTTCAATTGGCTTGTAAAGTAGTGATGGATTGCCAGCCTGTCGCCTAAAATATACCTTAATCTATTTTCGTAGTCGTCTTAGGGAGTATTACGACATCCACGGAAGTAATGGAGAGATTTTATTCTGAACCCGACATCACGACTCGGTGTAGTTGCCATTTAAAACAAGTAAACAGTAGACATTTCTTCCGTGGATGTCGTAAGAGGCGACTAAGGGTAGGTTAAGGTATGCTTTAGGCGACAGGCTAGTAACCTGTCACTATACCTAATACCTGACAACTTAAAAGCTAAATAATATGCTAAAAGTGGCCATGAAGCGTGAACTAGTCATAGTTTTGTCTGTCACGCTACGTTTCATGTTCTCACAGGCATGATGTATGTAAAAAACTCACTCTTCGGAACATGTCTGACGTGGTGCAGTTGTCGGGGTAGAAGGAGCGGCCGCAGCACGACCAGGGCAGTTTGGTTGCTTCATCCGAAGTCACACTGAAAACATTTTTTAATAAAATAGCCCAAAAATTATATTATATTTTAGGTGGCTACAAAATGGTGCACAGAGTAACGTTTTTGGCACTGGTGCTTGTTTTTTTTTTAGTTCCGTTACGGAAAAGGCAAACGCCAAAAGCTATGCAGCCAAGACTTTCACTTTTTAACCGACTTCAAAAAAGGAGGTATTCAAGTCGGCTGAATTTTTTTTTTTTTTTTGCTGACTCATACTTACTTGAGGTTATTTTCACAGCAGCTGAAAGCGATCCGGAGCGCATGCGTCCATTGCCCATCTTGTATTTGCAGGCCCTTCTGTAATTAACAAAAACTATAACAACAAAAATAATACTGTCGCGGCGGCAGAAGCGGTGAAAAACATACATACATACATACATACATCACGCCTCTATTCCCAAGAGGGGTAGGCAGAGCACATGAATTCAAGAATTCAGTGCCACATCCAGCAATTTCAGGGTATCCAGATGGTTAAACGTGATATTGCAGTGACAGGTTGCTAGCCCATCGCCCACAATACACTAACCCTTTCCCAGAGTCGACTCTTACGACTCCCACGGGAAGAAAGGGGGAGGTGCTATTCTAACCCGGCACCACACGGTGAAAAACGTAACCAACAAAAAAAATATTTTTGATACAAATAATTTTTGCTGACTTTTTGCCTACTGTTCTTAATTCTAATCCATCCTAGATTATGTGCACCAGATTTCAAGTCAATCAGACCAACCGTTGAAGAGTTCCCTCCATCGGAGACAGTCCCAGCTGGGCCACCAGAACTACCAGAAGTCTACTACCGGAATATTGTTTTGTCATTCGGTTTACGCAAGTGTACAAATTTCAGCTCAAACAGTATTAGGGGGCAAATGTGCCGCGACATGTCGAGCAATGTAGCGCGACGTCGCCGGACTTCGCTTGACATGTCTCGCGACACGTGTATATACGCGGATATAAGTGGCGCGACATGTCGAGCGAAGTGCGGCAACGTCGCGCTACTTCGCTCGACATGTCGCGCGACACGTGTCGCGGCACATTTGTCCCCTAATGTATCCGTGGCTTAAACGGGAACTGGGTCAAATTTAAATTGCAAGATTTGATTATAGACAAATAAGCAAACAAACATCGGGACAGGTGAAGCTAAATATAAGCTGTCAAAACCAGGGTCGCGGTACGGTAAGTACCAATGCGCGACGCCTCAACGCCGAGTAGATGACACCCATCTGTCACCTATCTTACTATGACGTAAGTTTGCAAGTGCTACGTATTGGCACAGGTTATTGGGTCAGTGTCGATTTATTAATGATGGCAGAAACACTCACCTCTAATAACGTGGATGTGAAATAATACAGCAGAGCACATTCCAGCAGCAGCAAGAGTAGGATGAGTGCTGAGTACTGGAAAAAGTATTGCACGTTATTTACAGTTACAGCCATATAGATATAGACATTGGATCTTTCCACTTTCCTTAGAAAAATCTTTAAGAGCGGGTATAAAACTAAATCGCGAGTCGAAGAGTTCTTTTTTAGGGCTAGTATCCAAAGGTTAAAAATTGGACCCCATTACTGAGACTTCCCTACGTATAATAATAATTAAGGGGTGCTCCCATACAAAAAACGTGATCTTTTTGCAGGTTTTGGCACGGAACTCTTCGGACGCGATTCTGACTCGCATTTTGCCGTTTCTTCTGTAAGCAACTACCGATTCCTCGATTGATAAGTGCACTTATACCCCTATACAGACGTTCATTGACGCCACTATTTGACGCTTACCATGAACAGCAGGAACTGGGACCTGGTGACGGCTCCGTAGAAGCCCATGAAGGATACGAAGAAGAAGAAGAGAGCTATGATGGCCAGCGCCACGCCCAGAGACACCGTCAGCGCTGGTGGCGCCAGCAGCGTCTGCGAGGTTCAATTATAATGATCATACAGCCTGGTTAGCACAGCAAGGCGCGAGTAGAGATACGCGCGAGATATTTTAAACATAAAACAACCGTGAGACTCATTTATAGTGAAACTAGCTTTCCGCCCGCGGCTTCGCCCGCGTGGAACTCGGTTATATTGCGGTATAAAGCACAACTATAAGAAAACTTCTCGTTTCAAACGACACACAGCGCCATCGATCTATCATCTATCGATCGGTTATCGATTGATATCGATCTATCATCGATCGATATCGATCTATCATCGATCGATATCGATCTATCAAGCAAACTATATTTTTGTTTTCCCTCGGGAACATCAATTTTTTCCGGGATAAAAAGTAGCCTATGTCACTCTCCGTGCCCTAAATTATCTCTACCTAGAAAATCACGTCAATCCATCGCTCCGTTTAGCCGTGAAAGACGGACAAACAAACAAACAAACAAACAAACAAACACACTTTCACATTTATATATTGGTATAAAGGATCTACTCATGTTTTATATACCGAGATTAGCTCGACATGTTTCGGGTCAATCCGTGACCCATCATCTGGAGCTACGCGCCACGTCAGCGCATAAATAGTCGCCTAATCTAGTAGTCATGCGGAAACAGCGGCTGCACGCAGTGTCTGAACTAACGTACCTATACTAACTCTATAGGCTCCTTCAAATACAACTTGAAGAGGTGGTGGATCACAGATATTTAGATGTTTATTTATTTACATAATTGTATACATGGTGCTCGTGAGCATTGCGAGAGATTTCAACAACGAATTCCAGAGGCTATAAGAAGTAATAAATGTTATATGGACTTAGGTCGAAACACGATTTTTTTTACTATTATTAAGGCAAGTTTATACGACATTAGCAATTATTATGTATGAAAATTATAAAAAAAATCGTGTTTCGACCTAAGTTCATGTAACATTTATTACTTCTTATAGCCTCTGGAATTCGTGGTTGAAATCTCTCGCAATGCTCATGAGCACCATGTATTTAAGGTTTATGTTAATTATTATGTGTAGTTACATTTATGTGATATACTGTCATACTACATTTTATTACAATCATAAAATTTGTAAATGGTGAAAATTTATATTTGTTATTACCTAAATTGCTGGTCCTCTCTACTGCTCAAAGGTTGGCTGGTAGAGATCCCTTGTGGGATAAGTCCGCCTTTGTACATTGTTCTTTTTTTAAAACCTGTCTGTACCTTTTTATTTTATTTTGTACAATAATGAGTTTTTTACTTACTTTTACTTACTTACTAACTTTTGCAAATTCTAAAACTAAACATTCTCTCCCTTGGGATGTAATGATAACTCCCGCGGTTACTATTTAGGCCTTTGTCCTAAAGGATACGCGTTTGTAATAACCAGAGATCGGATAAATTTGCGACATTGTTTGCAATTATGTGGACATGACTCCAAAATTAATCAAAATGTTATTCAGTTAATTAATTTCTTACATACAAACATACATCCATATAATCACGTCTACGTTCTCAAATGGCTTAGGCAGAGCACACGAAACGTGAAATAGACATAACCTTGATTATAACTATTTCACGCTTCGCAGCCACTTCTAGCATTATTATGTATTTTAATTTTGTAATTGACATATAATTTGATTCCTAGTTAATAAATCCAAAAGTTTGTTAAAATATTGTTTTATTAAAAAAAACTACAGTATTTTTTTTCAAATCGTTATTTATTTATTGTAAGTATATAAATATTTATAGAAACGATACCAATTTTAAATACTAACCTTTTGCTAAAAGTTATTTATGTAATTCATCGTCGTCGTGACGTAATTTTTTTTAAAGTTTTTATAGTATATACGTGCTTATAAACATTTTATAAGCAATCTATTATCGCCAAAAATTTAAATTATATTTCAATGAATGATTAATTAACAGTTCGATTAATTTTGGAGTCATATCCACATTATTGCAAACAATGTCGCAAATTTTTCCGATCTCTGGTAATAACACCATTGACGAGCAAGTGTGATGAAAAATTTATAACACCGCTTTTTCAGCCAGGTTTCAAAACACTTCTGTCGAATTAAAACGCACCCTTTCAAACGCGGAAATAACAAACTACTATCAAATAATGACATAACTTAACATAATACACCAATTTAACGTGCTCCAGATATGATTAGACAACAATGCCATTGAAGGTGTGACCCAGATACGGGTCCCATTGTCCGGGAATGACCCAGCTGGTGTCGATCGTATCAGACATGATACAGGTAATGTGGGGCACGATCAACCTTTGTCCGATGCATGTGATACTGTTTTGTATCAAAGTTAAAATGGGTTCATTCAGAGTATTCCTTACATCAGACATAGGAATCCGCGGGGCAAAACCAATTGACAAGTAGGGGGTTCCTATATCGATAAACTCAACTATCGATGCTAGTTCTATACATACATATACTACTAATATTAAAAAAAACAAATAAAAACTCAATCAACTCTTCTTCGTTTTTAAAAACAATTTTATAATTTTACTCGTCCCAATTTTTTTCTTTTCGTTCAAATAAATTTTAGATAATGTACACTGTACTTTTTTGCTATTCGTACACCAAAGTCTAGCGTTGATTGAGTTTTTTTTTTTTTACTATTACTAAAACCTATTTTTGCAAGCAAAGCCTTGAGTGATTAGTAGAATATAGAACTAGCATCGATAGTTGAGTTTATCGATATAGGAACCCCCTACTTGTCAATCGGTTTTGCCCCGCGGATTCCTATGTCTGCACATCATCAACAGAACATCCCGCCTGTATTACTAAAGGTAGGCAGATCAAAAGAAGCGCTATAGACAACACCACAGCTATTTCGCGTTTCGCCATTTTAAGCAAAACAAGTAGTCTTTCAACAATCATGGTGTTTCGTTACAAGGAAAAAAAAACTCAAATTTTGTAATTCTGTGCCGTGACTCTAATAATGTATGAAAAAAATTAACGGAATAAAAAAAAGGCGAATTTTCTTTAAAACAGAATCAGAAGATAGTTTGAAAAATTTACACCAAAACATTTTCTTGGTATTTGAGTTACGGAATGGAGTGATAATTTTTTTTATGAAAAATTCAGACATTTTTTTCAATTGATATCAAACTGTGAAAAAAACGTAACCTTTTTATTAATTGACACAGGAATACCAATAAAACTCCATGTCTACGTGACAGTTAGTCGTACTTAGGTAGGTAGTATACATATATGAAACAGCGGTCGCGTGCTATGCATTTACCGATCCGTACCAGCCTGTATCACTCTCAAAATAGAACACCCTTTACCACGAGTTTTCACCGTATTCGCTTTTAATGACGCAATCTATTTTTACGGATAATTGTAACAGAAGTTTTTACATAGGCAAAACTATGACATATTTCATGTTTCGTGGCCACGTCTAGCATATTTTTTAGGTTTTGAGTTGGCAGGTATAATACAGGGTGGAAAAATCGAATGCCACATGGATGGCAACTACCTTAAATATTGTAAACAGCACATTTTGTATAAGGGAGACTTTCCTTTGTTTTTAAAAACAATAAATTCCGCATTTAAGGATTTATGAAAAATCGCTTGCCTCAGTCGGATCGGGACTCGAACCGGTCAAATGTGACAAATAATAACATGCCGTATTTTATGATGCAGATTGAACGGGTTGCTGATAAGGTTCATTTTTCTCTAAATAACAAAAACAATCAGAATAACGGAAGGCCTTGAAAATTTAGAACAAAATTAAAACACACAAAATAAAACAATAATATTCGTAAAAAATACTTAGTAAATTTTAGCGATTTTTCATAAATCCTTAAATGCAGAATTTATTGTTTTTAAAAACAAAGGAAAGTCTCTCTTACACAAAATGTGCTGTTTACAATATTTAAGGTAGTTGGCATCCATGTGGCATTCGATTTTTTTACCCGGTAGTGACACGTTGCTAGCCTGTTGCCCTCTTACGACATCCACGGATGAAATGGAGAGGTGTTATTCTAAACCCGATACCACAAGATAATAAACTATAGCTTACGAAAAACTAACTTACCATTATAACAGGGCTGTTAATCTTCTCTATGGCCGAAGAAAGAGTAGCAGGCGAGGATATCACCCATAGACTGAAAGCGAAGAGTACGCCTGAAAATATCTGTAACAAACATGAACAAAATGTTTAGTTAGGTAGTGCATACATACAGTCAAGGAAATTGATACCTGTGCCACTTTTAACCTTTTCATAGTGAGTTTCATATTGCTTTGATTAGTCGAAAGTATGGTACGTCACAGTGACATTTTTTGTGAAAAGGTACAAAGTGGCACAGTAATCAGTTTCCTTGACTGTACATAGTACATACAGCGAAACAGACTCGTTGTAGGCGCTCGTAGCTTGTACGTTTTGATCAAGGACATTATACACATATATACATATGTATATTATATTATGGTGCCGGATGAGAAAAGCACCACCCCCTTTCTTCCCGTGGGCGTCGTAAGAGTCGACTCTGGGAAAGGGTTAGTGTATTGTGGGCGACGGGCTGGCAACCTGTCACTGGAATATCACGTTTAACCATCTGGTTACCCTGAATTTGCTAAATGTGGCACTAGATTTTTGTCCATCCGCGAAAACGACTCGGGGGTATCTGTAAAGTACCAAACTTTAAAAAAGGAGTCTAACATACATACGTACGTACATATTCTCACGTCTGTATTCCCAAAAGGGGTAGGCACGTGAATTCAAAAATCGAGTGCCATGTTTAGCAATTTCAGGGTAACCAGATGGTTAAACGTGATATACCTAGTAGGGTGAATAATCCAGGCACATTTTTGACACGGCGGAGTAGTTATTGCCGCTGTCAACTGTTATTTACGTCTTATTGTAATTTTT
>BHDV01005778.1:13175-38273 GCA_005406045.1 Adoxophyes honmai | reverse complement strand
TAGTTACTGAGCCTATTCATTACAACCAAACAAACAAACAAACAAACAAAGTTTTCCTCTTTATAATATTAGTGTAGATGTAGATTAGTGTAGATAAAACATACCTTCCACCAGCTCCACCGTGCAGAGTCATGAAATCACAGCACGAAAACCACTGACCAATATATTCACTGGCATATTTTTACGTAAACTTTCCCGCTATTCTGACCCTTCAGGGTGCGAGCGACCACCCCTCACTGTGGTCGAGAGGGTACTGTCAGTAAGGCTTATGTCGTTAGGTTAAGGGTGGTTCTGAATAAGGGTTGCCCACCATGCCTTATAATATCGTATCCCGTTTTACATACATACAATCACGCCTGTATTTCCAAACTAATAGTTCCTGAAATTAGCGCGTTCAAACAAACAAACAAACTCTTCAGCTTTATAATATTGGTACAGATGGCGTAGGCAGAGCACACGAAATGATACATAGACACGCATGACTATTTGACATTTCCTGGCCTCTTCTAGCATTTTTTATTTATTTAAGTATACTAGTTACAGGTTGCTAGCCTGTCGCCTAAAACATACATACAGACATCACGCCTGTATTCCCAAATGGGGTAGGTAGAGTATACGAAACGTTACATAGTCAGAACCATGGCTATTTCACGCCTCGCAGCCACTTCTAGCTTAATATCCGTACCAATATATAAATGTGAAAGTGTGTTTGTTTGTTTGTTTGTCCGTCTTTCACGGCTAAACGGAGCGATGGATTGACGTGATTTTTTAGGTAGAGATAGTTTAGGGCATGGAGAGTGACATAGGCTACTTTTTATCCCGGAAAAAATTGATGTTCCCGAGGGAAAACAAAAATATAGTTTGCTTGATAGATCGATATCAATCGATGACCGATCGATAGATGATAGATCGATGGCGCTGCGTGTCGTTTGAAACGAGAAGTTTTCTTATAAGTAGTTGTGCTTTATACCGCAATATAACCGAGTTCCGCGCGGGCGAAGCCGCGGGCGGAAAGCTAGTAGAGATATAATAACGAGATAGAATAGTGGTAGGTTCCCAGCCTGTCGCCTAAAATATACCTTAACCTATTTCCTTAGACGTCTCTTACGACATCCGCGGAAGAAATGGCACAAATACACAAAAATACTTTACTATCATCCTTTATTTTGATGAGTAGAACAAAATACACATCATGGGTATAAACTTAACGAATTATAATTACTGAACGAAATATCAGTTGAGACTTTTGTCATCCACGAAATTGTACAAAAATGATTTTATTTGTAACTGAAGAATGAATTTAAACCAAATACTAATGGTTAAAAATAGTACTTACATAATTCTGATAGCGACAAATAGTGACTCTATAACTCGAACTACTTAAAGTTATTGGACAATTCTTTCTTTTTTGCATACATACATACATATTCTCACGCCTGTATTCCCAAAAGGGGTAGGCAGAGCACGTGAACTCAAAAATCCAGTGCCACGTCTAGCAATTTCAGGGTAACCAGATGGTTAAACGTGATATTACAGCGACAGGTTGCTAGCCCATCGCCCACAATACACTAACCCTTTCCCAGAGTCGACTCTTACGACACCCACGGGAAGAAAGGGGGAAGTGCTATTCTAATCCGGCACCACACGGGGTTTCTTTTTTGGGTCTTGTGTTTTTAGGACAAGGTTTGTTTTAAAAAAACAAAATGAAATAAGTATAAGATTTTTATTAAAATTACTCTTTATAAAAACGACTAATAAACAATAGTAAGCGAATGACAGAACGTTCAGTTGTTCAGCGAACGAACGACAATTCCATTCTTTCATTCATATAAACATATTTATAAAATGTCTCTAATTTACACTTACAATAGATTCGTCAGCATTGACTCCAAGAGTTTACAATGACCGTACTTGCAAGCGACGGCGTTTGGTATGGACCCAGTTAAAGACACACATACATACACACATATTCTCACGCCTGTATTCTCAAGAGGGGTAGGCAGACAGAGCACATGAATTAAAAAATCCAGTGCCACGTTTAGCAATTTTAGGGTAATCAGATGGTTAAACGTGATATTGCAGTGACAGGTTGCTAGCCCATCGCCCACAATACACTAACCCTTTCCCAGAGTCGACTCTTACAGTTAAAGACAGGGGTAAGAAAGTTTGACCATCTGGTAACCCTGAAATTGCTAAACGTGGCACTGGATTTTCGAATTCATTTGCTCTGCCTATCCCTCTTGGGAATACAGGCGTGAGAATATGAATGTATGTATGTAAGACAGTTAAATAACTTAATGCCTACTACTCCCGAAGTTGAATTAAGTTGAACGAATACGAGAGAGCGGCACTTCGGCTTACCTCATCAAACTTTACTTCGCCCACAGACTTATATCGAAATAGATACCGCGAGTACCTGGATTTGTATGAAAACCAAGCGTGCCACTTTTTCTCTACCTACTGTAACGTCACATGAGCGCTTTAGGCCGGCCACATACATACGGAATTTTTCTGATTCCGAAACGGAATTTTTCTGAATGTATGTGGCCGGTCTTAGTGATGGGAATTGACAGTCCGATTGAAACCGATTCAAAGGTGACGCCGCCTTTTTCAAGTTGTCCTGTCGCTACTCATTACAAATAGTTTACGCCGCTAGCAAATCCGGTCCACTCTAAACACAGTAATGGCTTAGCCACAAATCATACTATACAATATTATTGTCACAATTACTCAATTACATAAATATTTTACTTAAGAGCGTGCACACAAAATTCGGTGATTTTGATGTTTTTCCAATGCTTTAGAAAGCTATAAATCCTTGAGTTTTTAAAGAAAAACTACTGTAACATATAAATAAACTCTTTTTCTAGGGATTAACGGAAGAAAATATTTTATTAGCAACACAGATTTCTTTTACTTAGCCAATTTGTTGAAGGGTTTTCACAAAAATACGCGTCAGAGCTGTCTTTCACTTAAAAATTTGCCATTAAAATTTACCATAAACGATATAAACTTGTTATTATCTGATAGACAATATAGTCTACTGGGGATTAACGGATTAACATGAATCAAATTATTGGTTTTTATTATTCAAATATCATTTTACATAATTTCAAAGTTGAACCATTACTTTATTTTTTTTCTCATTGATTTTAATGTAATTACAAATGAAACAATTTTATTGTAAATTTACAGAATATAATTAGTCTAACCATATTTTTTTCATGGCTAAATATGAGTTAATTTACATTTCACGATTTTTTAAACATTGGTCCAAAACCACTAAGGTCAGGTGGGGGAAGAGAAACGCAGGGATAAGAGGGCTCTACAGACCATAATCACTCATAACTCGACGAGTTATGGTCTGTGGTGCCTCTTACCCCTGCCCTGCCCCTGAATTTCTCTTCCCCCACCTGATCTTATATTACGTTCTTAAAAAATGTGTGCGCCCTCTTAATACGTACCCCGCCCGGTTGCAACTATTTTGGGCCATAAACTTATGAAGTTCTTGTTCTTGCGTTTGTCAAAAGACTGAGCTGTCAAACTTCATACCCTATACAGACTCACGCCGAACGCCCGAGAACACCTGAGAAGCGTGAATGTGATCGCTTTCTCGCCTTCTCGTTCTCGCGCTCGTCTGTTCTCCGATCGGTGTCGAGCCTCGGGCGAGAAACGCGAAAGGTATCAACATTCTTGTTCGGTCCATGAGTGTAGATAGATGCCTTCTCGGTTCTCGGGCAATTTCTCGGCAAGACTTCTCGGCGAGACTTCTCGCGTGAGTCTGTAGGGGGTATTAGGTGACATTTTTCAGGCACGCTCGGCGAAACTAGCGGGGGTAATCAGCGCATCGAGGGCTACGCGGGGAGGTGAAGTGCGACTGATCTACCAATAACGTGTCGCCGTCCACCCCTCTCGCTCCTCGGATACCGAACAGCCCTGAAAATTGATTACTGCGCATACCCCTTCTACTTTTGCCGAGCGATCTAAACTCACCGCACGACCGACTTCGGCTTCTATACGTAAATATTTTCAGGACATACCTTATTGCATGGGGACAGGGTACATGTTATATAAATTCGTATAAAAATGGTAAAAAATAAAAATAGCACTTTTTTTGCTGCCTTTCTTACAATCTAGGACCAAATTTAACGCGCCCAACACGGGATAGTCATTTTATTATATTATAAAGTCTTTCATCAGCACACATCGGTGACATGCAGTATTGGGTCGCTTCCACTTAGGCCCTGTCCATAATGCCTTGATTACACGTACCGAGTAGAGTGGCGAGAGAGTGTTCTCGGCCGAGTACTCGGTTCGTGTGAACGATTGCCTTCATGCTACACACGAACCGAGTACTCGGCCGAGAACACTCTGTCGCCACTCTACTCGGTACATGTGATCAAGGCATAAGTACGCGCGAGTTGGCCGCGTATTGGAGTACATTGCTTCAGATTGCTTCTTCACGATGCGTCGTAGTTTGATTAAGCGTGACAAATGCAGCAATGAATAGTCAAACGCGTTCAAAATCGCGGCGTATTCGCTCCTTCTGGACAGGGTCTTAACGTATTTCGAGCGTCGTCGTCTTGTGAGCGCCCGCGCAGCGTCGGCGCAACGTTTTAAGTTACGGCGCCGCAACGTTAGTGACGTCTTTCGAACGTCAGCGTCTCGTTATCGCGCCCGCAGCGCCGACGGAACGTTTAAGTTACGGCGCCGCAACGTTAGTGGCGTCTTTCGAACGTCAGCGTCTCGTTATCGCGCCCGCAGCGCCGACGCAACGTTTAAGTTACGGCGCCGCAACGTTAGTGGCGTCTTTCGAACGTCAGCGTCTCGTTATCGCGCCCGCAGCGCCGACGGAACGTTTAAGTTACGACGCCGCAACGTTAGTGGCGTCTTTCGAACGTCAGCGTATCGTTATCGCGCCCGCAGCGCCGACGGAACGTTTAAGTTACGGCGCCGCAACGTTAGTGGCGTCTTTCGAACGTCAGCGTCTCGTTATCGCGCCGACGCAACGTTTAAGTTACGGCGCCGCAACGTTAGTGGCGTCTTTCGAACGTCAGCGTCTCCTTAACGCATGCGCAGCGTCGGCGCGGCGTCAATGCGTCTGTGTGGACGCCGCGCCGACGATGCAAGGAAAATGATCTAACCCGTCGACTGTTACACACTGTGTAAGGTTTTAACAAGTTACGAGAAGGTATTAACATTTTCACAGTTCAACTAACAACCTACTCGGCTCTTAGAGCTCATTTACGTAGAAAAAAATATAGGGCTTATAATTTAAGATATAAAATTAAAAAAATGCCATGACGTTCATGTATAGTCACACTCATTGATTTGTGACTCACCGCGGAACTTTGTGTCATTAATCGTAATAAAGTTTTCCTTTGTAGTGCAATCAGCAATGCATTGTCATTATCAGATGTTAACTGTGAATTGGTTCTACGGTAGGTCAGGAATCAATTATGGGCATGTGTAGGGTAAATGTACCAATGCTCGACGCCTTAACGCCCAGTGGATGACACCCTCTGTCACCTGTCTTGCTATGACATAAGGTTGCAAGTGGCGTGTATTGGGTCAGTGTCGAGCATAGGGGCGTTTACCTTACTTGGTTAAAAAATATCATTCTAACTAAGTACTCCATTAGAGGGATTACGGAAACATATGACACACGTGTTTTTTAGTTTATCAAATAATTAAACATAGACGAAGATATCAAACTACAGGAGTGGGGTCTTGTGACGTCATGATCATGACTTAGTAAAAATTGTACCACGTAGTGATGTCACTTGAGACTTCAGAGCATTGTATCGTCATTTCTTGATTGTCAAACAAAAGAAACACATGTATATTTTTTGATAATCAACCTGTGGAGTTTTTTGAGTTATCTACCCAATAGACTATTTGACTCTAATAAAAAATAAACTTTTCTTTACATCATCCTTATTAACATTATTTTTTGGAGCGATTTGAAATAATTTCAGATAAAAATATTACATTACAGAGATATTATCAAAATCCGTCTCCGAAAATGAGTTATTTTATGCAATTGTCACGTGACTAAAAACGGCCGTGATTTTTAATTTCTACGATGACGTAGATTGCGCGTAAACAGACTGTTGGGGTACGTTCCACTAATCGCCCGCAACGATTGTAACACCCTGTTTACGAAGTTTTTAAGTTTGAGGAAAAGGCAATTCTGGGGTCGTGGTCGATGTCGTTGCGGGCGTTATGTAGAACGTACCCTATTTATTTACGCACAATAGACGTCATTGAGCGCCTTGGCCGCCATATTGCTAAAAGTCAAGTTTTGGCAGAATATTTGAATATTGAATTTTCTCTATCGATTTTTAACAAAATAGCCACAATATGGTCAGAATTTTTTAAGATAGTTTTCAGTACTTTGTCAAATAGCCTATTGGTTTGGTTACCTAAACTTAATATGGCGCTAGTTGACTTAAAACACTAAATGTTGTCCTTAATGAAACCTTCGTGGCTCAAAATGCGGGTGAAACTGGTATAAGACTCAATGTTGCAAGCGTGGTCATTACGGGGTGCAGTGGATACAATTCCTCGCAAATAGTACCGTTCGTCCCCTCGGTGGTCTATAGCTGGGAATACCATGCCTCCACCACTATCTCCTTTACAGACTGCAGTGCCTGAAAAATTCAATAAGAACCTATTAAAAGAAAGAAAAAACCACAATTTGACACAGATAAAAAAATGTTTTCGATATAATATAAAAATAAGCTTTAGTAATAACGTAATATTAAAGTGGCCCGTGTGGTTAGAATAGCACCTCCCCCTTTCTTCCCGTGGGTGTCTGAGTCGACTCTGGGAAGGGGTTAGTGTATTGTGGGCGACGGGCTAGCAACCTGTCACCGCAATATCACGTTTAACCATCTGGATATCCTGAAATTGCTAGACGTGGCACTGAATTTTTTAATTCATGCGCTCTGCCTACCCCTCTTGGGAATACAGGCGTGAGACTATGTATGTATGTAATATAAAGTATGCGTACAATAAGTCCAAGTCTGTATTAGAAAGTGACAAAAGATTTTCATTGCGACCACGGAAACTTAAAACTAAAAGAAAATTAACAATAAGAACGTACTTAGAGGCAGTTGCTAAAGATGCAAATTAAATAGAGTTTTGGTAAAGCTTTCCCCCTTACAAAACATTCGAACCAATTGATTTTTGACCCATCATAGAACGTCATCATCAGCCTATATACGTCCCACTGCAGGGCACAGGCCTCCTCTCAGTATGAGAGGGCTTGGGCGATAGTTCCCACGCGGGCCCAGTGCGGATTGGGAACTTCACACACAACGTTGAATTTTACTTCGTCGCTGTGTGTAGGTTTCCTCACGATGTTTTCCTTCACCGTATAGCTCGTGATAAATATCAAATTTGATATCGCACATAAATTCTGAAAAATTCAGAGGTGCGAGCCCGGGGTTTGAACCCACGACCCTCTGCTTGAGAGGCCACAGTTCGAACCGCTGGGCTATCACGGTTCATAGAACGTATTTACATTAATTTTGTAGTGAGATTACATTGTTCTACAATGAAAAAGGTTTCTAAGGTAACGGCGCCAGTTATGGACGGTTTAAGTTGACAAGCACCAGTGATGGACACTCCATTCATAATTTAAATACCATAGAGTTGTGAATTGATTGTTGTAAAACAAATGACTATTCCTTAGTGGGTAGTAAATAAGAGTCATTGTCCATTACTGGTTCTTTTGTACCGGTGACTTTACCTTATGTAGAAAAAACTCCAATAAAGAGATATCTATAATGTCACCACTATGGGTTAGAAATCAGCTGGCTCGACCGTACATTTTTAGTTTAAAAAAATACTTTCTACAATAGGGATGATGACAGGGTTAAAATGTATCATTCTAATTACTCCGTAAGTTAGATTATGGAAAAAAAGAGACACATATTTTTTAGTTTATCAAAATAATTAAACATCGACAGTACAGATCATCAAACTTCCTGAGTGGGGGCTTGTGACGTCACGTTTGAGTAAAAATTGTACTTAAAAACGCAAAACTTTTAGGCTCTGTATTATCGTCATTTTTTGTCGGTCAAATAAAAGAAAAAATATGTGTCCAGTATTTTTTGGTGATCTATCTGACGGAGAAAACAGTATTTTTTAGTCATCTATCCAGTTCATACATTTGCGATTATGTAATACAATTGCTTACCATTCTCGCCGCCGGCGCAGAACTTGTCGGTCGTTATATAGTATTTGAAGTCACTAGGCAGGCGGGCAAGGCACGTTTCTAAGTCTATGAAGGGAAGTTTTGTTGTCAGAAGCACGGGAGACGCCTTACCGTCTTCTGATTGTATCCCCCAGCCTGTAACCTACAGACAATTAACAGTTTACAAAAAATACAAAGACACAATAGTACAGTCGGCAACAAAGAACGACATAGTCGAAGTGACAAAAGTATATACAAACGACCTTAATTTTCAGACTAACGATTAGTGTGCCCAAGCCCTTTCATACTGAGAGGAGGTCTGTGCGCAGCAGTGGGACGTAATAAGGCTGGATGATGAAGAGTTTACATACATATTTTTGCCAATTTGACTGAGTTGAAATATGTATTTGTTGCTGAAGGTACCTAGGTACAGCGGGCGGCATAAGTACATGGATAAGACCCATTGATTTAATATACCATATATTACATCTATGATAAGACCAAATAAAAATCGTATGATTCATGTGATTGAGCGCCATCTATTTACGCCTGCTGTAATGCAGTTACCTTATAAACCCTATTAGTTCGATTGTATTCGACTAGATGGCGTATAGCCGATGTTTCTAGAACTATATGGACGACGTGGCTTACCTTTCCATAGTTATTTGGATGTAGCTGCCGCTTGTCAAATCCTTCATCGAAGTCAAGGCAAACGGGTCGGATGTAGGGGACGTACACGACCGCAGTGGCCAGGTACACCAGGGCGATGTCTTCTTGGTAGTGTCCCGCCTCTCCCAGGTAACGCGGCGTGATTTTAATACTGCTGACCTGAAATATAGTTAAGTAATACAGTAGAATCTGTTTCTTATGACTCCGCCTTTATTGACCAACCGCTCAGTTACTAAGCCTTAGTATGACGTAAGTACACAACGAAGTTTGGTTTTCTTGGATTACTAATGTTTGTCAAATAATCTTTTACAAAGTATCACATCGCAAATTTTGTTACCAAAATTTTTAGTTGGCAAAAAGTGCAATTGGCAAAACTACGATTCGCAAATTTACAGTTTGCTTTTCGACGTTTCGAGCTAATTCGTAGCCCTTCATTCAGAAGCCGCGGCTGCTGGTGCCAAACGCGCACTGCACGCCACCGCTCTATTCGCGCGGCTCCTAGATGAAGGGCTACGAATTAGCCCGAAACATGTCGAGAATGGGGGCCCTGGGCACGGACCCAGTGTACCCTGATGGTAATGACGGTATTGTAAACAGCGACAGGCGTAGTCTATCTCGAGCGCACCTTTAGGCTCAACTCACACCAAAAGAGCGTTGAAAGCAACGCAGCGAAGCGCAGTTTCAGTGTCATGAGAATTTTAACTTTATTTTCATTACTATAATACCTATTATCGCTTGAGAAACTAGAACGAGGCGCGCTGATGCCCGTGGAGCCGCGGGAATTTTGGCGTATTCCATAAACGAAGCCGTGCGCGATAATAAGTATTATATTAATGAAAATAAAGTTTAAATTCTCATGACACTGAAACTGCGCTCCGCTTCGCTGCGCTTCGACACTCTTTTGGTGTGAGTTGAGCCTTACCCGCGCTTTGCTTGCTAAGCCTTGGTTCCGATATACATGTGGAAGTCATGTGCTTGATGGTCAAACTTTTACGATTTCGGAACGTGCTATCCGATTCCCAAAATATCCGTTCCCAAAACACCCGTTCTAAAATACCAGTTTCTTTAAATGAACGTAGGCCAAAAGATCCGTTTTTCATGACACCACTATGTCGAAACACCCGGTGTTTACATATATCAAGCTATGGAGAGGCTGTTTCTTAATTTAGTGTCTATACACATCACCTCTTTTCTCAATCTGTTCATAAACAGGAAAAAATTTGCATGGAAGGAAATTCTGCTATTTAACCACAAATTACAATTTGGAAAACGGATTATTTAGGATGTAGTATCAGGAACGGTCATTTTGGGAATAGGTGTTTTTGGGAAACGGATACCAAGAAAAATCTAGCTTTTGGGAGAAGCATATTTTGGGAAACACTTATATTGCGAAACGGACTATTTGGGAAAAGGTGGTGATGGGAACGGATGTTTTGGGAACGGGTGTTTTAGGAAACAGATATCTCGTTCCGAAACCACTTTTACTCACTTCAGATTTCTGGGCATTTACATCTACAGGATTGTTCCAAGGGCGGTAGAGCTTGCCTAAGGCCACGGCATAGTAGCTGTACGATTGAAATCCGCCTTTTGCGTCATCCCAGAAGCAATGGGCAGCTGAAGAGAAAATTCACATTTACGATATTAGGAAAGAGTGAGGTAATTGGGTAGATGTCTAAAAAAAACTATTTTTCATCACACTTGCTCGTCAACTAACTTGTATTCAATCTGTAGGGACACCTAGCGCCACCTATCGTTGAGTAGTAAAACTTCTGCTTCCAACATCGATTCCATTATCAACAGTCAGGTAGTCTACATGGCGCTATCGTACAATCGAACCTCCAACTCTCTCTCCGAGGACTTCGGTCCTCAGGCATGACATCTGCTTGCACAGAGATCTATCAATTCTATAGGAGACTTCCCCACGAATCTATGTAGGTAGGTGAGTAATTTAAACGAATGAACTTGCCAGATATGACAACTGTGTTGGAGACCAGAGAGCCCCCGCAGATTTGCATGTAGGGCGTGTTACGCTTATCGTAGATCCCGGCGTGCCACGGCAGCTCACCACGCTCCACGCGGACCCCATTCACGATTAGTGGCGTACCCGCAGGCGTCGACTTGCCGCATTCTGAAAATGAAGAACATCTTAAGAGTTCCATACCCAAAGGGGCTAGACATTTGGACCCGTTTGCCAACAATCTGCAGGCAGCGAATCTTTCAGTACTTTGGACACGTTGCCCGACGCCACCCAGATAATTTGGAGAAACTAATTGCTGTCGGGCAGATCGAAGGAAACAGGGGCAGGGGAAGATCGCCCACACGATGGACCGACACCGTGAAGGAAGTCTGCCGAGCAAACCTACAGGCATTGATCCGAAGAGCCGCAGATAGAGTGGAATGGAGAGCTCTAGTAAACCAAGTTACTAACTGCTGTCGCGACCCTCAGACATGAGGAATCGAGGAAGAAGAAGAAGAAGACCCAAAGGGCAAAAACAGGACAGGATTTCGCTGCCCGTCAACTTTCCGTCTGTCACCAGGCTCTAATTATTCATACATACATACACGCCTGTACTCCCAAATGGGGTAGGCAGAGCACACAAAAAGTTACAAAGACAAAACTACGACTGTTTCACGTTTCGTGACCAGTTCTAGCATTTTTTTTTGGGTTTTGAGTTGGCAAGTAAGTTTTTCCGTGTGATGCCGGGTTAGAATAGCACCTCCCCCTTTCTTCCCGTGGGTGTCGTAAGAGTCGACTCTGGGAAAGGGTTAGTGTATTGTGGGCGATGGGCTAGCAACCTGTCACTGCAATATCACGTTTAACCATCTGATTACCCTGAAAATGCTAAACGTGGCACTGGATTTTTGAATTCATGTGCTCTGCCTACCCCTCTTGGGAATACAGGCGTGAGAATATGTATGTATGTATGTAAGTAAGTATAATAGTGACAGATTGTTAGCCTGTCGCCTAAAATACAGGTTAACATATACGAAAGAAATTATGAGGTTTTATTCTTAACTCGACACCAGACAAAGCAAATTATTAATAACAGGCAGTGTCAGAGCGTTTCTTTTGCTGCGTAACAAAAGTACTACCTAAACCTAAATAGTATTTTATTCGGCGTATATTACTTGTCACATACTCCTTTGGCATATTTAGGTGGACTCAGACTGAGCTGGATGCCCTGGACAGATAAGTCCGCCATCTTATAACTCACAACTCATAGCGTGTTGCACCCACGTTCGTCTCTTATGTTATGAGACTATATACCCCGTGAAAATCCACCACTAAAGGCTCCTTCAAACACAACTTGAAGAGGTTGTGGATCACAGATCTTTAGGTGTGTGTGTAATAGGTATTTATTGATTTATTTATTGTATATTTAGGGTTTATGTCAATTAGTAAATGTAGCTACATTTATGTGATATATTGTCATACTACATTTATTACAATCATAACATTTGCAAATAGTAAAAATTTCTATTTGTTATTACCTAAATTGCTGCTCCTCTCTACTGCTCAAAGGTTGGCTGGTAGAGATCCCTTTTGGGATAAGTCCGCCTTTGTACTTTGTTCTTTTTTTAAACCTGTCTGTACCTTATTTTCTTTTGTACAATAAAGAGTTTTTTTACTTTACTTTACTTTACTTTAAAAAATGTGGTGGCCAAGGTATTTTTAATGTCAAAAACTTCCACAATTTATTTAATTTTATTACTTTTAATATAATTATTGTAAAAATCTTACCTTAGATCAAAATAGGCATCCTGATAATAGACATGAATAATAATTTAATGTCATTGGACAATTTACACCAATCACCTAGTCCCAAATTAGTCAATGTAATGCCTATACTATGGGTAGGTTCTTGACAACTGATAAACTGATAAGCAAACATTCGTATTCATCATTCATCATAGAAACATCTTCCCCGACCGGGGATCAAATCCGGGACCTCACAGTCAGGTTCTCTAACTACTGGGCATCATGTTGTAGGTATATGTTATAGTATAGGCAATATGTATTCTATACAATACCTAGGAAATGTATAGAATGCCGGGTTCGTTCAGGTAATGTTTGAAATGTTATTCAATGTTAAACTATTAAACACTATACCTAGGAAATGTATAGAATACCTAGGCAATGTATGTATGCAATGCCGGATTATACACATTGCTTATAACATAAATAACCTTTTTTTATCGTCTAGGCTATGCAAGTATTTATCTTGATTCTGGGTGGGTGGGATTGGTTTTGCAGTGCTATTTAAGTAAGTTTTGTTTATAAGTTGCTGTATATAAAAAGATAGAATGTTAAAAGGATGGATTAGGGTGAAATTAAACAACAAAATATGAAAAAGTTGCTTTTATTTGTTAAAAAAAATATAAAAATCCATTCTTTTAACATTAAAGTAAGTATAAGTAAAATCTTAGACAATTGCATGCCAACAAATCTGTTTAGACATGTCACTAAACAACGCAGTCATTATCTATCTATAAGACCAATTTGTATTATAAATCTATTTCAATTTATTTCATTTCATTTCATAGGTACGTAGCGTATCATTTAACTAGCCCCAGTGCCCGACACTGCACCAATCTACAGAGTACATAGCATTTACATATTTCTTAATTCCTATCGGTAATCCTCAGCAATAATCGGAACTGTTAATTTATACCTACTAATCATTTTACTAGACACATTCATGAAAAAAACCTCGTATTTAACAAACACATTTAAAAATGCATTCACATGGATGTACATAATTATCTCGAAAAGAAATAAAAACAGTTTTTTTTTCTTTATGAAAAACATGACCATGTTTTTTTCTTCTTTTCTTATTCTATAAACTTAAGCAATCTGACGTAGACATGTCGATGTACTGCTTATTTTTAGAATTACTTGTTGTTTTAAATAAGAATCTCTGTACTTTTTATCTACAAGGTGGCCTAATGTAACTGTTAATATTTTAACCGCTGGCCCGGTATACGCGTCTAAAAACCCCTGTGTAAATATTTCCTGAACATTTTTAATATTGTCCTTGCCAAATGTTTCTTTTTCACCCTATTATACCCTGAGTATTGCAAAACATGAAACTACATTAAAGTTGTGTCAATGTCTTTCCTACGTTACGTGAAACTTGTATTGTTGCGGCTACTCCCCGTTAGATGGCTTGAGACATGACCTTTTGACGTATAAAAAATCTTCTACTCGACACTTCGTCGCTAATATCACAAGGTCATTAACCTTATGAAGTTTTGTAGCAGCTGGGCGGTTGTCAAAGGTCGGGGTACAAAAGAAAGAGCAATATTTCAGATTTTTGTATTTCTTTTAATATTAAATTGTGACTTATTATGTCACTTTGAATATTTGTGTATTACCACCAGAGGGTCTGTTACAGATTGTATGAATGAATACCTTCATTAATCACAATTTTATGTAACTGTAACAATATTACTATAAATCTGAAAATTCTTTGATTACCCTTTCTTAAATTATAGGTACTGGTTGGTATCTTTGCAAGGCTCTTCTGTACATAAATAATAAAAAAACAAACTTAGAGACGTTTTTTTCAATTTTTTGAACCTCCCTCCCCCCTGGTGAGATGTCGTGAGATTTTATTCAACCCCCTCCCCCATCCCCCAATCTTACGTGAGATTTTTCAAAATGTGGGTATTTACGTAAACGTGTTGGATTTTTATTGTAAAAAAAAAAAAATTGAAAAGAAAAATAAGTGACGGACGTAACTTCCAAAAACAATTCTTTAATTTTTCTTCGTTCGGATACACTCATGAAGTGTCAAATATAAAGCGCCATTCACACGTTGGTTTTTAAGACTATTAATTATGCACGCCCAGACGTCACGCCACACTTAAATTAAGAGGCTTACGTCTTCATAAAATGCGTTGTATCTTTGGTTTAAGTTCACTGATTACTTACTTGCTCTATATTTTTTAGGTATCCTTTAGACGACAGGCAACCTATCAATATTACCTATACCTCTTTCATCAATGTTTTCAACCTAAAAAATGCTAAATAATTGGCTACAAAACGTGAAATGGTCATAGTTTTGACTACGTCACGATTCTTGTGATCTGCCTACCCCATGTGGGAACACAGGCGTGATTATATGTATGTGTTCCGCAGCGGGTATAAAGCGAATTTGCAAGTCAAAGACTTTATTTTTACTCAACTTTATCAAATATTTACCCTTACCCGTATCCAAAACTAAGTATTATACTTTTTTATCAAAAGTAAAACCTAATAATTTGCTAAACTAAATTTTTCCACTAGATTCCCTAATTTCTTCGCCATCTCCATTGTTATTACTATATCTATCAAATACAAGGCATGCCTGTCATTTTTCATAGCTGCAAGCAGTCCCAGAACATCTAAATAACTAACTACCCAAATCTCCCATTCGCCACAAATCCTCATTTATTTCCGTATCATAATCTTCATCTTTAGCAACAGGTGTGACAGGGACAACTGGCGCTTGAACCAACCGAGGGTCCAAAGGTCCAGCATTAGCATTAGGCGTAACAGCTGCAATTTTTCGTTCTGTTCCTGGCACTGCATTTATTTCTACTCTGACAGCAGCGGTGGGACTGACAGAAGATGCAGCATTCGACTGATTTGCAGTGATGGGAAAAAGTGGCGTAATGGGGATTTGTTCTGCGTTGCTTATTGACACGTTGTAGTTTGAGCCGCTAATGTGAATGTAGACATCGTTTACTACGATGGTAATATCGGTGGTAGCATTACCTGGCTGACAGACTGCCTTGTAGTCCCATGATCCTTCGATACAGTTCATGTTGCGTAAAACGCCGTTGTAGTAGTAGTTTGGAGCGTTGCATACTGGTGTCACGATGGTGCCGCTGGGTTCGAATCCGTGGCACTGCCTGGTGCCCACAAGGCCGAAGGCGCCTGTTACCTTGCAGTGATAGGTCACACTGGGGTCTGGAGTCAGCCTACAGAATCCTGGAAAAATATTAGAACTCAGTGATGAACTGGAGAGTTTCTTTCGTTTTGTATTGGAATTAATTGTTTTTAAGAAGCTAATAAAGAGGCGCATCGAAGTATTTTGGTTACTGATCTGTTTGCCACTTATGTAATTACAATCTACTACAAATTATACAGGGTGGAAAGTTTCAATGGGCCCTGGAGGGGAACTACTCTAAATCTTTTAGTTAGCTCATTTTGCTGAAAGGAAACATTCCTTCATTTTTAGAAAGAAACAAAACTGCATTAAAAGATTTTTTAAATTTTGCTTGTCTCAACCGAGAATCGAACCAACTAAAAAATAATAATAAAAAATTTGCTGGTTTATTATACAAATCGGTAGGACTAATGTTTAGGATAAAATTTGTCTAAGAAACATTTGGTCTTACACTTAGATAAGTACGAGATATCCATGAAATTGAATATTTATTACATGTTTTTTTACCTATGCCTAGTACTGCAGCGCTATTGTCTAACGCACCAAAAATCTAAATCATGTTTAATTCGACAGTTTTAGTGTCAGTTTGCTTTGAAATGTATCAATTTTGAAGCGATTTTTGAAATCAACTGTCAAATTAAACACGATTTAGATTTTTGGTGCGTTAGACAATAGCGCTGCAGTACAACGCATTGTTAAAAAACATATTTAAATATTCAATTTAATGGATATCTCGTACTTATCTAAGTGTAAGACCAAATGTTGCTTAGACAAATTTTATCCTAAACATTAGTCCTACCAATTTGTATAATAAACCAGCAAATTTTTTTTTTTTTAATTTTTAGTTGGTTTGATTCCCGGTTGAGACAAGCAAAATTTTAAAAATCTTTTAATGCAGTTTTGTTTCTTTCTAAAAATGAAGGAATGTTTCTTTTCAGCAAAATGAGCTAACTAAAAGATTTAGAGTAGTTCCCCTCCAGGGCCCATTGAAACTTTCCACCCTGTATAGTATTAAGTCGAACTCAATTGTTAAGTTTTTGTTTATTTACTAGCTGTGCCCGCGACTTCGTCCACGTGGAATAGTTATTTTGGGCATTACCTTTTTTTCGCAATAAAAGGTAGTCTATGACCTTTCTCAGGGTCTTCAAAGCGTAAGGGACAGACAGACAGACAGAGTAACTATTGCATTTGTAATATTAGTAGGCATGTATCAAAATATGTATGCACGATTCGTCTTGCCTCATTTCGTAAACTACACTATATTAAGAGCGTGCAAACACAATTCGGCGATTTTGATGTTTTTCAAATGCTTTACAAAGCTATAAATCCTTAAGTTTTTAAAGAAAAACTACTGTAACATATAAGTAAACTCTTTTTCTTGGGATTAACGGTAAATATTATTTTATTAGCCACACAGATTTCTTTTACTTAACCAATTTGTTGAAGGATTTTTACAAAAATACGCGTCAGAGCTGTCTTTCACTTGAAAAATTTCCATTAAAATTTACCACAAACGATATAAACTTGTTATTATCTGATAGACAATATAGTCTATTAGGGAATAACGTTGTTACATAAATCAAATTATTGGTTTTTATTATTCAAATATCATTTTACATAATTTCAAAATAGAACCATTACTTTATTTTTTTCCTCGTTGATTTTAATGTAATTACAAATTAAACAATTCTATTGTAAATTTACAGAATATGTTTAGTCAAACCATATTTTTTTCATGGCTAAATAAGAGTTAATTTATTTTTCACGATTTTTTAAACTTTGGTCCAAAACCACTCAGGTCAGGTGGGGGAAGAGAAGCGCAGGGGTAGGAGGGCACTACAGACCATACTCACTCATAACTCGACGAGTTATGGTCTGTGGTGCCTCTTACCCCTGCCCTGCCCTTGAGTTTCTCTTCCCCCACCTGATCTTATATTACGTTCGTAAATAATGTTTATGCCCTCTTAATGTATTTTAGAAACATTGCAGTCAAATAACTGTGACTAGACCAGAGAGGCTTTGAAGCACTTACGACTGCAAGTCGGTTTCTCTGTCCACTCGTTTTGACCAAAGCAGTGGGAGTAGTTTTTTCCAACCACCCCATACCCAGGGTTGCACGTAACCTGGATCGTGGGCGATTGGTGTCTCTCTCCAGGCTTGGCGAACGGCTTGTCCTGGACAGTGTACGTCCCGTGCTCTGGGTATTCC
This sequence comes from Adoxophyes honmai, assembly GCA_005406045.1. Classification (NCBI taxonomy): domain Eukaryota; kingdom Metazoa; phylum Arthropoda; class Insecta; order Lepidoptera; family Tortricidae; genus Adoxophyes; species Adoxophyes honmai. The sequence continues at coordinate 20,258 of BHDV01005778.1, read as the reverse complement.
GGCAAAATGCAGTTGCCCATTGGTCTGGAAAAAGAAAAAATAAAAAATTACAAATGGCATAATGTTACATCTTATAATTTCATAAGAAAGGTATACTGATTGTTTATTATCATAGTAGTCAAATAACAGAATCTTTGTTTCTCATAATGTTAATTTAAATAAATTTAGCTTTCATAATAATTTTAATCCATATTTGTCACATGCCATACATTTGTCCACATACATACATATCCTCACGCCTGTATTCCCATGAGGGGTAGGCAGAGCACATGAATTCAAAAATCCAGTGCCACGTTTAGCGATTTCAGGGTAACCAGATGGTTAAACGTGACATTTGTCATCCGCGTAAATGGTGAATGATGATGTTTAAATTTGAATTAGGCAAAATTTACCTACATGGGTTAGGTTAGCTTATTTTTTTTATTCAGCATTGTTTTATTTTGTAAGTGGTCATTCTACAATTTTAGTGGTAGTACGATGCGGCTAAACGTGGACCGCCTTATTCGATTTAAAGAACATAATTATGTACAGTCAGGAAATCTGAATGTTTATCAGGTCGCCTTCATAATTTGTTCGCATTATAGGACAAACTTCATCATGAAGTTCAATATTGAGTATTTATGTCATGCAAGTGGCTGGAAATAGTAATAAGGCCAATTTTAGAAGTATCTCAACCTGCTAAACAACCAATTTCCCTGACTGTACTGAAAACATGCCGGGATTATGAGCTAGTAAATAATAACCTCTGATCGACTTACGTGTATGGTGTTGTGGCCGTTGTCGTATTGCAGAGCTCGTTTGATTCGTCAGATCTGTCCACACAGTCTACCTTCTGTTAATAAAAAAAAACGGTATGTGCTTTTAGTTGTGGTGACATTGGTGACAATACAATAATGTATATTCATTGTCATTGTGAATTCAAAATGGCCGCCGCTACAAAATGGCGGATGACCTAATTCTTATTAACCCAATCAATATGGGTATCAATTAGGGATGGGCCGAATGTAGAATGGACCGAATTCGAACTTCGACCGAACTTCGGTTGACATTCCGGCGCTTTTCTCCAAAGCGGCAGGTCATGACTTGTTCATGCGATCAGTTGCAATTTGATGTTATGACCTTGCCGCCCGCTACCCGCGCTCCCCCGCTTTTCTCCACCGAGCCGGCCGGCCGCTTATTATTGCGTCATCCGTGACATGCGTGATTGACATACCCCGGCCGGCGAGAGCAAAAATGCTTCTACTCCTAGTGCTTAATTAAATATCGACTATTCTATCGACATATGGATGTCGATAGAATAGTCGACATTTAATTAAGCACAATTATAATTTTTAAACTTACATACTATTTCAATCAACTGATTACAATTATAATCAATTTATTATACTCACGGGAATGCTCTTAATAGATAAGAGTGAGTGACAGTTGTAAATAGATACTTTTAGAGATTCTAATAGAATAGACCTCTTTAATATCATATATTACGTGTATATCGCGTCCTTTAGTTGAATGAAATGGATTTTATCGCCAAGGCGAAGGAGTTTAAAACCAGAAATTTTTGAAAAAATGCTAATTGTATATTTACGAAAATTACATAAAATAGGTTCTCTATTGGAAGGCATAAAGTTTTTTAGACTAATATTGTTTCGCATAACACTTTTCGCCGAAATTGCTTTTTGCATAATCATCGTTACGCATATTTTTTAACGAATAACATTAAAAAGCATAAATACAGGAAGCATAATCGTCATCAAGACTAATGTCTATAAGCATAAGCATAAATAGGCATAATAATCAAATGGCATGATATCAATATGCATAACAGTATTATGCCAAAAAATAGTAAAGTTTTGTACCAATGGCTCGTAATAATTATTGCTATTCATACCAATGCTATGCATACTTATGTTTTATTTAGGAACTAAATCGATGTTGATGGTGGTCCGCGAACTATTCCGCGATGTTTAGGCGCTTCGCGCCTGGATTTCATATTAACCTAACCTAACCTAATAATAGGAAATACATGGTAACAACGAAACTGAGTTTTTAAATTATGCATAGTGTCATTTATACCAAATAATTATTAGCCCAAACAATAGTATGCGTAATGTGTATTCGGCCAATACAAATTAGTCCAAATGAAATTATGCTATTAGCGTAGTATGCCAAAAAAGTATTAGGCCATTGTATTATTATGCGAAAGTACTGTAATGCCAAAATTAATTATGCCAAATCAATTATGCGAAACAATAATAGTCTAAATAAAATTATGCATTCCAAGGGGATCCCCATAAAATACTGAATAAATACAAACACTTGGTTTTAATTTTGTTTACAACAATAATTAATGCTTCTGCATATCATAACGGTGGTCCAGTACATCGTGTTGTTTTTATCGACAACGACCAAGGTATGTGTCCTCGCACTTTTAAGCTGTCAACGCATTTTTGCTCCCGCCGGCCGGGGTATGGTGATTGATTTGCTATTTTTTTTAATACCTACCTACTTTTTAATACCTATTCCTGACTTTTATTTGCTTAATTCTGACTCCGAAATAAATGTAAAAGTAAATATTGTTTCTAAAAAGCTTATGAAACTAGAACTACATTTTTATTCTTTTGACTCGCCCAGCCATGTAGTATGATGATGAAGTGACGAATTTCGGCCGAAGTTAGGCATTATGAACCGAATTTCGGCCGAATGCCGAAATTCGGTAAAACCTGCTGAACTTCGGTTGAACCGAATGTAAAACGAATTTCGGCCCATCCCTAGTATCAATTGAAAGGTCTATGCAAGGAGAATACAGTGCACTATATATCAATTTAAAAAAAAACTAAAAACTCGAAAAAAAAGTAAAAAAAAACTTTTAAGTAAAACGGTTTTATATAGACATTGATTAGACTAAAATAAACCGTTTTACTTAAAAGTTTTTTAACTTTTTTTTTAGCTTACCCCGTCGCAGTCCGCGCCGCTGTCGACGCATGCGCCGTACGCGCACTGGAACAGGTGCGGCGAGCACTGCTTGCCGGCGCAGGTCTCGATGGACTCGTCCGAGTGGTCTGCGCAGTCATAGACGCCATCGCAATGGTCCGTTGAAGGGATTTTCTCGCCATTCTTGCAAGTGAATTTGCCTCTGAAGAAAGACATTTGAATTTTTGCAATATCACAATAGGGTCTTTGACAACAGTAAAAATAAACAATAATTTGTGGCCATCCTAACAGATTATAGGAAAATTAAACATATTTCACTTTCTTTTGTTCAAAATATTATGCATTTTTAGAGTATTTTGTTCTATTAGTTTCTAATATTCGTTAATAATGTATCTGTGACCGAAACGCTTGCGATTGATTGATGACGTCACATACCATGAAAGGTATCTGTGGTCAAAGTGGACACTGATAATTTGACATGACAATTTTGACAGCTTCTTTGTGTGGTGCCTTTGTTTACTTGCATGTGACGTCAAACAGCGTTTTTGGCGTGAGTTTGAGAATTTGAACTTTAATATTTATTTTCTTTGTTAATACAGACAAGAATCCGGAAATACTAATATATCGTGTTTATTACATAATGAAGAATTGATTAAAAGTATATTTCAAAAGTGTTCAAAAACCCTATTATCTGTGTAGTGTCGGGCTTAGTTCACGGTAGTTTTGGCAATAAGTTGGCAACCAGCCAGTATCAAGTTCGCATTTTTCATCTGTTTAGTACCTACCGAAAAGGTTGTGCAAAAAGTGTTAACAATAATAATTAAATGAAACATTTTTAATTTAATGCGAGTGTTATTTAAATTACGACATTATTTATCTTGTGACGATTCCGACATTGACAAAATGCATGATTATATTTTTTTTTTTGCAGTAATTTTTAATGCGGAATTGAGATGCGTTCTTTGCGAAGCATGAGTGGTATCAAACTTACTGATAGGGTGCGTAATAGTGTGATTAGAGAGAAGTGTGGTTTGAAAGAGAGTATTGTTTGACGGCCGGATAGTCCAGCGGTTAGAGAACCTGACTGTGAAGCTTAAGGTCCGGGGTTCGATCCCCGGTCGGGGCAGATGTCTGTATGATGAATACGAATGTTTGCTCTCGAGTCTTGGATGTTTATCAATATAATATTTAAGTAAGTTTATCCGTTGTCTAGTACCCATAACACAGGCATTAAATTGCCTACTTTGGGACTAGGTGATTGGGTGTGAATTGTCCAGTGATATTTATTTATTTATTGTAACAAGGGTAAAGAAAGGTATGCTGCGTTGGTTTGGGCATGTGGAGAGAATGGATGGAGCAAGGGTATGTAAGCAAATTTACAAGGGAAGTGTGTTAGGGCAAGTCAGTCGAGGACGCCCTCGAAGAACGTATATCGACCAGATCGGCGATGTGCTAAAGGGAGGCCAAATGAAGAGTACCCGAAACCGTCGAGCGTGTGTGACGAGAGTGATGAATGTTAGTGAAGCGAAAGAAGTATGTCAAAATAGAGGCGAGTGGTGCTCTGTTGTCTCTGCCTACCCCGCTGGGAATAAGGCGTGACGGTTATGTGTATGTATGTATGTAATTTTTAAGACGCGACGGTTTTGCGAGACTCACTTTACTTCTGGAACTTCATGCCGACACCGTGGCAGGAGTTCGTCGGAGTTGTCAGCGCATTCCTTTTGTTGGTTGCAGGCGGCCGTGCCGTCCACGCATGCGCCGTACGTGCAGCGGAACAGGTTACTCGGACACCTGGAAAAGACCTAGACTTTAGGGTCAATTCACACCGAGACAAGTGCGGGAGCGGTGCTGCGCACGTAGCGCTGCCAACTCAAAATATACTTTATGCGCTACGCGATAAGGTTCACATTTCATTGTGAGAATTCAGGTCCGTCGCGCTACGCCTCGAGACGTAGCGCGGCGCCTCGCTGCGCAGAGCGAAACCACATGCCTCGTCGCGCCGCGTCTCGTCGCGCCTCGTCTCGGTGTGAATTGACCCTTAGCTGTGCCGTAATCGTTTAAGACAGGCTCTTAGGCCGGCCACATACATTCGGAATTTTTCCGTTCGGAATCCCGAATCGGACTTTCCGAAAGTAGTCAATCCATACAAAATCAATGAACCGCCACACACATTCGGAAAAATTCCGCGCGGAATTCCGAACGGAAAGCTTGCGAATGTGTGTGGCGGTCCATAGATTTTGTATGGATTGACTGCGTTCGATTTTCCGATTCGGGATTCCGAACGGAAAAATTCCGAATGTATGTGGCCGGCCTTAGGCCTCTTTTCCACGACACGGTTGTTTGACCGTACGGCGGGTTAGCCGAGGGGCGGCCGCGGTGCCGTGCCGTAGTATTGCATTGTATTGTATTGTATGACTCTTTATTGTACATAAAACAATTACAAAAAACAAGATACAGGACAACAACTTAAATGTACAATGGCGAACTTATGCCGTAGTTCTGCCGTGCCCGTCAACAAGCGTCCATAGTGGTCCATACAACACTGAAGACCGTGTCTACACACGGTTAAATAACCGTAGTTTTTTACGGCTAAAAACCGTCCGTGGAAAAGAGGCCTTAAACTTTTCTTACTCATCCAAAGTTTACTGTATGTATGTATGTATGTAACTCTTTATTGTACAAAATAGACACATGACAAAATAACAAGTACAAAACAAAACACAAGTACAAAGGCGAACATATCCCTAAAGGGATCTCTTCCTGCTGACCTTCAAGCGATTGACAAAACATGTGAAATTAGAGTAGACACACAATGTAAGTTGAGAAAGAAAAATAAAATACCATTAACCTAAATAATTAAATATATTATAATTTACGTACTACAATAAATCTAGACATACATATGCAAGTACATAAAATACACATAATAATAATACATAATAGACTAATACATACAAAAATAAATATACTACTTTCAAATACATAAACCTACAAGTTTACCTACACTATCCAGAATACAGACAACACCGCACACATTCAGGAGGAGCTGTCGAGCCAGTACTCCCTCAAACGATTCCGCAGGGTCGCAACGGGCAAAGTTTAATGGGGTTTCGTGCCCCCTGCTGCAACATTTGTAGTCAATTCCTAAACACATTTTTTACCCAAGCTCGCAAAGACTCCCGTCGAGTCTCCACCACTTTGAGAACCACTGGATTGACTAGCGATCGGACTATTTCCAGCATTTATGGTGCAGTTTCAATCAAGTTGACAACGTACACATTTATACTTGACGCCTGTATTCCCAAATGGGGTATCCATTTGGGAAATGAAATGAAATAAAATAAAATATATTTATTTGCTTTAGACACGGTAATATACAATGGTCTTATAAATATTGATTGCGTAGTGTCATGCAAATAACTCGAATAAATTATTTACAAATATTATACTACTAAATATTTAACTGTGATTCAAGTATTCCTTAATTGAGTAAAAGGTTTTCTCTTTAAGCCATTGAAATAGTTAAAGTTTAAATTTATTTGGCGGCAACTTCACAATATCTTTTGGCAGTTTGTTGAAAATATTTATGGCCATTGGAAAGCAGTTATACATATATTTCTACGATACAAGTTTGTATTTGTTTTGGGTAAATTAAACGATCTGGATATCGAGTGTTAAAGCGACACGTCTGGCTTTTCCTTGTGAAGTATTTTGGATAAGTTTTAACAAAGTTACATATTTCGAAAATATAAAGTGACGGCACCGTCAATAGGAATACAGGCGTCATGTCTTGAGGTTTCTAGTCATTACAGGCAAAGCTTACCGCATGTTGCGACAGAGGGGGTGCGTCTCGTCGCTCCTGTCAGGGCAGTCCACGGCGCCGTCGCATTTCTGGTCGAATCTGACGCAATTTCCGTCACGACAGGCGAATTGGTTCTTTCTGGAATTGACAAAGTTTTTATTAATCACCAGCTGTGCCCGCGACTCCGTCCGCGTGGAATTTTGTGAATATCTTGCACCGTTTTCGCAACGCACGCAAGGGAAGCTCTAAGGCCTTTGGCACACTAGACGGAAATTCCGTCGCCGAACTTCCGCTGCGGAACGCCAAAACATGTTATTGCATATAAAATACAAATAGCGGGCACACTACGC
>BHDV01005778.1:0-12745 GCA_005406045.1 Adoxophyes honmai | reverse complement strand
AAGAAGGTTGGGAACCCCTGCTGTAAACTAAACTAAAAGATGTATAATTTTCCCCGTTTTTGCCACATTTTCCAATGTTTCTTCGCTGAGACAGCGCCGCCAGCGGAACGTTTGCACGACTGCCGTCGTCGTCGTGCACGACGTCTCCATACAATTCCGAGATAACTCGCAAACGAAATCGTTATCGAATCCATAGTCGTTTTGATCACACTAGACGTTTTAATCGCGCTGTCGAAACGCGTGACAATAAAACCAGCCTTATATCTCTCTGTATACTTACCGACACTGTGACTGCCGCTTGTATCGATGCAGCACTATGTCATGAAGATCCAATGTATTTCTGAAACAGAAACATGACTTTTATTATGCAACAGGCATTAATAGTAATTTTCATAAGATTTGCTCGTCAATGGAGTGTCAAGAGCGTATCCTATCGGACAAACACATGCTCGCACATCTTAGGTGAAAACGCAGGCTTATGAATGGGGACCGAAGCCCACAGAGAAAAAGTTGGGAGTTGTATTTCTGCAACCGTTCTTCGAAACTTCCATAGGGATGTAGGATAACATTTTAACAGTAGAAGTTCTACTACTTGATGATAGATGGCGCTAGGTGTCCCTACACTCCAAATGGCAGTTACGAGCTTCACTTACGAGCTAACCCCGCAGTTGTGTTCGTCGCTGCCGTCCGCGCAGTGCTGCGAGCCGTCGCAGCGGCTCTCCGCCGTTACCCACACGCCGTCGCCGCACGTAAACTTTACAAAAAGGTGACTTACGAGCCAACCCCGCAGTTGTGTTCGTCACTGCCGTCCGCGCAGTGCTGCGTGCCGTCGCAGCGGCTCTCCGCCGTCACACACGCGCCGTCGCCGCACGTAAACTCCTCTGAACTACAACGCGACCCGGCGTTGTATATCTCGCCGCCCACGGCAGCTGAAATCGGAAAACAAAACCTTAATACACACAGGTCTTAGAACTTGGCTAGATTTTGGTGTCGCTGTCGTAGCCGGATTGTAATCCGCCGTTTTACATTACGGCTAGCCGTTTTGCAAAAAAGCGCTGCTTTGTAATGCGGCGGCTTAACAATTCTAGAATAGGACCTCTCCATTTCCTCCGTGGATGTCGTCAGAGGCGACTAAGGCTCAATTCACACCAGAAGAGCGGCGAAAGGCGGCGGAGAATGCGCGAGGATTCCTGCGACTGCTCGAGAAGCCGCTGGAATGCGTAGGAAGTCGCTGGTATTTACATATTGACATACTGACATATTGACAGCGGCCGTCGCGACTACTCGAGCATCCTCGGGCATTCCCGCGACAGCTCGCGCAGTCGCACGGCTTTGTTTATGGAATGCGCTGGAATTCCCGCGGATCCGCGGGCATCCGCGCGCTTCGTTAGAGTTTCCCATGCGATAATAAGTCTTATTGTAATGAAAATAAAGTTGAAATTCTCATGACACTGAAACTGCGCTCCGCTACGCCGCGCTTCGCCGATCTTCTGGTGCGAATTAAGCCTAAGGTAGGGTTTAGGTATTCTTTTGGCGACAGGCTAGCAACAAGTCACTATTATACTACCTCTTCCATCTGTTTTGAAGCCTAAATTGATGCTAGATGCTTGCGAAGTATGAATAGTAATAATGATGGTTATGTCTATTTCATGGTTCGTGTAGGTAGGTGCTCTGCCTACCCCATTTGGGAATATAGGCGTGATTATATGTTACCAAACCAATAAGCAAGTCAAACAATAGTTTAACCATCAGCGGCGGTGTTTTCAAAATTTGCGATAAATGCAATCTAAAATAATAATAGCCTTGTGACCCGAACCAAAGATAAGACTTATTTAACGATATGGGAGTATTTATCGTTAAGTTACTTGAGAACATTTAAATACAACGTGAGATCGAGTTACTGATAGACTTTAAGTGTCGATTCTACTACCTAATTGGCGAAAAAATTAAAGACTACTGGAACATGTTGAAAAAAATATGGGTCATCTGAACCACCAGGTGACCTAGCTAGAACGATATAAGATGGATATAAGGGCATAAAATAATTTTAAACAAAAAAAACCGACTTCAAATTAGCAATATTTTGAAAGTATTCTGTTTACTGAATGTAAATTCTTGACTTCATCAACAAATTACCGAAAACACCGTACACCTCCATACAAAATTTGAAGAGTTCCCTCGATTTCTCCAAGATTCCATCATCAGATCCTGGTTTCGTGCCAATGGGACCAATTTCGAGTTATACCCTTTCGATTAAAAAAAAAATTTTGAAAATCGGTCCACGGGTTTTCAAAATATCGAGTAACATACACACCAAAAAAAAAAAAAAAAATTAGGTCGAATTCAGAACCTCCTTCTTTTTGAAGTCGGTTAATAATATGATTCAGCACTATAACGGCACTTGTAAGCTGTCCAACTGAGTGCAGGTGAGAATTCAAAAGTACAACCCTCCATTATTTCCCCTTGTCGCATGAGTTTTGTACGGCGTTGCTGAATAATGGATATTAGAAGCAGTATTGAAATAGTTTGAAACTGGTGCCGTAAAAAATCAAATGACCAAATTTACCCTGGGAATTGTCGGAAAAGAAAAAGAAAATCCGACTTTGTGACTCACCATTTTTATACGTGCGTGCATGCATTACGTACATGTGTTACGGCCTAACGCAGACGACGCGCAAAAAGTCCGGCGCACAATGCATACAATCCACACAAACTTTTTGTGCGCCGCAGAGTCGATCGCACAAAAAGTCTGTCATCTGCGCTGCCCCTACTGCATAAATAATTCCATGGGTTCTATTTTCACAGACTAAAAAGTCCGTCGCGGATAGTCTGTCGCCTGCACAGGGCCAGGCTGATTAGTAAAGTAGACTAGATTCTAAATGGCGTGGCGTTGTGGCGTGTCTGCCATCTCGTTGCGATGATTATTAATCTTACGACTAACCTTGGGATAATACTATTGTCTTACGAAGAAAGTATGCCCTTTACTATACCTCGGGCAAGGCTGAAGCAAGGCTGTAATAATGGTGTCGGTTTACATCGATCTAGTAACTCCGTTACAGTTAATGATAATGACATAAATGACATTAGTGTAAATTTAGTGTAGATAAAAACCAAAATATTTTGCGGAACCCTATTTTCTCCAAAATAAAATTTAGCCTATGTTACTTGCGGATAAATGTAGCTTTCGAATGGTGAAAGAAATTTAAAACATGGGCCAGTAGTTTTTGAGCCTATTCAATACAACCAAACAAACAAAGTTTTCCTCCATATAATACTAGCTTTTCCCCGCGGCTTCGCTCGCGTTAAGAAGTATTTTAGGAAAGTGGTGAGTTATGAAGAAACAAAAAGTAGCCTATGTCCTCCACCCAAAAAATCACGTCAATTCGTCGCCCCGTTTAGCCGTCAAAGACGGACAAACAAACAAACACACTTTCCCACGGACATGGATTGTGTAGATTAGTGTAGATGTTCCTTTTTTTTAGGGTTCCGTACCCAAAGGGTAAAAACGGGACCCTATTACTGAGACTCCGCTGTCTGTCTGTCTGTCTGTCTGTCTGTCCGTCCGTCCGTCTGTCTGTCACCAGGCTGTATCTCACGAACCGTAAGAGCTAGAGAGTTGAAATTTTCACAGATGATGTATTTCTGTTGCCGCTATAACAACAAATACTAAAATTAAAATAATTATAATAATTAAGGGGGGCTCCCATACAAAAAACGTGTTTTTTTTTGCTCTTTTGGTTCTATTTAAATAACTGTAACAGGTAAATACTTGAAATGCTCACAGAATATTTACTTTAAAAGGAAATAATTAAAATAAAATAATATTAGTATTTAAGGGGGGCTCCCATACAAAAAACATTTTTTTTGCAGTTTTTTTTTGCTGTTTTGGGTCTATTTAAATAATTGTAACAGTTAAAACTTGAAATGCTCACAGAATGTTTAATTAAATATCTACTTTAAAAATAAATAATTGAATAAAAATAAAATTAGTATTTAAGGGGGGTTCCCATACAAAAATTCTGATTTTTTTGCAGTTTTGGTACGGAACCCTTCGTGCGCGAGTCCGACTCGCACTTGGCCGGTTTATTTATTGTAAATTGACTATCGTAATAAAGTCTTTGAAAGTTGAAATATGCTTGAACTGACTACGAGACATGAAATACCCATGTGTATCACATACTTTATGTGAAGTTTTTTGCATCAATGTACCTACCTAAGTTGTCCCGGTATTATATACTAGCTGTGCCCGCGACTCCGTCCGCGTGGAATAGTCACTATTCTCCCCCGTTTTTTCCACATTTACCAATACTTCTTCGCTCCTATTAGTCGCAGACTGATGATATATAGCCTAAAGCCTTCCTCAATAAATGGTCTATCCAACACAAAAAGAATTTTTCAATTCGAACCAGTAGTTCCTGAGATTACCGCGTTCAAACAAACAAACAAACTCTTCAGCTTTATAATATTAGTATAGATAAATGGTATACCTACTTAGTTCAAAAGGGTCATTCCACGAGCAAGGCAGTTTTGCGTGACACTCCGTGACATAATTTCATTTTATGTTAATGTGTGTTTTTATGAATAAATCGTATAATGCTTCACATTTCAAACGTTTTGCAAAAAGAGGCATCACTGTAAACCTTATAATTATCGAGATAATTAAATTTTCTTTTTTCATATAAGACGGTAATCACCCAAGCAAACAATATTGGCATGAAATCACGTTTATTGATAGATATCACAAGACTTTTTATGATATACATTTATAGCCTTGAATTATAAACATCTTAAGTAATAGTATAATAATTTTAATTATTGGTAACCATTGATTAAAAAAACATAACGTGAAATTATTATTTTTTAATTAGGTATATTTTTTTTTGTGTTGCACAGAGTAATATTCTTAATCATTAGAAGCATTATTTAAAACCTATGTTTTACAGTAATAACTCAATAAATAACCAATTTAGTTATTACCGCGTCTATGAAACCGCGGAGATCACTCAAATTTCGGTAATCACCGGTGCGGTAATCACGTGAGCAATTTAGTTTTTAATTAATTACTTCAAAACCGTTATTGGTAAAAACTCAATATTTTTTGTGTAAGTAGTTATAACACTGTTTAATATGTCAAAATAATCTGAGTTAAATATATTAACAAAACATGCGAGAAAAAAATAAAATGGTAATCACTTTCAACCGTGACAAAAAATTCGTGTTGTTTTCTTTCCTTCGTGATTCGGCAACGACACAATAAATCACAGGTTCGCACTGTTTGGCCGTCGCGGCGTGACAGTCTCTTTCTAGGAACGTATCGAGGATGTCTCTCGGAGTATGCGTTTGAGCAGTACGACGTGTTTTATGGCCGAATTTGGTTAAGACGCAAAACTCGGGACACTTTTTAAAAGTGGCTTTAAAAATAAACTAACGTAAAAATAATTATTTAGGCAACAGTATTCAATTTATCATGTAATTGGCTTGCTGTGAACAACAAAAACCTATAGTTTCCGCGTTTAGTTTTCGAAGTATATGTCATCAACTAACAAATTTTGGAGGTGGGACAAGGCGAAAATGTGGACTTCACTGACTTTAGATTTTTGTTTCGCGCATTTAATAATAAGAATATACTATTGTTAGACTTATTTTGAGTAGAACAAAGTGTGAATTACGTAAAGTAATTTTTTTAAAAGGTTATCTGTTAAAATTTAGATTTCACAAGCACTTGAACTTGAGAACACGAAAAATCGTACGGCTGGAGAACGGCCCAAAAGGTCAATTTCAACCACAAGCGTGCAAAAAACTTAAGATGAATAAATAACCGTCAGTACGGATGTCTCGAGATAATAAGTAAGTATTCAACAAAAACAAGCGATAAGTTAGTTACCAGTCGCCGCTAACAGGAAAAGTATGATTGAAAATAATTTATGCCTAAAAAACCCAATTGATTCTTATGTTTATGACTGACCCCAGACATAGGAAAAGGGGATTTTTAGATATTTACGAGGGGCATGCCAAAAGAAATTAGATACTCCATGCTCATTTGATTGATACTGGCCAGTTATACACCATCGTAAAGGCTGGTTATTTAGCTATCAATTTAAAAATGGAACTCTCCGGAAATATGCGTAATTTTTTTTTTATAATTTTTATCTGTTCGAATCTGGCGGGAATTTGCGGTCACGATGGAACTTAGTCGACGAGATTTTAGAGTTACGATTTATTATGACTTAAAAAAAGTTTTATAGCCACAAGAATGTTTTGAAATTTTAACCGCGACTTTTGGTGAGTCTGCTTGTTCTTGTGCAACTATTTTTAATTGGTTTGCCGAATCTAAAAGAGCGTGAGGGAGCTTTGAAGATGAGGCGAAGTCAGGGCGACCGCCAACAGCAGTTACTCAAGGAAATGTGCAAGTCGTGGAAAAAAATATTCGCGAGAACCGACGAATTACATAATGTAGAGCTTGAGCGAGATCTAGGCATTGGATCAGCAGGCTTGCAAAGCATAATTCATGGACACCTGTCCCTCCATAAGCGTTGTTCGAGATGGGTGCCGCATAAACTCAACGATTTGCAGAAAGAACGGTGTGTGGATTGGTGTAAATTTATGATAAATAAATTCGATGCTGGCGAGAAAAAAGCTGTTTATGATATACTGACAGGTGACAAAATATGGTTGTGTAACTACGATCCGGATACAAAACGGCAGTCAACAGTATGGTGCTTTGAAGATGAGCCGACTCCAACAAAATGTCGCCGAGCACGAAGTACACAGAAACAAATAGTTGCCTCGATTTTCTGTAAGACGGGGCATATTGCGACTGTCGTGCTAGAGGATCAAAGGACTGTCAACTCAGAATAGTGTGTGACAGTTTGTGCCCCAAAAGTTTTATCAGCTTGGTGTGACAAGCTGTTAAAGTCAGGAACCCAGCATCTGCTCTGGCACCACGACAATGCCGCTCCGCACACTTCTGCCAGAACACTCGACTATTTTAGTTCGAATAACGTTAATATACCCCCTCACCCCCCATATTCTCCCGACCTAGGACCCTGTGATTTTTATCTGCTTCCGAAAATAAAAGAAAAATTAAGTGGAAGGCGATTTGAAAGCAAAGAAGATGCCCTAGCTGCCTATAATTATGAAATTTCTTAGGTACCCAAAGAAGAATGGATATTGGCATTTTCCAAGTGGTTTAGCCGGATGAAAAAGTGTATGTACGTGCTCACGGTGAGTATTTCGAAAAAATAGATACCAATAATAAAGAATAAACTGTGTAGTTTTTGAGTATCTAATTTCTTTTGGCATGACCCTCGTAACATGTGTAATCCGTGTGGTGTCAGGTCTAGAATAACACTAAACTTCTCCGTTTCTTCTTGGATGTCGTAGGAGACGACTAAAGAAACGGGTTTAGGTAGGTAGGTAGGTATGTTTTAGGCGACAGGCTAGCAACTTGTCACTATTATATTACGTATTCCATCTGTTTTCAAATCTAATGCTGTAAGTGGCTGCGAAGCGTGAAATAGTCATAATCGTGGTTTTATGCCTATTTTAGGTTTCGTGTGCTCTGCCTACCCCATTTGGGAACATAGGCCTAAGTAATTGTATAAAAAGACATGAGTTTTTTGGTTTATCAAATAATTAAACATCGATAAAGGTTTACTTCCGGAGTGTGGGGCGGGGGGGGGGGGTTTGTGACGTCACGACATGTTAAAAATAAATAGTACCGCGTTGTGACGTCTCTCAAAACTTCAGAGCACTGTTTCCTTGTCATTACTTGGTTGTCAAATAAAATAAAAAATACGCGTAAAATATTATTTGGTAATCTTTTAGACAGACTAAAAATTTAAGATTTTTAGTTTATTTCCAAATAGGGTAAGCAAGGATATTTTGACGTTCCGCAGTTTCTTCTAGCAAAATTGATAATTTTAACACGTTCACGGACAGTAGGTACGTCGAGAGACGTAAACTAAAACCCTCGTAATATGGCGTTACGTCTATAGACGGGAATTTAATTTTCATTAAAAGTGGCGATTCCTCCACAGCCGAATATTTGTCATAGTATTTATAGGGAGTTTAGGACTCTGTGCCGTTTTTGCCTGTAACACAAACCCGCCAGTGCCACAGCAAGTACTTACTCAAACTGGTGCTCACAAGTTACCTCTGTCAGGCACAAATTTACGGACCTCGTGTTGTGACAATACGGCGCTGCGCAGACGACAGTGTTTTGTGCGATCGAGTCTGTGGAGCAATAAATTGTCTGAATGGCGCGCTGACAGTTTCCAGGAATTTCCATTCAAAGTTTCGTGGAACCTGTCAACGCGCCATTCAGAGAAGTTATTGCTCCACAGACTCGATCGCACAAAACACTGTCGTCTGCGCAGCGCCTACGTCTGTGGACGGACAATTCGCATACATATTCCGCCGTTTAGTCGCCCTGTGCCCCAGCAGGAGCTGAGCAAAACTGAGCAATATGACATTCCGTCTCCAGACGTCATACAATTTTGTATGGGGAATTCCTGTGCCGTATCACAAGAAAATAGAGATGGTCCTGTGTCCGTGAACGTGTTCATAGACGAAAATATTGCTATAGAGACAGGTTGTTAACCTATCGCCTAAGGCATATTTATTGAATTAGTCGCCTCTCACGCCTTCCACGGAAGAAATGGAAAGCATTTTTAAATAGTCTACATACCTCTTGAATTAATACATACATACATATCCTCACGCCTGTATTCCCGAGAGGGGTAGGCAGAGCACATGAATTCAAAAATCCAGTGCCACGTTTAACGATTTCGGGGCAACTATTATTAGGCAATTACTTGTTTCACGGATTATTTTAGATTAGGTCGGCATTGTTTTCATTTGTGTCAAATTGTGTTAATCAATGTCTTTTTTTCCTTTCTCGTTCATAATAATCATGACACTAAAACGGCACAGTATTAAACAATTAAGGTAAACGTACCAATGCTCGACGCCTCAATGCCCAGTAGATGACACCCATCTGTCTCACTATGACATAAGGTTGCCAGTGCCATGCATTGGGTCAGTGTCGAGCACAGGGACGTTTACATTGTACCGTCAAAAGGTCAGTAAACAAAAAACAACTAAAATACCTACCGAAACACGCCAAAACAAAAACGCACCGAAACATTTTGACACTAAACGCACCACACACTAACACTGTCACCACCAAATCACCAGCATTGCACCTAATTTGCAATAACAACACTGATAATGTTCTATTTTACGCAATCACTAAAGATGAACCCATGTCGTTGGGAAGTCCGAGAACAACTGTTCTGTGATACCAGTTTATTGCAAGTTTTTCCTTATGACAAGGTCGCGTCAAAAAACTGGTTGACCAGTTGAAAAAGTGAGGTGTTTCGTGCTAAAAGATCGCTTTGTTTGGCTAATAATATACATATACCTATAATATTGCTAATAGCTAAATCAATCAACTTTAGCCTTTGTGCATAAGGCTGTTCTCGTGCTAATTGTTTTTTGTAAGTGTTTTTGTGTACAATAAAGAGTCATACAATACAATACAATGCAATCAATTGGTGTTTGGGGAATTTCAATAAGGTAGGTACAATGCGTATTTTTTTCAGATTTTTGCATGGTTTCTTAGTCGGTTCTTACGGCATACACGGAAAAAATGGAGAGGTTTAATCAATACGACACCATATCATTTGTTACTTTTTATACATTTATGCCTTCGAGCTTCGATTCTGAGCAGATCCATGCAAAAAATCGAAAATCGGAGAAAAAATAAATTGTATCCTACTTGTATTCCCCTTTGTGCCACTGTGTTAGCTTCAGTGCCAAATAGTCCTGGAAATCTAACTTGACAAGATTTTAAGCAGTTGACTTACTTACACCCCTAATTCAAAACTTTGGTAGTTAACTGATGAGAAGATACCTAAGTAAGATTCCTAAACATAAAAATACTCTTATGAACTCACCAATTATGTGTTTTGTAAGTACCTAATTTACCCACATTTTAGGGGTAATTTTTCACGCGCCAACACCGCGTAATGGCCGACCAGCAGGTTTAAGGTCAACATGGCAAAACCACGATAACAGAAAAATGTAACTGCTTTTGGCTGTTTTAATATTAACGTATGGAAACGGTAATTAACGGTACCTTAAATATGATAGATAGGGTATTTTGCTCAAAGGAAACTTTATCTTATTTTTAAAAGTTAGTAATTCTGTATTCATAGATTTTCGAAAAGTTACTTGTTTCATCTGGGAATCGAACCGACTTAAATGTCAAAAAAAAACATCCTGTTTTTATGATGCCAATCGAAAGAATAGCTAAAAAATAATAACTCTGCTTAAGTAATATAGTATTTTAAAAGAAAGGAACAACGTGAAATTAATCAGTTTAGTAAAATTAAAAACATACATGAAACTGTCGTAGTCAATTAAGTGGGTAATTTTGTGTAAATTAAATAATTAAATGCTCAAAATGTGATTCCTCTTGTCTTACGCAAATCGCTAATATTTTAATGAGTCCGCTGCCTGTTGATTTTCTAATCATTTTATGGTAAACACTCGATGACTGTAATATGGCATAGTTCCATTTGCAACTCGCCCACGTTCTTGTATCGTTTTTTGTATGGCATATCTTTCACGTATCTTCAAAAGAAAAAATCCAATGGCGCAAGGTCCGAGGATCAGACTGGTCATCTAATCGGTGCATTTGTACCAATCCATGCACGAAAACAGTCATTTAAAAAATCTAATGTTCTCGGACTATTATGAGCCAGAGCTCCAACAGGTTCATGTATGTTTTTCATTTGATTAAACTGATTAATTTCACGTTGTTCCTTTCTAATAAAATACTATGTTGCTTAAGCAGAGTTATTTTATTAGCTATTCTTTCGATTTGCATCATAAAAACAGGGTAATTTTTTTTACATTTAAGTAGGTTCGATTCCCAAACGAAACAAGTAATTATTAAAAAATCTATGAATACAGAATTACTAACTTTTAAAATTAAGATAAAGTCTCCTTTGAGCAAAATACCCTATCTATCATATTTAAGGTACTTCCCCTTCATGGTCCATAACTTTGGGACACCCTGTATATGTACGTCATATTTATCACAGTTACAAACTCTATAACCTCCTGACTATGCCTACTATAGATATAATTGTATTAATTATAATAAACTAGCTTTCCGCCCGCGACTTCGTTCGCGTAAATTTCAGATTTTGGGGTCGTAGGTTTCTGAGCTTGAGTTTTCCTCTTCATAATATTAGTGTAGATGTAGATATCTAAACCCAAATATTGAACAGAATCCTTTTTTTTTTCAAAATAAAATTTAGCCTATGTTACTCGTGGAAAATGTGCCTAATTCCAAATATTTTACGGAATCCTTTTTTTTTTTCAAAATAAAATTTAGCCTATGTTACTCGTGGATAATGTGCCTTTCGAATGATGCAAGAATTTTTAAAAACGGTCCAGTAGTTACTGAGCCTATTCATTACAACCAAACAAACAATCAAACATACAAACAAAGTTTTCCTCTTTATAATATTAGTGTAGATGTAGAAGTGTAGATAATATTAGATACATACATTATAATCGCGCCTGTATTCCCAAATGGGGTAGGCGGAGCACACATAATGCTACATAGACAAAACGACGATAATTTCACGTTTCGTGGCCACTTCTAGTATGTATTTTTTGCTTTTAAAGTGGCAACTGAAATTTCATTCTACACATCCTGCATTCTGCATCCTAAGGCTCAATTCACACCAGAAGAGCAGCGCAGCGCGGCGTAGCGCAGCGACCCGCTCCGTGGAGAATGCGCGAGGATTCCTGCGACTGCTCGAGAAGCCGCTGGAATGCGTAGGAAGTCGCTAGAATTTACATAATTATTGACATATTGACAATATTGACATATGTATTGACAGCGGCCGTCGCGACTACTCGAGCATCCTCGGGCATTCCCGCGACAGCTCGCGCAGTCGCACGGCTTTGTTTATGGAATGCGCTGGAATTTCCGCGGATCCGCGGGCATCCGCGCGCATCGTTAGAGTTTCTCATGCGATAATAAGTCTTATTGTAATGAACATAAAGTTGAAATTCTCATGACACTGAAACTGCGCTCCGCTACGCCGCGCTGCGCTGCTCTTCTGGTGTGATTTGAGCCTAATAATACCCATGTTATGCGGGTCTAGAATAACAGCTCTCCATATCCTCCGTGGATGCCGTACGAGGCAACTAAGGAAATATGTTTGCGTATGCTTTAGGCGACAGGCTAACGCCCTGTCAATATTACACTACCTTTTCCATCTGTTTTTAAACCTGAAGTTATGCTAAAAGTTGCTACGAACTGTAAAATGGTCATAATCATGGTTTTGTATATGTCACGTTTCGTGTGCTATGCCTACCCCATTCGGGAACTTAGGCGTGATTGTATGTATGTTTGACATCTACAGAAAAATATAAAAAACATACCCACACACACACCTACACACACATAGACTTTGGTGTACTTAACCACTTTTTGTCATTTAAGACACTGAATTCTTTCTACTCTTTACTTTCTAATTTTTTTTATTTTTTTTTATTTCTTACTAGCTTTCCGCCCGCGGCTTCGCCCGCGTGGAACTCGGTTATATTGCGGTATAAAGCACAACTATAAGAAAACTACTCGTTTCAAACGACACACAGCGCCATCAATGTATCATCTGTTAGCAACACTCGTGACGTCACCCGATATGGCGGCGCGATT
>BHDV01005767.1:0-62319 GCA_005406045.1 Adoxophyes honmai | reverse complement strand
AGTATCAATTTTGAGATGTTTCTTTTTATGATTAAGCGTGCGAAACATTCATCACGCCTGTATTCCTAAATGGGGAAGCCATATGACACGAAATGCTATATTAGACAAAGCAAAAATAATTCTGGGTTTCGTGGCCACTTCTAGTATATTTTATAGGTTTTAAGTTACTTTTCTACGTAAGTAATGTGCGTACTAGATGTTACTTCGTTCTTGTTTACATTCAGTGTTTTTTCCTAAATTTTAAATGTACGAGTATCACAAACCAAGCCGTCTACAACTTTTTACAACAAAAGAAACTTGTTTCTGACAAATAATTGATCCTTTACTTAAAAAGTAAAAATATCAGGTATATTGCTACTTCCCTATTTCGCCTGTGGATGTCACATAAAGTGACTGAGAAAATATATTTCTGCAAAAAGGCAC
This sequence comes from Adoxophyes honmai, assembly GCA_005406045.1. Classification (NCBI taxonomy): domain Eukaryota; kingdom Metazoa; phylum Arthropoda; class Insecta; order Lepidoptera; family Tortricidae; genus Adoxophyes; species Adoxophyes honmai. The sequence continues at coordinate 61,896 of BHDV01005767.1, read as the reverse complement.
ATCAAACTTAGGGGCACACTGTAACAATGAATACAAGCAGCAGACTTTGGAAAGAAAGGCTATAATTATTACGATGTAATTAGGGTGTCTAATTTTAATTTTAAAATTGCTTAACGTAATCTATAAATGTAGCAAATGTCTTGATAATTAAGCTTTCTGTACATTTTTTTTACCACAATGTTCTGGAAAATAGTGATCAATGTTTCACTACAAAATTGACTATATTCCAATAACAACCATCTGATTAACGTGATTAAACCCGTATCAAAAGCTAGTTGTTTTAATAAAAGAGCGACATTATAAGCTATTGAAAACACCACATAATTAAAGTTGCTCATTTAAATCACAATAGCAACAAAATTGGCAACCATTTTGTACAAAGTATTTGTTTCCGAAAGGACATGTTTACAAACAAGGCTGATTTGTTTGGAAACTGGCGTTTACAAATAATGTGTGAACATGATTTGTAATGGAATGATTTCGGGGAAATATTGAGTGAGAAAACTAATTTGATAACTATTAGGAAGCGCTGGAATATGTAAATCGTTTATAATTTTCAGATATTGATAGGTCAGTTAGTGAGGGTTGAGTTTTATAATATTTATCATCTCATCTTTCCATTTGTTCGGTCGTCGTAGGAGGCTACTGAGGAAATATTATACTTGTGAACTTAAAATCTAAAAAATATGCTAGAAATGATCACGGAACGTGATATAAGTACTCTTGTTTTTTCTACGTAGTGTTTCCTGTGCTTTCCCTACACCGTTTGGAAATACACGGGTAATGTATACATACATACATACATATTCAAATGTATATTCAAATGTATGTATGAATTCAAAAATCCAGTGCCACGTCTAGCAAATTCAGGGTAACCAGATGATTAAATGTATTAGTGTCTATTAAGCGTTATGTATTTTCATTTAGGTTTAACAAAAATGTTTATCTGAGTAAAATTTGTGTCAAACAATTTTTTTTTCTTTCTTAATAGTTTGATTAAAGGACTAAATGGTTTTATTTAGTCATTTCGCCTATATTAACAGGCTACAAAATACTCACATCACACCCACTCCATACAAGCATTTCAAAATGTTTCCAACCTACTGTTCTTCAAAACAACAGGTATTGTCACCACCGCGGTAGGTCCTTGTTCGAAGACAAGACACTTATTTCAAAACAATTGACAGACTAGTCTGTGAATTCAAAGTAGCCGCTGCACGCGTGCGCAGGGCTCCCGATCCTGGAATACCGAGATCTCGGCATTGCGGGATCCCGCGTGATGCGGGATTCCGGGCGCGGGATCCGCGGGAATTGCGGAGCTGAAAAAAGCCGTTACTGCGATGTCTTTTGAAATATTTTCAGTTTAAATTATTAAAAGCTGCATAATTACGCATTTTGTGATTTTTTTGTTTTTTATTCAGAGTTTGTTTTTTTTGGTGTTAAAATTAAAACAGTATAAATTGATTGATCTCTTACTAGGTAGTATACTTTGATAAATTGAAAATTAAGGCAAGGAATGATTAATTAAGGCGGAGCACATGATTTCAAAAATCCAGTGCCACGTTTAGTAATTTCAGGGTAACCACATGGTTAAACGTGATATTGCAGAGACAGGTTGCTAGCCAATCGCAATTTTGGATTCATGTGTTCTGCCTACCCCTTTTTGGGAATACAGGCGTGAGAATATGTACGTATGTATGTATGATTAATCAATTCTATTTTTTGTTATAATAACCGGTTACATTTATGTAAATATTTTCAATATGCGGGATTCCGCAAATGCCGAGACCTCGCGGGATTGCGATTTCGTAGTCCCGTAAATACCGAGAATTCAGGCCGCGGGATTGGAAGCCCTACGTGCTTATGAATTACACTTCGGTTAAAGCCACGTCTATGACAAGGTTCATTTCAGAAGTACACGTAATCTGTTCATTTTACTCCTCGTTACCACAAAGTGATTAGCAACGAAGTGGGTTGCAAATGGGTCGCTTTATTTTCGCTTAGCACCGAGTTAGTACTGATTGTCTGGACTGGTAAACTTATGTAGATATGCGCAAGAAATATCTTTTGAAAGGGCTGGAGAGCTGTAATTGTTGCTTGGGTTTTTCGTGTGCTCTCGGGCTTAGAATGACACCTCTTCATTACTTCTGCAAATGTTGTAAGAGGCAACTGAGGATAAAAAGGTTTAAGCACGCTTTAGGCGACAGACTAATATGCTAGAAGTACCTGCGACACGTTAAATATTCATGTCAAAGGAGCATTTCGTGCGCTCTGCCTACCCAATTTGGGAATACAGGCGTGATATATATGTGTCACCGGAAAATAACAAAATCCGTAAGTTCATAAATTTCCTAGGAAATTGATAAACTTCCGTAAGATTCCAAACGAGAAACAAAAAATGATTATACGCCCACGTTTTTGCAAAATTTAATATAATCTAACCTGACCTAACCTAATCTAATATAACAAAACCTAATCTGACCTAAATTAATTAAATATAATCTAACCTAACCTAACCTAAGTTGATTATTTTTCATGAAAATGCGGCCGTAAAATAATTTGTCTCCCGTTTGGAATCTTACGGAAGTTTATAAATTTCCTAGAAAATACGGATTGTGTTATTTTCCGGTGACATATGCATGTAATTAGATATCAGGACTAGTTAAAACGGTTTTTTTTTTCAGTTCTATTTATTTCGCTCTGTCATAGTCACTCAAAATTATTAGTCACTCCAGTCTGGCCGTCCGCTGGCACATAATGTGCCTAGAATATTCACGTGACTAACCGCAGTTGAGGTTGTCTGAGCTATTTGCAGACACAAGGAACAGAACTTTACCCTGCTAATTTCACTGAACATACAACTATAAAGGAAATTGCATGAACTAACTGGGGATATTTTACATGGTGACTACGTTCTTTTCGGAAAGTCGTCGGGATGTTGTTGCAATTCACGATAAAACCTAAATTCCGATGATTTTATAACATATAATCACAACCATGTTTCCAAACGGGGTAGGCAGAACACAACAATTTTATTATTAAACACATTAACACAGTTCTCGCTAACTTAAAGGTGCTGATACATTTTGAGCATTCACTTTTAACCGAACCACGAACGTCGATATATTTTGTAAGCCTGTTTGTTACCTGCAATTAAACATTTGCTATAGGGATGTCGACTGGGTTACAATATGTACTGTAATTCTAATTAGTCTGTAAGTTAGATCATTGAAAAATATGACACATGATGTTTGGTTCATCAACTACCTAACTAAACATCGACACCGGTATGGATCATCAAACATCCAGAGCCGCTTGTGACGTCACGCCTAGGCAAAAATTGTACCGTATAGTGACATCACTCGAAACATTTAATCGCTGTATTATCTTAATTTTTTGAGAAATAACAAAAATCATGTTTAATATTTTTTGGTAATCTATCTGACGGACTAAATAGTTGTTTTAGTCTTCTACCTAAAACATTAATGCTGATAATAATGAATTTCTCAAGCGTATTAGCACCTTGATAGTGAAATTATCCAATCAAACACACAGGAGTTTCAAAAATGTGTCTTTATTAGCAATCGATGCAAAGCAATTTAATTATTAGGATATCTATCTAACTTGTTTCATTGAAAATTACCCAATCGATACCAAAAGCCTCGTTAAACATCCACCATTAATTTTCTAATAAGATTTATAGTAAATCGTGAATGTTTACCGGGAATCAATTGCCGATACTAATAGCTTATAGCTTCTGGCGATCAATAAACTAGTGGCCAATCGATTCGTTCTAAGAACAAAACTTCCTTGTTCGCTTTTTTATGTGCATGCCTGAATGATAGTCGTTGATGAGTAAGATTGGAGTGTGCCATGAGGTCATCTTGGACTTTCATCTGTAGTAACTACACTACACTCTTGTATCAAAGGTTTGTGTTGAGAATGAAAAAACATTGAAATGAACAGTAGTACTTGGTTGTGACTTTCAGGTTCCGTTAAGTGCTCGGCATCCTGGAAAGATTTTAAGTCGTTTTTAGTCCCATTGCTTAAAATCTTGCCAAGTTAGAAACCGAGGTTAATAATTGCGTTAACTGTGTCTTAATGCTCTAGATAGACGTCAGAAATGTCACTCAATACTTATATTATGCAGAAATTAGTATATCCGTTATAATCATAAAACATGTCCTCCGCTACGCGAATGCTTTAAATACACGTGTACAGAGATTCATTTCATTAGAATATTTTTTTCAATCCCGTATTCTCGAAGACCAATAAAAGTAAAGCACGATTGAGTGATATAAAAAAAAAGTTAGTTCTTAAACCCAGCAACTTTGGAGTCTTAAATCTTTTTATAACATCTTTGTGACTTAAAAGGGCCGCTGGTAATTAAATTTCGTCCCATACCTTAGTACTTTTATAATTTTCATTACGTTCATCTTTATCTATTTTTAAGGCGCGTTGCTTAAATTTATGCAAATCAGTTTCATTTAGAATCAAACGTATTGCAATAATACTTAGGGTACATTTTATTGTAACTGAAAATGTTCCCCGAGTGGTTTCGGGTTTACGACTAAAGTAAAAAGGTTAAAGTATGAGGTGACAGGGTAGCAACCAGTCACTTTTTTTTTCAGCCTTACACTATACCTCATCGCAGGGCAAAGACCTCCTTCTTCAGCTACTGTTGTACCTTTTTTGTCTAACATAAACCTAAAAATTAATCTAAGGCTGAAGACGACAAATAGTCATGATAATAGTAACGCGTTAACCTAATTTGGGACATACAGGGCGATCTGCTGTACGTATGATAATTATATGCAAATGTCTAACGAATAGACTGGTTAGTTACTTAAAAATTCACTGTTTTCATTACAATTGCCGATGGACAGTTCCAACACTATAAAAACAAATAAAAAGCCGAAACATAATAAAGTTGTAGAATTATGATAGGGCTGACATCAGCAATAACTAATCAATCACGACACTTAAGACCAAGAAACGCCAGCATCAAGACAAAACACGTAATTGGATACGCTCGTGGTAACGTATTCCATTAAACCCATGCAAGTTGTTACGATGTCTTTTGAAGCGCCTTCCCTGTGGCAATTTCCAAAATTATCATACAAATGGAAGCGAGACCTTCGGGCCTTTGTTTACAACGCAGTTAGTTTTTAAAGTGATGGTAGGATGGTACCCCAATCACGAATCATCCCGTATTGTACTACACAAGCTGATTCTTACTCTCACAATGACACCAAAGGTTGACTAATTGTGCCATTGTCGCGCGCATAGAACCGCAGGTATTATTATGCCTGTGACGTCCTATTAACGCACGAACCAATTAAAGGCGACCCCTGGATGTACATTGAAATACACTTGTCACAAATGTGTGAACAGGGGTCCGGGGATCTATCAACATTGGTTTAATTCAGGACTGTTGTCTTTGTAAACATTGGGTCAGGTGAATGAAATTGTGCCTAATTTTCGGGTCGTTTGTAGGAAGCATAAATTCTAACGAGCGCTGCTTATTAAGCCACATACGTGACAGTACGGTAGGAACACAAACAGAAAGTTTAATTTTATTGTTGTCTAATGAAGCCCAATTTTTGAATTAAATTAACAGGCCGATTGTTGGGTTGTGAGGTGGCCCTTTCGTGACACGGGAATGGGTGTAACTGAAAATGGAAATGGGTCTTGTTGAGTGTTTAAGCCACATCGGCTATTTCGATTTTATTATGGAGGAATAGTTTTAATTTTCTTAGTTACATGCGTAAACAAAATGCATATGTTCCCAAATGGAGTAAGCAGAGCGCACGAAACGTGAAATAGGCAAAATCATGACTATTTCGTGTTTCGCAGCCACTTCCAGCTTAATTTCCGGTTTAAAAACATGAAAGAGGTAATGACAAGTCGCTAGCATATCGCCTAACTAAAGCATACCTAAATCAATATTCGTTATCGCCTCGAATGGAATCCAAGAGAGAAATGAAGTAGTCTTATTCTAAATCCGACATCATACGGGGAACATAATTATTCTCTCAATAGCATTGCAGAATTGGCATAGTTGACATAGCAACAGATTCGTTAATTAGGAAAGATTAAATTGCTGCTCCTCTCTACTGCTCAAAGGTTGGCTGGTAGAGATCCCTTTTGGGATAAGTCCGCCTTTGTACTTTGTTCCCTTTTTTAAAACTGTCTTTCCTTTTTTTTATTTTCTTTTGTACAATAAACAGTTTTTTACTTTACTTTAAGATTCCATGGCAACTAACAAATTGCTGCGTTGAAAATATCTGAATAAGATCAGTATACAGTAGTTGTTGATTGGCAAAACGAGCAGCATCGATATCGTTGGCTCTAAAGGACCTTGCAGGACTTGTACAGATTGGAAAGATTAAGCCAGTATTACAAAGAGAAGATAATAAGAAAAACGACTCAAGATCAGTTAAGACCTTTTAAATAAATGTAGTTTGAACGCAATTGATAGGTGCACGTTCTCTTTAGACTAAGTATTTATTGTTTTCCATTATGTATTAACGCAGTCTGTATCTATTAAAAATTAAGCAAACAAAAGAATAAAAGACAATAATAATATAGTATTGTATTGTATTGTACGGGTCTTTTTTGGCCATAAAACAGTTACTTAAAGTATTGCTATGCCACATCCATTTGTGACTAAACGCTATGACTGTTTTACGTTTGCTCGTATTTTTAGGTTCATTCATTTATACGATTGCAAAGTTCTATTACACACTATAATTTAAAATTGGAAGGTAGGTTAGCATATTATTATACCAGTTGGTACTGTCATATTGATTCTGAAATAGTGTAGTGTACAAATAGTCAGTAGCCAAACGCCGGCATCAGTGTACGCTAAGTGCAGTAATACAGAAAAGTACTGGTTAATTAATTGTACAGTTCAGACAGTCACAATTGTTAATTCACAAGTCCTATAAGCCTCTTAACTCGGTTAAGCTGCGCCCGGGCAATGCATGCAAAACTCAGACAAATTAACAGCAGCTGTACTCTTCTGAAACTAAAGGGCGTATCTACGTAGATACCTCATTGCACTTACGCCGTTTTTCAGCGTAAGTGCCACTTGGACTAATTGGCACGCATTTAGATTTATGAATAAGCGCGATACGATCAAGATTTATGGACAGGCCTTTGAGTGAGTGAAGAAATGCTTTTTATGCATAATTGCTAATTAGATTATATATAGAGGTTGCTTTTCAAGCATTAGGGACGTTCTTGTTGTGAATAGGGCTTATTAACGGACATTCTCCGAAATTGACTAAGGCGATATTTTTTGACAGTGCACACAAAACGATACATAGCAAATCCATGAGCATTTCATGCTTCGTAGCCACTTCTAACATATTTTTTAGGTTTTAAGTTAAGAGGGACTTTAGTGACAGCCTATGACCTAAAGCAGACCTAAACCTATTTCCCTTAGTCGTCTCTTATGACATCCATGGAAGAAATGGAGAAGTGATATTCTATCCTGACTGAGGACAGACGGACAGACGGACAGACGGACAGACGGACAGACGGACAGACGGACAGACGGACAGACATGACGAATCTATAAGGGTTCCGTTTTTTGCCATTTGGCTACGGAACCCTAAAAATGTCCATCCCAATATGCAGCATTCAATTTCCATAAACTTCATTTTCTTTCAAAAACCGTTCATCAATAAACATTCAACCAGCTCATGCGTACAAAAACAAGCAACACAAATTGGGAATACCCCTTTTAGCGTATTTTTTCCAAGCCCGTTCGGATCCCACTATAAAATATTGGTAGATACAAAGGCAGCACTCCCGCCCGTTATGAAAACGCTCCGAATCAAATTCTCTTTGTAACGCATATGGTAAGGAGTATTCTATTGTTACTATTTCAATCAAGGTACACGTCAGGGAAAAGAAACAGGCGAATAGCTGGAGATACAATGGAGCAATTTGCTGGGCGAGGGAACCTTGGAAACCTGAAAAATGGCTGTGCGTAAACGCACAAAAGTGGCGTAAGCGAAAATCGACGTAAGTATTAGTTACTTGTCTTATCTATCTACCATCAATGTCGTATCCCTGCTATACGTTCTGACGCAATAAACAACGGGCCTACACATTAAGAAATCTGTATCATGTGTTACCTGTGTCATTACAGTGTTTAGATTTTGAACATCCTGAAAACAGATGACAATTTAGAGAAGTTTTTTTTTAATTTGGAACATGAGGTCGGCGTGGTTGGTGTCACGAGCCAGTAACGCCGATGCGCAATTGCTAGTGGAATTCCATTTGCCGGATTTTTCAGGTTGTTTTATGCGTCGTATAAAAGTTATCTTCATAATTATATTATTTAACAGTTATTTTTAAGCAGCCTCACATAATTTAAATAGGCATTTCAATATTCGTGATTCTTTTATGAAATTCACCCTTCGAGTTCATTTCATAAACTAAAATACATACATCACACATGTATTCCCAAATGGGGCAAGCAGAGCACACGAAACGCTAGAAAGACAAAAATAATGACTGTTTCGCGATTCGCAGCCACTTCTAGCATATTTTTCGGTTTTAAGTGAAAGCTAAAAAATAGTCACAGATTACTAACCTGCAGTAAGAGGTGACGATAGAAATAGGTTTAGGTTTGCTTGAGGCAACCTGCCACTATTATAAACCTTTTTCATCTGTTTTCAAACCCAAAATTATAGCGAAGCGTGTAATAGTCATAGTGATGGTTTTTTCTATCGTTGCGTGTGCTCTACCTACCCCATTTGGAAAGGGTGTTATTTAACAGGTCAGCATAGTATTAGCATTTTGGAAAGCAGAAAAATATTATCTGTCAGCAGAAATAGCTAATTGGTCAGCAACTCATGGTCAGCAAACATTTCAAAATCGGTCAGCAACTTATGTCATTCAGGATGGCTGTAATTATTTTTGTACTGCATATTAATAGCAATATAAGCAGCAATAAGCTGTTCCTGTTTTATAAAAAATGGGTAAGCACTCAGAGAGTAAGCAAAATATATATTAATTATTTGCCATAACACGGTTCTGACGCTTCGCCGGCCGCTGCCGCGGCACGCTCGCTTCGCTCGCTCGGCTCGCGCGCTGCAAGGTCACGGTTCTACCTAACGCTCCTCCTCGCTTCGCTCGTCGTCGTACCTAAATGTAACCTTCCCAGAGGGATCCCTTAATTTCCAATAAATTTATTTGTCCCCTACATTATACACACTGCACCCTGAAACAGTCTGGATCTAAATAATCACTTAAATAATCAAGAAGATATCTAAGTACTTAAGCTATTAGTTATTTTGCTTACCATATTTAAAATATGTATACCAATTAAATATAATGCATATAGACTTGTTTACTCTGCTGATCAATCATAAAATCTTGCTGACCAAGTAATTATTTTGCGGACCGAATGTTTACTATGCTAACTCATGCTATTGGTATGCTGCCTATTAATGATTTAATTTTTGACCGTTATCTAAATTATTTGCGGAACAAAGATTGCTGCCTGATTTTTATTATTGCAGACAAAATCTTTGTATGCTGACTAAATTATTTAAATGCTGTTTGGGTTTGCTTACCAAATTTTATTATTGCGTATCGTTTAATTACTTCTCATTTGGAAACATAAAGGTGATTGTATGTTGTACCTACATAACCAGACCTCAGTTCCTTAGCGGAACAAATTTAAAGCAAATAAAACTATCTCACAACATCAAATTGTTCCGAATCGGTGTTCTCCTTACGAATTTCCCCGGCTCGTCCCCAGAGGTTCGGTGCGCGTTAGGTTTCATTGAAAGAAAATGCACAATGTTCTTGAATCCTCCAAGGAGACGTATTTTGTAGTGAAATGTGTTTTGTATTCTCGGAATATGAAATGAGAAGGGAAATTGTTATGTTCTGATAAAAGCAACGTTGTTATCCGTTTTCTTTAGGCGTAGCTGAAAGAGCGAAGGTTTTTTATTTAATATAATCATAGAACGAGGTTCATTTGTTTTCAGAATGCCCGAACTCTAAAATTTGACAATGACAGAGTTTATTTTAGTCTAGACCAGTGATACTCAACCTGTAGACTGCGGGACGCAAGTGGGTAGCCAAACTTTGTTGAGGCCTAACTGAACTATTAAATATTGAAGTGGTTGTCTAGAATACTTCTGGCCCGGGGCACCACAGCTGTATTGTACTTATATGTTTAGTCCATTGAAGAAAAAGGTTGAGTAGGTATGTCTGGTTTAGACGCATTGACGAAACAAGTGACGAAGTACCTACTATGGCTATTTTCCGTGCAGTAAACACTACACTTTAGCACAGAGGTTCCCAAACTTATTTTGTCTACTGCCCACTTTGAAAATGAAATATTTTTTAACGCCCCCATTTTTTTTCTGTGTCTCTTACCGCCCCCCTTTAGGCCTGCAGCGCCCACAAGGGGGCGTTATCGCCCACTTTGGGAATCTATGCTTTAGCACAATGTTAGGTTTAAATATCAAAAAGTTTCAATAGTGACAGGTTGCTAGCCCGTCATCTAAAACATCTTAACCTACTTCCTTAATCGCCTCTACAACATTTTCAGAAGAAACGGCACGATGTAGTTCTTGGAATACATCTTATATGACAAATTGCTAATCTTGAAAATGAACTAACATCTTTACTGCACCCGATACTCAGAACAGAGTAATTAAACAAGATGCCCTTGGCACCTTTTCAAAAGCTCAATCGTATTAATACATCTCGAGATTAACCCTTATTACTCTGACAACTCCTTATTCAACTTGTGCTAGGCCTTTGTCACAGAAAATCTTTGCAATCCCTGTAAATAGAGCTACTGAAAAGTACCGCAAAGCTTCACTACGACAAAGTTGCACTACTGAAGGCCAAAACCTACTTGTTGCAGCATATTAATGACTCATACCACTGTTAATTGCACAGCAAACGCATTATTTTAATAGCACAGTTATAAAGTTAAATGTACCATTTCCTGGTGAATCCGGCGCAGAAATTATGATTTTGAGTCATACAAGACGGCGAAGCTTGGCCGCAATTTATTACTGCCATAAGGTAGTGGTAATGCATTGATTTACATTAAAATTTTGCCCAGCGACGAGCTAGCTGCAAGTTTACGATTTCTAGCCGCTTGAAGTTGTTAAATGGTTGTTTATCGGGGTATAGCACGATAGTGTAAGCTTTATATTTTAGTGCAGTGAGTTTACGCGGTTTATAAGAATTATAATAATTTTTGATGCTGATAATCTATAATGAAAAATGTCTGAATTGAAGGCTGATCCATAGTCCTTCAGATAACGGGCTACCGGCTCCTAGATAAGAGACACTTCGCCACTGCTTTCTACATAATAGTACCAGAGCCCACGACCAAACACATGTCTCATAGCAATACGGCAAAAACCCTATAAAATCGTTAGATTGTATGATACTGAACCCGACTAGGTGTGTAGTAACGGTCGAAAGTGTAGCAACTGCGTGGGAGGCCATTTCTGCTGTGTCAAAAAAAAGGCAGTCGGTATTAAAGCAATACGACTGATAGTGAAAACGTACATAGATTTTATAATTGTATTACGAAAAAGTTTGTTTTCAGACATTTTGCGCGTAGCATATAGCCTGAGCGCATTTTTGAAAATGTCAACAAATTTAGTCGACCTGTATCATAGCAATACGGATAATTTTTTTTTTTACTTTTCGTATTGCTGCCAGGATTACCAAAAACCTGTTTTTAGACACTTTAAGTGTAGCATATACTCCCAAAAACGAAAAAAATTTGGTCAGATCAAACGCTACGCGGAAAATGTCTGATATTGGTATTTTCGAGTTCAGGATAATCGTATCTATCGATTTGATGCGGTTTTAGCCGTATTGCTATGAGACAAAAATTTTGGTCGTGGGCTCTGGTACTATAATAGTTCCCGGAAAATAAATTGGCAAGTTTTTTTTTGTAGCATAGGTAACTTTTTTGTAGCAGTGGTAAGTTTTAAGCGAGGACTTACTCTACTACTAAAAATCTTGCCTTTGATATCAGTAACTACAAGTATCCTCGAAGTTAAAAATAAAGTATGAAACAATAGCGATCACGTGCTTTTCCGAGACAATAATCTAAATTAAAACGGACCGTCATTATCTGATAGCTCCGGACTAATGGAGTGTCAGAATCACACACCCATTGTTATCACCGAGTATTGAACATACGAAATAGCCTCTTTCATACCTCTTCGAGCCGGTGACATATTATATGACACAATGGAATATTGTGATCGAATACCGTTCTATTAATTGCTTTCCCTGACGTTTTCTTTGCCGTAACGCGGAGGAATCGATAATCGATATTTGAAGACAATTAATCGCTAACATCATAATATATGTTTATTTTTATTTTTTATTATTGACATTATATTCTGTTAAATTAATTACCTATAATGATAACTGACATTCTCACATTATGTGATTCGCTTATTTTTAATTTGACATTTATATTTACATCTAATTGCTGATGTACTTAATTGTATTTTTTATTTTTATTCTTTTTATATTTTTGTTTTTTTGACATTTTTCATAGATTGTGACATTTTTTGGTTAATTTTTACTATTTACTTATATGACGATCCTTTTGTGAATCTATTATATTTTGACATTTCAAATGTATCTATCTATCTGAATTCAACATTTAAGCGCGAACGAAGTTACGGGAAAAAGCTAGTAAAAAATAAAACCCGAAGGTATCACGATAACAGCAACTTTTTACTCATGCATGGTTGCTTGATGAAGCCCTCACACCATTTAATTAGGATGCTAAATTAACAGTAGCCATGTTCCATAATTAAACACCAGCTAACAGGCACTCGGTGAGAAATTGTAAGCATTACACAATGTACTATTGTTTTCTAATGATATTTAATTAGTTAAATGAGTGTTGAAAGTGTGAGATTACAAATTTGGTCAAGATCTGACAACGTAGTTTCGTGTGAGAAAATTTATGTTTTAGTTCAATTGATAAATGGAGCTCCTCAAAATAGTTACCTAGAGAGATACACCTCTATTTGCGATCACCTTTAAGAGGCAATTACAGTGAGTCGTTCAACTAACACGGTATTTGCTCCAAATTACATCGGTCAACGAACGTCGTCTTATACTAGACTAGGTTTCCGCCCGCGGCTTCGCCCGCGTGGAACTCGATTATAGTGCGGTATAAAGCACAACTATAAGAAAACTTCTCGTTTCAAACGACACACAGCGCCAACGATCTATCATCTATCGATCTATCAAGCAAACTATATTTTTGTTTTCCCTCGGGAACATCAATTTTTCCGGGATAAAAAGTACCCTATTATTTAATCCGGACTTCTATCTTTATGTCTGCAAAATTTCAAAGCAATCGGTTCAGTAGTCACGGCGTGAAAGCGGAACAAACAAACAAACAAACAAACAAACAAACAAACTCACTTTCTGACTTATAATATTAGTAAGGATAGTTTGCCGACCGACGTCACCTAGTCAGGCCGTGACAACTATCGCTCACCGTATGCGGCCGACTATCATGCTCTTTAAACTTTTACGGTCATCGTACCTATGTAACATGCTGCAAACGACTCGGTGCAATCGTCTCTTGACTTCAGTTCAGTCATATTGACCAATACTTTTAAAGTTAAATTACATTTTTCAAATACTTTTTTAAAATAACAATATAAACGTTTCTAGCAATATTTTTCATTTTGGAAAACATTCAAACTAAAACCTTTACCAAATCACTACAAAATGTAGCGTTCATTTGAAAATTCTGCACTGAATCGTAAATTTAAACTTCAAAGGGCGTAACAAGCCAAGCTTGTTGCCTTGTAAACAAGCTTCCTTGCTTGCAGGCTGCTTTATCGGGTACAGAATTTTTCTGCAAACCCATAAAATATTTTGTTCCTTGTTAATTTTTAGGAACGTTTTTCCGAAGCACAGAAGAAAATTATTCTTTTGTCTTTACCAAGAACGATGCACACGGAACTAACCTTAACAGCAGTGGATAGTGAAGCAAAAATATCATTGTTATTGGAACTTTTTTATTATTAATGGACTTCCAAATTTATTGAAAAACTTTATGGCTGGCAGAAATATTTTTTTCGATAAGTTAGTTTTTGTATTTTGTACATTTATTTGCGCCCTATTTGTACAGTGAAGCGTCTAGGTCTAGTTTTCTCCTCCCAATGCACCCATCCACACTCCCGTATACATTTTGTAAATCTTCTTTCATCCATCCTCTCCACTTGACCAAACCAACTAAGCATACATTTCCTATCCTAGTCACTATTATCTACTTTCACCCCAGCTCTTTCCCTTATCACACTATTTCTTATTCCAATATTCACCTTCCACCCAATTAAGGGTTAGTGAGTAAATACTAAGTCTAGATTTAGCCTAAATATAAATAAACTGTTAGTTTACGCGGGATGTTAGTCCCAGTTTCTCCAACATTAGAACAGAATTGTCGAGAAAATAAATAACAAAAGATATCAAAAGCAAGCAAGGAATCCAAAGGAAAGCTCCACAAATTCATCGAAACAGTTATCCTATAAATAAATTCAAAGGATTACCCTAAGATGCTTGCAATCCTCACCTCTCGACATCTCGAAATGGCAAGTATTATCCCGCGAAGTTCAAAAGAGATTTGTGGTGTGCCCCTTCACTTACGATCTTAAGTGTTGCTTGTGGAAGGATTTGGAGGGGTTCCGTCGAAGAACCCGGGACGATTTAAAATAAATTGTAAGGTTTACGATTGACCTACAGAATTTTGAAAAGGTGGAGGTGCGCGTTTGGCAGCAGTCGCCGCGGCTCTTAGATGAAGGGCTACGGATTAGCCCGAAACATGTCAAGCTAAACTCAATTTATTACGTGCAGTATCCTTATTTTTTGTTATGAATTAACCTCGTAATAGTTTAGTGTTCAAAGCCATGACATTGCGTGAAAAAAAACTGAACACTAGATATCCGCATACGAATCGAGATTAGCTCGACATGTTTCAGATCATTTCGAGACCCATCATCGCAGCAGTGGCGCACTGTAGTACGTTGCACTCGACGACATTATTAACCAAAATGATAATAGAAATACAAAATACGAGTACTTACACGATAAAATTCAAGCACATACCATCTTTTTTTTCCGGGCACATTTTATATGACAGTACAAAATAGAACCCTTGTACGATCAGGGCTTGAAGCCTGTTTTTTATTTACTTAGTAATCTCACAAAGTCTACGGCAGATGGAGTGAATCACCGAGCCTGGAAATAAATCAGCTGACGCCGGCGCCGGCGCAGGGGATCGTGTTACAACGTGTTACATGCACTTGCTTAGTTAGCACTATCTTAACGAAGATT
Organism: Adoxophyes honmai; assembly: GCA_005406045.1. NCBI lineage: Eukaryota > Metazoa > Arthropoda > Insecta > Lepidoptera > Tortricidae > Adoxophyes > Adoxophyes honmai. The sequence goes on along the minus strand of BHDV01005767.1, from coordinate 46,518 downwards.
GACTGACAGGCATGCACAAGAATTTCTAATTGTCTTTCAGCCAAGAAGAAAACGCATTTTATGTTTTTTTTGGGCAGCAAATTTGTTTGTCACTTTTATCAAATGGTAATATTTCTTGTTTGCCTTAACGTGTCGGATTCAAAATGATTTCCTCTCCATTTCTTCTGTGGACGTCGTAAAAGGGGATTGAGGAAATAGTTAAGGTTTATTTTAGGCGACAGGTCAGCAATCTGTCTCTATTATACCTCTAATTAAACCTAAAACTATTAAAAGCGGCCACAAAACGTAAATAGGTTTTGTCTACGAAGCATTTCCTTTGCTCAGTATATCCCATTTGGGAAAATAGGCGCGATGTATGTATGTACAGATGTAGTGAGAAACTATTTTCCTTCGTAAATGTTCGGAAAAGTTCGTATTTATCGTTTTATTACTTAAAACAATTACAATTATTATTTAAAACTGGATATTTACCATATATTTTACGGAATGAATTCCCTTTAAAATGGGCACCGAAGCTATTTGAGAGAAAACGATAAATACGAACTTTTCCGAACATTTACGAAGGAAAATAGTTTCTCACTACATCTGTATTATGTTATGTTTAGGTACAGTCAAGGAAATTTATTATTGTGCCACTTTGTACCTTTTCACAAGAAATGTCACTGTGACATACCATATTTTCTACTAATCAATTCAATATGAAACTCACTATGAAAAGGTTCAAAGTGGCACTGGTATCAATTTCCTTGACTGTACCTATTGTAGGTAGGTGGTTATTTAAACGACAAAATATTAGAACAGAAGTGGAAAAAGTTTCCAAAAAACGTTACCTCGTAGACATTGATAAGGACTTTCGTTGTCACCTTGATTCTTCAAACGATACTGCTCTGTGTTCTCTGATCAAGACTATTTTTAGAAACAAAATCAAATTAAATCAAACAAATCATTTCGAATCCACAAAGATATCAAATTTCTTTCGTTTCAATTCGCAACACTTGCCTTTGAATTTACTGCGTCAAATGACGCTATTCTGCCAACAAACCAGATCAAAGGCGCAAAAACAAACTATTAGAAATACTCTTTAAACCTCACTGTTCAGTTTAATACAGTCTCTATTCTAATTAGAACCATTTTCAAAAGACTTCACGCAAATTGTAAATGACAGTCCGCTATAAATATCGGAATGAATCTCGTTAGCTATTCTTGGTACGAAAATAGCGTCGAAAAGAGTTGTGGCGGCGTATTTTTACGGGTTTATTTTTACCTGTCTTAATTTACGCTTTTGATTAATTTGAGCGTCGTTTTATGGGAGAATTAATTAGTTAACACAGTATAACAAGCGTTATTTTTACGATGGTCATAATGATATACCTATAACATCCAATTTTGTTTGTTAGACACGTAGAAAAGAAATGTTCGTTTGGTTTTAGACATTTTATAATTAGCTCAATTACTCAGAATTAAAAATAATTATCTATAATCATGTCTGCATTCCTACTTGAGATGAAAAACGCTATAATATTATAGTGAAAGGTTGCTAGCCTTTCGCCTAAAGTATTCAGATACATCAAATGGGGTAAGCAGAAATAATAAACGCTACAATATAACCATGACTATTTCATATTCCGTAAGCCACTTACATAAATTTTAGGTTTTAATTTAAGAGGTCCTATAGTGACAAAATTTCCTCAGTCGCCTCTTACGATATCCACGGAAGCTGTTAATGTTAAACCCGATATGCATGCGGAGAGAATTATTATTTGCACTATTTTTAACCCCCGACGCAAAAACGACGGGGTGTTATAAGTTTGACGTGTCTGTGTGTGTGAGTGTGTGTGTGTGTGTGTGTGTGTGTGTGTGTGTAAATGTGTATGTATCTGTCTGTGGCATCGTAGCTCCCAAACGGATGATCCGATTTTAATGCGGTTTTTTTTGTTTGAAAGTTTTATCAGTCGAGAGTGTTCTTAGCTATGTTTGGTGGAAATCGGTTCAGGTCTTCAAGGTCATCAGGTCATTTGTTTGGTGCGATAAGAATGTTACACGTTCAGTAAACCCATTGGGTTGGGGCTCGTCGGGGGTGTTTTTAATTTTTAATTAATGTTGGTTATTATGCTTTGAGCAATGGAATTAATTATTGCCTATTTGATTGCAGTATTGACAGCAAATGCTCGGTCTTTTCTAGGAACACGTTGACGTTATTCAACTAGCAGCTATAAAAGTATGCCACTTAATGTCCAATCATAGAGAACGTTAGCCAATATAGTATTAAGACATCAAGTCTACGTCTTCAATCAATAAATTATTTTAGTGGTTCTATTCATTGAAACCACTTGCTGCAGAAGTGAGTTATTATGTTATGACAAGTTCCTTATATGTCTTCTTGCTTAACTAACCCGGTCATTACGTAGGAATTAACGGCAAAGAAATGCAAATGCGAGCTTTTTGCTCTTGTTATGCTCTATAACTTATGTGTAAAACATTTTTGCTTTACATGCTTTGTTATTGAGATATCGATCGAAAAAGATGAAAATGGTTTTTGGCCGATATCTCAATAACGATGCATGTTACGCAAAATATATTGATGCATAAATTATAGAGCATAAAAAAAAGCCACAAAAAACTCCTTGACAGAATTATCGTATCTCGTCGGATAGCCGAGTTATTGTCAAAAAACCAATCTTAACCTTTTTTTCAAGATGGCGGAAAACCCACATAGGAAATCTTGGTCGACAATTTCAAGTTAAGCTTTTATGGGCATTCTCTACATCATATCAAAAAATCAGCTTTCTCGGTTCATTTGCATTTCAAAATGTGTATAATTCCTGTACTAAACAGCCCGACGCCTTTTCAATGGTTAGCACTTTCGATTTTAATTAGTAGCGATTAAGGCAGGTGGTTTCGGATTAAAAATAACACCTATCCTAACTTTTGTGGATGTCGTAGGGGATAAAGGAAATAGGTTTAGCTTTAGGCGACAGGCTAGCAGCCTATCACTTTTGACATCTTACATCTATGTCTATGATAAAATGTTTCACGGAACGTGACATTGTCAAAATTATGACTGTGACGTTTTGTGCTCCGCCTATCCCATTTGGGAACAAAGCCGTTTACGTTTATTTTTATTCAATTAAGGTAAAAAATAAAGAGTTTCGTAGTTAAACAAAATCTGTTTTTTTTTTCTGTAGGATTATGACAATTAGCACCATTTACATCCCACCGTATACAGTGACATGCCAAATTGACACCACGATGACAAATTAATTTGAAGTAGCAACGAATAACTAAATCCCACCGTTTCAAACCGTGCTAAAATAATCTTGTAGATGTAGGATCCGCGTTGTAAGCTGTTTCCGTTACAGCAATGATATTTATGCCCTCATTCGTCTTTTGTTTTGTTTATTTGCATCTGATCCCGAAACATTCTGCACAGCTGTCCAGATTTATCTGTATTCTTGGGATTTCTGGACTGACGTTACACTGTTTTAAATGGCCGTATCTCACTTTAAATTATCCATCGGGCGTATGAAGTTGCATTTCATTTAGTTAATTTAAGACGTCGGTGGTTGATTTTGTTTTGTTTTGTTTTGAAAGAGTGCGGTTGCACAGGAGATACGACTTGATAGTTTGTTATCTTATCTAGTTTAAAATCTTTTGCAAAAAAGGTAGATAGAGCTTCGGGTTGTGGGAGGGCGAGCATCTTCACTATAGTGGACTAGTAGAAAGACTGGCAAGGCAATGTAAATCGTATAAGAATATTGTGTTTTTTTTTTGTGTACAGAGTTTACGTGTACAGATCTTTAATTTTTCCCGTCATTAAAAAAGCAAGTCTATTCTTTTTTAACTCAAAGTGTTACACTTTTTTCGAGGGACACATGCGTATTAAATATGACCTTTAGCCTTTTTTAGTATTAGTTTTTCTATAATTTTCCAACAAATAGGTACTTGTAGGTTCTGTCATTGCTTTTCTGTTACAGATTGTACTCAAATATTATTTAAGAGGATCCCCTCAAAATGCTAATATTAACATTTTTTCAGCCATATTGAAGCGAACCAATCAAAGGACCATAAATCAGTGCGCGTGAGTGGTTCGCGCACCAGATTAGATTGCAACGCTAATAGCGCGGCCTAATTGATGGTAATATTAATAAAAATGGTCAAGTTCGAGGCGGACTTCCGGCGAAGGGTTCCGTACTAACTTATGAAAAACTAGCGGCCGACCGCGACTACGTCCCTGTAGATTTTGGTTACTTACTGGGCACTTATCGTCATGTTTTGGGCCATTCAAACAATATCTTTATAAATTGTAGTTTATGTGTTATTCTGATGTACCTATAAGCTACATTATTGTAAAGTTTCATTAAAATCCATTCTGTAGTTTTTGCGTGAAAGAGTAACAAACATCCTAACATTCACATTTATAATATTAGCAGCTTCTAAAGTTAGGTAGTAAGTTTTCAACTGTCATTGTATTTTATTTAAAGAATAAGTACTGGAATACTACTCGGTATGATGAAAAGCCTTAAAAACTGTTGGAAACGTGTCTTTAGTATAATTATCTTCTTAGTGCCGCTCGGTAACCATCGGCAGTCTTCGGAATTTTGAAATTTACATAGTCATTATACCTACCTACTACAATTACATTATAAAACACTATCGTTTAGTAACTTTAGTAAGTTATCCGTATTATGAGTGAGTCCGCCGATGATAGCTGACATTAAGGAAGTATATGCACCTTATGTCGTAATATTTAATATTGCTTTCACTTGAAAATACTTCAATTAAATATGTTTAAAAAGATATTCGTCGTAACGCTTGCTTAACAGCAGTCTTAGGACGACAGGGCACAAGTAGAGATACGCGCGAGATAGACTGTACCTGTCACTGTCTAACTAGAGTCGTCAAAAAGTGACAGGTAGACTTACCCGCGCGCGACGCGACTTGAGCGTGTTGCCGTGCTAAGAATACGGTCCAGTCGCTACGATAGCGGAACCCAAAAACTATTTTTAACAGTCGAAACGCAAACTTTTACCATAAAAGGGGTCAATTCAATATTCATTTGAACAGTAACATTAACGATACTCAATTTGCATAAAGATAAAATTATGATTACGACCATAATGTGTGTGTTGATTGAATATAAGAATTTACCATCTGTTTGTTCAAAGGGACCGCCGTCACTAATGATAAAACATGCAATTAATCACAAATTGGTCATAAACTCGATAACGGCTTTAAAAGATAAAGTTTGTGTTCAAGTAATTAAAAAACTATGGTATTTAGTGTTTATTTCGTTATGATTGTAATTTATTTTTCGGTCTCATATCAATTAGTAATCAAAATATGCCTAGTTAAAATAATCTGTCTCTAAATGGTGCATTTAGATTTTTGATTACACATTATTGTCGGTGGATTTCCTTTTCTAGAAGCTTTATTTTACATGTAAAATACAAATTTTACGTTTTATGTTTATGTTCGTGTTGTACCTAAGTTGATATGGAAAATATTCTGGATGAAATAATTTTTATTTCATTTCATTTCGATCAAAACATTTCATGCTGTGTTTTCCTTTTACATTCACGAGGTTTTTTTTTAATTACGCAAATACATTAAAAAATGATCAATAAAAACACACAGGTATATCTTTCATGATTGCTAGCTAATATTATTAGACAAACTATCCAGACGTTTAAAATTCCAAATACTCCAATTAATAGTATCAGACGAAGTGGTTCAGGAGGGTCAATTAAGAATTTGCTATGTTAATGGCCATTACATTGTAGCGGGCGAACAATAGTCCTTTTGTAGTATGATAGGCCCAGAAGTCTGGAGACTTGGCCTGGTTTTGTACTAACGGCGCGGCGGGCAAGGGAGGTGTCCATTACGCGAGTAATATAATACTTTTAACTAAAAAAATACTGTAATGAATCGTTTAAAGCTGCGTTTAGCTTTGAATAGTTCAGCGGAGCGAGGTTTTGTGTTGGCCGACAGACACGAGTGTACTGCGTAATGGACAGTCTTAGACAGTTTCGCTCATAACGAATCAGAATCCTCGCTACGCATCCTCGCAACACATTCCTTGCACACATATTTCCCTTCTTTTGAACGTAAAAAAAACCTCGCTCCTCTGAGTTTTTTCCACCTGACGCGAGGACTTTCAAGCGAGGATCGGCAAATGAAGCATTTCTGTTGGTTATTAATGACAAACACTTTCCTAGCAACATATCCCTAGCAACGCATCTTCGAATATCTCTGGTGGAAACTCAGCCTTAAATAGAGTTTAGCAGAGGTGTTTCGGGCTATTCGTAGCCCTTCATCTAGTAGCACTGCGCGCCACCGCTCCATTCAAACTAAACTAAATGAAACTGCCGGTGCACGACTACTCGTTCATTGTAAATACAATTCTTTTAAAGGACAAAAAACTTCTCTTATGCATATCCTTCTTCTGTATCTTTTCTCTTATCCTTTTCAAACTTAATATTATGATAGAAGTGACTACAAAATATTAAACAGTCATGGTTTCATTATGATCTTCCTACCCCGTTCGGGAACACAGGCGTATTTATGTAAAAACTTGTCTCACATGAGTCTAACGCCCATCAGTAGAACAAGGAAAATTCAAATGCGTTGCAACTAAAACTACTTAAGTACTAGCTAGCTTTTTTCTTAATTGAAATGTACATTTTTCAATCAAAACTTGAATGAGGTATGAAAACGGTAATGGATTACAAAATATGCCATATCGCCGCGTCCGTCGCGACTAGCAGTGGCCTACCCCTAAGTCAATTACGCTACAATTCGAAAGTTTACAAACTTTCTGAATAGACTTGGCAGTTAATGTCCCTGTAAATAGAGCTAGCAAGATAGACTTGGAGATTGTTAGGATAGGAACGAGGGGAAAAAAGCGCCAAGTTTTGGAATTCGATAGCCTGATTGGTAAGTGACAAAGGTTCTGGGAGTTTTAATGGAATTATTTTTCGAACATCTGGCTGTGTTTGGCGTTAGTAAAAAGGCATATTGAAAGCGTTAAGACACGATTTTAAGTTATGACATATTTGCAAACACAAACTTCGGCGACAAGCTAGCAACCTGTCACTGTTGTTATAGCTCTTTCATGTGTGTGTTTAAACCTATAATGATAAGAGTAGTTTTGCCTGTGCGGCGTTTCATGTGCTCTACCTACAACATTTGGGAACACAGGCATGATGTTTATACATAGGTAGAAACATACATACAATCATGCCTATGTTCCCGAACGGGGTAGACAGAGCCCACAAAATTTTAAATAAGTAGATAAAAAAAAAAAAAAATTAGGTCGAATTGAGAACCTCCTCTTTTTGAAGTCGGTTAAAAACCGTGTCACATTTCGGGGTTTGCAGACACTTTCAGCATAGTTTTAGGTATAAAGTCAGATGAAAGTAATACTGTCGCTTAAAGCGTACCTAAACCTATTTTCTTAGTCTCTTCTTACGACATTCATGGAAAAAGTAGAGAGGTGTTGTTGTAATCCGACATCACACAGAAATGTGATGTTTTTGTAAGTATGTAGTAAAGTTTAGTAAGTACATAAGTACAGAAAGATTTCATTTTAATTAGACTGTAGATTAGTGTATACAAATAATCCAATAACACAATTATAACTGCGCAATTTCTACAACGTTCACTTTTCACTTAGAAATTCGAATTCAATGAAACCGAACGTTTCCTTATAACTGAGCGAACAAGGAAACATTTTCGTTTTAGAATCTTCCTAAAATTTTAAGCCCTTACGAACCTTGGGAATTCTGTGACGCGATAATATCCGAATTAGTCCGTAGAATACTGTATTTTTTCCCGGCTAAATCCGAATTCAAAGGGAATTAGCCGGGACATGGAGACGAGGATTCGATTCGCAAAGTAAAATCGGTCCAGACACTAACGAGATTAGCTTGGACTGCTGGTGATATAACGGCAAAGTTTCATTCAGGCGTTTGATAGGTAATTTAAAGTCGAAGGCCCTATTTATATTTTTGCTTTTGAATTTCAGCTTCAAGACGGCGATCGGAAACTATGCCTTGATATAGAGTTCGATTGCAGAGAGCTTTTTAGTCCTTAGTTTGATTTTAAGAGTAGCTTTAACTACCTCTCAGTGCATGTCATAAGAGGCGACTAAGGAAATTGGTCAAGGTATGTTTTAGACGATACACTAGTAACTTGTCACTAGTAAAAAATAACCTAGAAAAGGCCACGAAACGTAAAATAGTCACGATTTTGTCCGTGTAACTTTTCATGCGCTCTGTCTACCCCATTTAGAAATACAGACTTGATGTGTGTATTTATTCCCAGAGGTCTGCAACAATACAAGAAATACGATGTTATTTTTAGACCACTTTTAGAAATTTTACATTTTGAGTAAAATAAAAGTTACAATAACAATTATACCAATCACACATACATACATATTCTCACGCCTGTATTCCCAAGAGGGGCAGGCAGAGCACATGAATTCAAAAATCCAGTGCCACGTTTAGCAATTTCAGCAGGGTAACCAGATGGTTAAACGTGATATTGCAGTGACAGGTTGCTAGCCCATCGCCTACAATACACTAACCCTTTCCCAGAGTCGACTCTTACGACACCCACGGGAAGAAAGGGGGAGGTGCTATTCTAACCCGGCACCACACGGGAAATACCAATCATTATTATATTATACCAATCATGGAGCGTAAAGCGAATACAAACACTGGAACCCCATAAACGGCTTTAGTGTCCGCACATTGGCAATTCCAAACTGAAACTTACAGAGTTTTTACAAACAATGCAGTCTCAGAAATGGCACTTCAGAAGAACGCCCGCCCGGATAGGTAGGACAACAGTGAACCTTGTGAAAACAGTAAACCCCTCAGTTTTATTTTTACTTGCCAAAAATCTATAGAAAAAACCTTTGTACGGCAGTAGGTACAGACAAATACCAAAAAAATATTATTATTTTGTAATTAATAGATAAGTAAATTATTATCGGCTTCTACGAAAAGTTATGAAGATGTTATTGCTATGTGCTCATTGTTTTACTCGCTAATTAAAATTAATCTCGGATTGATTTTAGAACACAATAGATAGGTGGACTGGCTTACTATTAAAATATTTTAGTGAAAGTAATACCAAAGGAAGGAAAATAATTATGAGATTCTGAAGTGGTATATTATTATCCCTATCACTGCTTTCACTTCATTAACCTGTGTTAATTGCAATATCTTAGAAGCTTAACAACTGTTATAACATTCAGTGAAACTAAAATAATTAAATCTAAGCGCAGTGAAACGTAAATTTACGATAAAACGAAGTAATTACACGGTTGTAAAATTAATTGATTTGGTAGACATTAGGTACTCATTACAGTATACAAATAATTATAGAGAAAGGAAAAACATTTCCTTAGAAATCATTGCATTGTTAATGGTTTCAGAAAATAAACATAAAATTCTTTGATTTTTTAGCTTCAATATTCGACAATTTTATAGATATCTACTAACTTATTTAGGTATACTGACGACTTATCACTTACTTGTTTTCCGTGAAAGTGCTCAAATAGACAGGTGTAGGGCAATTTTCACTTTTGTAAAATTTGCATACCTACAGAATGTAACAGTCCTTAATAAGTATCACATAAATAGAAACAAAAATATATATTTTTTTTTACTCATCGAGACCTTCGACTATTCTGTGTGCTGTGCATGTTCGGCGTTACGTAAGTACGGGCAAAGTTTGGAGGCGTTACGGTCGCGTATTTACCCGGCGCCCGGAGCGAGTGAAAACATCTGGCTTCCGGGACATGCCGCTTTTGTTGCTATCTGTAGCTATTGGGTGCAGCTAATAACGATTTTGTTGCTCTTTGAGGGTGCAAATGTGATTTTGGCTAATGTGAAAAAGTAATACGGAACGTGTTACAAACGTAAAGCGTGTCATAGGCTGAGCAGATACGATAATATTCTAAATGGGTTTAAATGCCATCTTTCCATATTTCGGTGCCAACAGATACTTGACGGTAGAATATAAGATATCTGAGCTGTGTGTGTTAATTGAATTGTATAGGGAGCGATAGTAACAGATATCCGTTCAGATACAGATCTTATGGTATCTGCTAAATGTGTGACTAGTGTTACACGCTTAATTCTTGTTCGTATTCTTCATGATAATGACTTATGGTTAAGCTCGTCACACATTAAGCAGATACGGTAAGATATTGGTTACAGAACATATTATATCTGTCAATATCACTCCCTATACAATTCAATGAGCTACCACACACTGCGCAGATTTACCGTCAGGTATCTTTTGACATCGACATATGGAAAAATGGCATTTATACGCAGATAAAATATTATCGTATATGCGTAGTCTGTGACGGGCTTTATGCCTGTCTTAGAACACCGACATTTTGACATTATAATTTGGCGACACTAGTACGTTTAACACAGCGTCCGAGTCGTTTCGCGCGTGGGACTTTCTTTTCTTTCTTTTGTCACTGTCTGACCTCTCTAGTTAGAGAGTGACAGGTAAAGCCTATCTCACGCGCAACTCTACTCGCGCCCTGTCATGTTAAGCCAGTAGAGCCCTATTTCACCAACTTGACAATAATTAGTGACAGTAATATAGAATCAGTTGTCTTAGCAAGTTAGCAGACATAAATGTAAATGTGTAGCTTAAAGCTATATCAGGTTTGCTACAATTGTTTGAATATTTTCATGTGCTGTAATTTAGACAGTATTTATTATGTGTTTTTCATTTCCTTATATTTTACGGTTTTTTTAAATATCATAGATCAGATTAAATTACTCGATCACGACAAAACGAAATAATCGTGCAATCTTGACTCCATAATCCCTTGCGGACATTTTATTGTCACCTTCGTAATGGCTTTTAGAATAAATTTTCAGATTCGTGACCAATTATGAACCGTCGTTCGCAAAGAGTGAACTGCAACACTTTTGCTAACGAGTTCTACGAATCTCGAATGTAACTATTCCATAAATCTATGGCTATTTTACACTAACGACAAAAACGAGACACGCAGAGCAAATATTTGGGTCAATCCAAGGCAATCTTGCCGTGTGGTGTCGGAATAGAATAACATCTCTCCATTTCTTCTGTGGATGTCGTAAGAGGCGACTGAGGAAATTTGGGTGACAGGCTAGCGATCTGTCACTATTCTACCTCTTCTATCTTTGCAAACCTTAAACTATGCTAGAAGTGGCTGCGAAGCGTGATAGTCAGAATTATGGTTTTGTCTATGTCACGTTTCGTGTGCCCTGCCTACCCCATTTGGGAACACTGGCGTGATTATGTGTATGTTTGTATCTAAGGCAATAAATTACATATATAAATGGCTAAATTATCCTAAAACCTCAGCCTGATTAAGTTACACGACCTATTCAAAACCATTATGAAGATTTATCCAGAACATTCCCTGATGTATGAACAGACTCCTCAAGACTACTCGAGAGATTCTAGGATTAATACTCTAAGAACATAACACCTGTAATCAAATACTGTGACCTTTATCATTCCCGCTTAAAGTTTAATTTCACTTGCTTTATTGTTTTATAGATACATTAAACGCCCGTCAGGTGACTTGATGCGCTTGCGTCATTCAATTGGTTGTGTTGTCACCGAAAGATAAATGGAATAAGTTTGTTCAAAGCAGTGGTTCTTAACCTTTATGTCACTAGGGACGATTTCGCCACTGTTTTATCACGGAGCACACAATTACATGTTATTTACATATTTTATTTTATCTATCTATTCTATTTAATGAGTTTGTTCTGACTGTATTTTCTTCACTAACTCCTGAATCCTTGGGCCTGTGCTACTTAAAGTTAAACGAATGTCAGCAGTGGCATCCAACCGATTTCGGTGCTTATTTTTCATAATCAGGTGCCCCGAAAATCCCTGCTCGCATACGTCATAAAAATAACGATAGACAACGTAAAGCAATGTCTCGATGTTTGCAAAGAAATTGCCTTTTGGCTCCACGTCATTTAATTTTGTTTATTACGATGTTTTCGTGGACGACTTAGAATGCCTCCAGGGACCACCATTGTCCGCGGACCACAGGTTAAGAACCACTGGTTTAAAGTGACAACTTGATCCCGGTTGCAAATTAAATTCGTGACATTTCCAAAGGTCAGATAATTGAATGCAATTTTTAAATGAATGCGTGCTTAAGGGAAGTTATTTAAATTGCGTTGGACACTCAATGCTGACAGATTAAGTACCACGCGTGATTGTAATTGGATTTATTAAGTTTAAGTAAATAAAAAGGGTGCAAATTAAATGATTGGTGTTGTTCATTGTACAGTCAGCGTCTGATACATGGTTACACTTTGGTACTTTGTCACTGTGATCGCAGTGACAATTTCATGCGAGAGTTCAAATATGAGGTTAATTAGAAAAGTTACTAAAGTGTATACATGTATCAGACGCTGACTGTACCACATTTTGCAGAAATTCTGGCAGACTTTGTTTAACAATGTTGATCACTAGCAAAAGCAAGACCATTGAACTGTATTGACGTTTAGTAAATTTATATACGGACATAAACACACATACATACATCAAACTTGTATTCCCTAGTAGAGTAGACAGAGCACACAAAACGTTATTATTGAATTTGTCTAATCTATGACTATTTCACATTTCATAGTAAGGTTTAAACATTAAACAAAAGGAACACAATAGCGTCAGGTTGCTAGACTATCGCTTAAAGCTTACCTCAACCTATTTCCTTAGTCGCTTCTTACGACATCCACGGAAGAAATGGAGAGGTGTTATTCTAAACCCGACACCACACGAGGAATATACACATCACTTTTGTATTCTCTAATGAGAAAGGCAGATGTATGAAACATCAAATAGACAAAACTATGGATGATTATTTCATTACATTAAATTTTGCAGACAAAATTTGACATGGTCCTTCAAAGATTAAACGACTAAAGCCCCAAACGCACTGACAGCGGAAGCGGGCGGTATTAGTTGTAATATTAGAAATTAAACAAGAAAGCGCGCACATCGCTCCGGACGGGAAATAAGCGTTTTGTTCGTACAATCACGCCACCGCGCCGCCCCGCTTCTGCTGTCAATGTGTTTGGAGCCTAAGGCTCAATTCACACCAGAAGAGTGGCGAAGGGCGGCAAAACGCAGCGACCCGCTTGGTAGAGAAGGCGCGAGGATTCCCGCGACTGCTCGAGAAGGCACTGGAATGCGCGGCAAGTTCAAAATCTCTGGGCGGGATATTACCTGCGGCCGCTCGCGACTGCTCGAGCATCCTCGGGCATTCCCGCGACTTCTTGCGCAGTCACACGGCTTCGTTTATGGAATTCGCCGGAATTCCCGCGGATCCGCGGGCATCCGCGCGCTTCGTTGGAGTTTCTCATCCGATAATAAGTCTTATTGTAATGAAAATAAAGTTAAAATTCTCATGACACTGAAACTGCGTCCCGCTTCGCCGCCCTTCGTCGCTCTTCTGGTATGAATTGAGCCTAAAGCAAAAGCAGTTAGCAATAATACTTTGATAGATTTCTGTATGGTAGATACTAAACGCAGCTACCAGTGCATCACCATATAAGGACTAAAGCTATACTCGAGCGTGTTCTACGTCTTGTAAGTAAGATTTATACCTTTGCCTTTAAGGCCGCGTTGCGATTGACTTGAATGAAGATTGTGAGTAAATGCGTTATGTCATTAGATTGTGCGATTGCACGTATTTACGATTATCCGTGAGATTTGTTAGCTGTATATTTGTATAATGGTTCTGGGAAACGTGGGGACACGTCCTCTGGTACAATTCATAGCGGTATTTTGGTTAGAATTATCGCTTTAGTAAACGGTCCACGATTAGGTAGTGTTTTACTTGAGATAGTTTTTATGTACACTAATTTGTCCTTATATTGGTAACTAATGAAGTAGTATAACACGAAAAGACCGAAAAGAGTACTAAACTCGCAAAAGATTACCAAAATGTGTGTGTGTGTGTGTGTGTGTGTGTGTGTGTGTGTGTGTGTGTGTGTGTGTGTGGGTGTGTGTGTGTGTTAGGGCAAGTAGAGCAAGGGCAAAGCAATTTCAGGTTTTGCCATCACTGCTAGCTGATTATTACAAAAAAAAAACAGTAGATTGTCAACAATGTTCCCGTTTATTTTTGTATAACTCTGAATAAACTTTGTAATCTCGTATTTTATGTTTACTTTTGAAACATAATGACTACAGCTCATGAGATCTGCAGCAAGTTTATTTTACAATAAAAATTCCGGACGAAGTGGGCTACTTACACGATAAGATTATCTGTCTTCCTTACCTACTTATCTTGGTTAAGTGTAACCATTAAAGTACAAGAAATAGTAGCTTAAGAGCCACTTTAATTGAAGTTCAGTCAAATTGAAGGTAGTGCTGGTAATTGTAAAGTAATTTAAGTGTCTTACTACTTAGAAGAAGTAATCTTCGGACACAGAATGTGTTCAAATTCTTCGTCGTTTACTTTTACCGATAGAAGCTTACCTATTTATGGTGTGTTATGCTTTTTCTTTGAAATTGTTAATTCATATACCTACTTACATACATTCATCACGCCTGTATTCTCAAACAGTAGAGTATGCAAAATATAGCATAATCCAAACCTTCCACTTTTAAATGAAATAAAAGAAATATAATTAGTGACAGGTTGCTACCCTTTCCAAAAGTTTACCAAAACTATTCCCAGGCGTCTCTTATGACTTGTAAGGAAGAAAAGGAGAGTCGTTACTCAAAACCCAACACCACACCATTATTAAGGTCCCTGTAAAATCAAGTGTGGTGTCGGGTTTCGAACCTCTCCATTTCTTCCGTGGATGTCATAAGAGGCGACTAAGGACATAGGTTAATATATTTAAGGCGACAACCTAGCAACCTGTCACCTTAAAACCTAAAAAATAAATGCTAGAAGTGGCCAAAAAACGTGAAATAGTCAGTGTTTTGTCTATGTAGCGTTTTGTGTGCTCTGCCAACCTCATTAGAGAATATACAGGCGTGATTGTATGTATGTATGTATGCTATAAAATCAAATAACGAAGTGAAAGTCACGTATTAGTTACGACAAGCCTTTTAAAAGAGCATTGACAATTTGTAAATGATTATGCCACGTATTTGATCGATGAATAGCGTGTTGGACATAATTTTATTACGTTACCTGAGTTGCTCATTGACCATAATCGAAGACAATTTTTCAATGAGTCTTACATCTACTTCAGCGGTACTTAGACCTTATCAATTTGCTGTTTAAGTCCAAATTAGGCAATCAAAACTTTATGCACATAAGACGCTTCTAAAATTCACTGCTATGTGGGTGACGTGTGGGACGGATATTTATTATAGTTATTAGATTCAAGTTATCGGAATAAATAGATTTTGATGCAATTTTGAACCTCAAAACAATATAGCTACGGCATTAAATTCGAAGCTCGAAGATGCATCAAAACGGTTCATTGTTTATAGATTGGAACAAAATTTCTATGTATCATAAAATCGTTTGAGCTTTAACGAATTTATTTTGTTCTTAGGCAGTATATTTTGTTATTTATAGGTTTAAGACACGGTTTACAATGTTAACAGGTTATAAACACACTTAAGCAACGATCTTGGTCACGATTGGCATTGAATTCACACTATAAAGTGAACTCACAGTCAGAAGTAAAATATCAGATTTATTTCACATAAAACCTTACACGATCATTATAGGCGGGTTACTTACGAGGGCTGCACTGAAAGTTTCGGGAAACTAATATTTAAATAACATTTTTTATCACGTATTATACCTTTTTACAATCCTCAAAGTTTCTATATCTTAAAACACTGGCCACATAGAAAAAAAAAACAATGGTTCGGTTTCAATTGTTTTTTGAACTCGATGAGTCGCTGCTCAACATGGAATTGTCACGTGAAAATTTAAGAGCTATGATTTACTACGACTTTAAAAGTGGATTAACACAAAAATAATGTGGAGACCGGATGGTTGCTGCTTTTAATAATGAAGCCCCTTCGATGACTACAATATACAGGTGGTTTTCGGAATTTCAACGTGGCCGTGTTTCCCTCGTGGACAATGTGCGTGAAGGTCGACCAAAATCGGCAGTCACCCAAGAAAACATCAATGTTGTGCGTCAACTGATTACGGAATACCGACATGTGACATATCGGGAAATTCAGGAGTCTCTGGGCATTGGAATGAGTTAAATACAAATTATTCTACAGCAAGAGTTAGGCGTGCAAAAATTGTTTTCCCGGTGGATACCTCATCAGTTGTTCGACGAACGGAAAACGACTTGTGTCGATTAGTGCCCCAAAACTTTAAATAAAATCAACAGAGGAAGCTCAAATGCAGTTTTTATTATTGTATTGGGTAATGAGTAATGGATATACGCCTATGAGGCTGAAACTAAAAACCTATTTCGAGTATGGGTCTGTGAAGGCGAGATTAAGCCGACAAAAGTGGTTCGCTCTCGCAGCACGGCCAAAAAGATGGTGGCTAGTTTTGTCTCCAATCGGGTCACGTGGCTACAATTCCTCTTGATGATCATAGAACAGTCAATGCCGATTGGTATGCAACCATTTGTTTGCCGAGTGTGTTTGGTGAACTGAGAAAAAAAAACCTCAATCGTCGCATCATCCTTCACCATGAAAATGTCAGCTCCCATACGGCTCGGTTAACAAAGGACTATCTAGACGGTGAAAAAGTCGAATTACTGAACCATCCTCCATACAGCCCTGATTTAAGCCCCAATGACTTTTTCACATTCCCCAAAATCAAAGAAAAGTTACGTGGTAAGCAGTTTCAGGCACCAGAAGATGCCGTGGAGGCGTACAAAACGGCCATTTTGTCGACCCCACCTTCAGCGTTCAATGAGTGCTTCAAAAACTGGTTTGAACGTATGTAAAAGTACATTTAATATAAGGGAGAATACTTTCAAAAGCAATAAAATTACTTTTGATCATTTTAACTGGATATTTTTTTCTATTCCCGAAACTTTCAGTTTGACCCTCGTATTGAGACAAACCCAGTATTTAGACTTACTTTGTTGTTGAGATGGATCATTCGACAATTAAACAATTTTTTTTCCTAGTTACTATTCGAAGAAGCGCGAATAGGAAAAATCAATAATGGCATGTGTCGAATGATGCGTGGAAATCTCGCTTTTGCGTTGCTTATTGTTATTTTAACAAAAAAGAAGAAGTCAGTACCTGAAACAAGAAGAAAAAACATTGTATTAGGTAGGTATATTAAATACATCATATCGTAGACAAATAGTCAAGGTTACTTTCACTAAAATTAAGTAATTAATGGGAAAATGCCTAAATGGCTGCCAGCTTTGTCAACATTTGTTGCGCTTTTTAATAAACACAATAACACTGATATGCCACAATTGACAATCCTAGAGCTGCCGCCGAGCGTAGATATACACTTCATTTACTACTGTATCTGATTGTGTACAATCGAGGAATTTGATAGCTGTGCCACTTTGTACCTTTTCACAAGAAATGTCACTGTGACATACCATACTATCTACTAATCAAAGCAATACGAAACTCATTGTGAAAAGGTTCAAAGTGGCACAGGTATCAAGTTCCTTGACTGTACCTACCAACCCTCCCATAGACGCCATAAATTATAAAACAGCGCGCGTAATTCGGGCGTTATATGGTAATTAATATCTAAACTACATTACCGTGCCGGTCATAAGGGATAAATGTTCGATAACTCTGCCCCAGGCGAATTGAATTCATCCTGTACCCTGATGCAGTCTGAATTAATAAGGGCATAGGGAGTGCGGTTCCGAAGTAAAGCTTATACAGGATGATTAATTTATTAGGAGACACGGTACACCCCTGGGATAATAATTTGGCATAACGCATCTTAGGTGTCTACCGCTGGATTAATTAAAGGTGATCTTTAATGTTCTGTTTGTTGGTTTGATTATTGCTTGATTTGTTTAATTTGAAAACTATGATGGATGTTTTGTCTCCATGACTGTACACTTTGTGTTTTTTATACTTTTATTTAGAAAAAGAAAACTTACTGCCAAGTTAATATTGTGTATAAAAACCGTAAAATTGTGACCGTCTTCAATAATCTCGCGTTACCAAAAACTAGTAACCTAAAATTATGTTTAGTTCGACGGAGTCGAATATACTTACAATTTGACCAATTTTTTTTCGTAGACGTCGGAAGAGGCGACTGTAAAATAGTTTATGGTATTTAGACTACAGACTAGCAGCCTGTCACTAATATAAACCCTTCATGTAACTTTGAGCCCAGCACTGTGTTAAAGTTCGTCTATGTAACGTTTTGAGTGCTCTGTCTACCACGTCTGTTTTGAGAAGATAGGCGTGATGTAATCTACATTATATAACACGTATGCCTAAGTATTACACTTCGTCCAAAACCTATGCCAAATCTTTTACTGTGCATGGTGCCAAGCTGTGGAACCGATTACCGACTTCGGTCCGACAATCACCCTCTGTTTACGCGTTCAGGGACGCCTGAAGAAGTTGTGGCGCACCTCAAGCCCATAATTGTATAGGTTCTCTATTGGAAGGCATAAAGTTTTTTAGACTAATATTGTTTCGCATAACACTTTTCGCCGAAATTGTTTTTTGCATAATCATCATTACGCATTTTTTTTAACGCATAACATTAAAAATCATAAATACAGGAAGCATAATTGTCATCAAGACTAATTTCTATTAGCATAAACATAAATAGGCATAATAATCAAATGGCATCATATCGATATATGCATAACAGTATTATGCCAAAAAATAGTAAAGCTTTGTACCAATGGCTCGTGGTATTTATTGCTATTCATACCAATGCTATGCATAGTTATGTATTATTTAGGAACTAAATCGATGTCGATGGTGGTCCGCGAACTATTCCGCGATGTTTAGGCGCTTCGCGCCTGGATTTCATACTAAC
Source organism: Adoxophyes honmai (assembly GCA_005406045.1). Classification (NCBI taxonomy): domain Eukaryota; kingdom Metazoa; phylum Arthropoda; class Insecta; order Lepidoptera; family Tortricidae; genus Adoxophyes; species Adoxophyes honmai. The sequence continues at coordinate 27,539 of BHDV01005767.1, read as the reverse complement.
CTAACCTAACCTAATAATAGTAAATACATGGTAACAACGAAACTGAGTTTTTAAATTATGCATAGTGACATTTGTACCAAATAATTATTAGCCCAAACAATAGTATGCGTAATGTGTATTCGGCCAATACAAATTAGTCCAAATGAAATTATGCTATTAGCGTAGTATGCCAAAAAAGTATTAGGCCAAAGTATTATTATGCGAAGGTACTGTTATGCCAAAATTAATTATGCCAAATCAATTATGCGAAACAATAATAGTCTAAATAAAATTATGCATTCCAAGGGGATCCCAATTGTATATGTATGTGTTAGTGTAGTTTGTGTGTTTGTCAATTAATTATTGTGTTTCTGTATTTATTTCTTACTTTAATGTTATAATTATTTATTTTTGGATGTATGTATATATTGTACTGTACATCAACATTGTGTAATATAGCCTTTCTTTGTTGTCTGTCTCAATTATAAAGTGTCCTCTCTGTGTCTCAAAGGTTGGCTGTAAGAGATCCCTTAAGGGATAAGTCCGCCTTTGTACCTCGCCTTTTATTTGTATATGAGTTTTGTATTTTCGTGTTCTTTCCTTTTGTACAATAAAGTGTTTACTTACTTACTTACTTATGTATTACATAGATACATACATATTCTCACACCTGTATTCCCAAGAAGGGTAGGCAGAGACCATGAATTCAAAAATCCAGTGCCACGTTTAGCAATTTCAGGGTAACCAGATGGTTAAACGTGCCTAAGTATTACGTGTTATATTTCAATTTATTTTCGCTCGTTTCAACATTATTGGTTGGACAACTTTGGATAGATCCCCCATTATCAATACAACAAAACCCCGGCAGCCCTGACGCCTTTGTGCGTCGCTGTTACTATTATGTTTTCCATAATATTATAATCCTCGCGGAGAACCACGATACATCACTCATGTAGGGAATAATAGAGAATTTCATTTTCACTAAGCTCAGGTGCGTCAAAAGCTTGACGGAAGGGCTGTATTGCCGTCCTAACTCAAAAAACCGGCCAAGTGTGAGTCGGACTCGCGCTTGAGAGGTTCCGTACTAAAAAAACACATTTTTAGTATTGGAGTAATTTAGTGTCCGCACCATTTCCTTAAAATTAGGTACTCCAATTCCAAATAACAACTTTGCAGTCTTTCGGTATAAGGTAAACGTCCTTATGCTCGACACTGACCCAATACATGGCACTTGCAAACCTTATCTCATAGTAGACAGGTGTCAGATGGGTGTCATCTACTGGGCGTTGAGGCGTCGAGCATTGGTACATTTACCTTACATGTCCTCCGACATGAGTTTTTATACTTTAGCGGTCACAAAGAATTTACTTGCAAACTTGCCATGTACTCGTAAATTGACGCAAGTCTGACTAGTGACCGATTCCTTCCAAAACAGTAAATTAGAAAGACGTACACCTATGTGATTTTTATCTTCTTTGAGCTATCATTCGAAATTGAAACATTACTAGTATTTTTGTTTTAAAGTTTTGAGAACTAAAACCGTTCCGTTCTTAAAACGTATGAAGTGGACATGCGACGTTTTGAAATAGGACAGTAGAGCTGAATAAAGTGGGCCGAAATACCTCGACAATACGTACGCCTCTGGTAGTGTATATCGTTACATATTTTACATAATTTCTGTGGGCCGAGATATGCCGAAAATGTTGATACAGATTATGAAGATGACATAACTCGTCTTGTTTGTCAAGATATAACAGTGCGTAGTGGTTTTTGTGGTGTTGTTTTTAAACACTTTTCATAGATTCCAGAGTTTACATAGAAATGTGATTTCGGGGTTACGAGGTAAAATAACACAAATTAGTTACTTACCAACTCTACACCTTTACATGTACAGTTATTGATATTTATTGCATCTAATTATGTAGTTATTTATAGAAAGCAGCAAGCAAATACTGCATTGTGAAATAAAACGGACTTGGCTCAACAATCTTGACATGTTTCCGGTCACTTTGTGACTCATAATCGGGAGCTACACGCCACAGCGGCTCCGGATAAACGCAATAGTTGAAAAACCGTCCATACACTGCTCTCATTTACTAAATAAACAGCAATTTTCGACAGCAGAACTAATGAAATTTACATAAAATTAATATCGCGCCATAAAACCGGGTGATCGAACAATTTACCAAATTTACCATCAATTGGTATTTGGAGCGGATACGAAACCAATAAAGTGTAGTAATAAGGTCACTTTACCGTGTGGTTCGTGAAATCGAATATCTTCCTTAGTCGTAAGTAACTACAGTATTACGACTTCCGCATAAGGATTAACTTCGTTTACAACGATGCAATTATTCGCGCGATTTGTTTTCAATCGATGTCAAAAATACTGCTTTTTTGCTTTTTAGGAATCCGTTGCAAAATGGAATAAAAGGAAACCGCATTAAGATTTTCACACGAAAATAGAAACAAAATAGAAAATTTTAAGCGTCCCCCATACTTAAGAGCGTGCACACAAAATTCGGTGATTTTTATGTTTTTCCAATGCTTTAGAAAGCTATAAATCCTTAAGTTTTTAAAGAAAAACTACTGTAACATATAAATAAACTCTTTTTCTAGGGATTAACGGAAAAAAAAATATTTTATTAGCAACACAGATTTCTTTTACTTAGCCAATTTGTTGAAGGGTTTTCACAAAAATACGCGTCAGAGCTGTCTTTCACTTGAAAATTTGCCATTAAAATTTACCATAAACGATATAAACTTGTTATTATCTGATAGACAATATAGTCTACTGGGGATTAACGGATTAACATGAATCAAATTATTGGTTTTTATTATTCAAATATCATTTTACATAATTTGAAAGTTGAACCATTACTTTATTTTTTTTCTCATTGATTTTAATGTAATTACAAATGAAACAATTTTATTGTAAATTTACAGAATATGTTTAGTCTAACCATATTTTTTTCATGGCTAAATATGAGTTAATTTACATTTCACTATTTTTTAAACATTGGTCCAAAACCACTAAGGTCAGGTGGGGGAAGAGAAACGCAGGGATAAGAGGGCTCTACAGACCATAATCACTCATAACTCGACGAGTTATGGTCTGTGGTGCCTCTTACCCCTGCCCTGCCCCTGAATTTCTCTTCCCCCACCTGATCTTATATTACGTTCGTAAAAAATGTGTGCGCCCTCTTAAAACTAAAAGTGTTTTTCATCCAGCCCATAATTGTGTAGTAGGTACCTATGGATAGGTCTTCAAAAATAATATTAAGATTTGTAATAGGCGTATACCTACATTTTTGAACTGAATAATTAGCACGAGTGATACTTCCAAAGTGACCAAACCAACTAGGCATACTTTGTTAATACGTAGGTACACTTAAATAAAAAAACATTATTAAACATACAGATAAATCTCGTCTCAAATCGAGATTAGCTTGACATGTTCAGCCTTTCATGTAGGAACCGTGACTGTCGAACTAAACTCATCATCACATTCTTCATTCTAAGTCCCACGGTAGTCTCATATTCAAAACATTATTTACTTAAGAAAGTAATGATCTTAATACGCATTTAACACCATGAGATATCTGAATCCCATCCATCTCCCGTTATGGGAAGCCGCGTCCAACCGTGAACAAATACTGTTTATGTGTAAACAACCACACATGGCGACTCGTTAATTAATAGCAGCAATTACGCCTTTCCCGCGGCTTCTGATTGAGCAACTATGGGCAGATGTGATGCTGTGATGATACCAAGGATCGGAGACACACGATTTCTTACGAAAATGCTCAAAGCTACTTCACATAAATCACGTCTATATTGCCAAATGGAGCAGGCCGAGCGTACAAAATGCTACTAAACTTTTAGCATATTTTTTAAGTTTTGATTTTGTAGGCATAAAAGTGATAGGTTGCTAGTCTGTCGCTTAAAATATACTTAAACCCATTTCCTTGGTCGTCTCTTACGACATCCACGGAAAATATAGTGGTATTAAAAATAATACCACTATATTTTCCGTAAAAATATCCGACACCATACGGAACACTCAGAAACATTCAGTTATTGCAAAGATTTGTTGTGATAATCTCAGTCGAAAAATGTCGGGCTAATCTCGATGTGAGCCCGTGAGTTTATCTGTTTTGTTTATGTTTACAGAGCTTTTAAAGTATTAATTAATGTCAATATCACTGTTCGTAAAAATTTATTACCTCAATATCTCTTCTAATTTCAAAGACAATTAATCAAACGCATTCTAAATGCATTGATATAAAACCAAGCTAAACACAAGTTCACCGACTAACGGCATTAGCTCAACCTTTACGAAATTAAGGTCGATTTTATCATTCTTCATAAAAGCTAATCGCAATCGAAACAATCGATGATCAGTGTCAGTCGATAAAATGTTCGTGTTGTGTTTAGTACATTCCCACAAACTTATCTAGAAAGGTGGTTAAAATCGGAACCAATGCTCCGTTAATATGGATGCCCTTTGGACATCGCCATAAAGCTCACCGACAGCGCCACCGACATCTAACCAAGTAAGTTTGTGGCACTATACGGTACTTGATTACACGACATTTTAACAGTGGCACGATTTAACATCGAATGCAGCCACTAATCTCGATTAAACCGCATTAGTAATTTAGATCTTACATCCAAATGTAGTCGTTTAAATGCACAAGCCTTGAATATATTTGATCTTTAGCCTAAAATATCATTTTGAGCAAGAATCATTCCGTCTCACAGATCAAACTTTTCACCGTATTTGGTTACCTTTGATACAGTTAGGTTGAGATTTGAAATCTTTATCGTCTTTGATCAGAATTCGTTAGCCGCTGTTATTGCTTACAGTATAAATAGAACAAAACTTAGGAATATTATAGCAAGCGACGTGAAAGCGGCAAGCTGGATATAACACAAAATAAAGTATTGTAGTTAAAGCTAACGTCTTGTATGAGATCCTGGGACTACGTATTACGACCTGCATCCAAGCCGGGAGGAAGTATTCTCAAATATTTTATATTTTGCTGAACGGAAACTAGCAGCAAAATTTATGACGCACTCCTTGGTACAAATATATGTCTTTGAAAATTCTTAGGCGAACTCTTTAAAAGCTTTTGCGAAATCTCGATCAAGGACGATCCGAGGGGAACATTGTGATGTGAAAGCTTCTCTCGGAGCCGTCAGGAGGTAAAAATCGACGAGTTTAAGTCTACAGGCCACGAGGAGGGCGCATTTACCTGAAGAAATCAGGGTATGCTTTGAAAGGAATGCTTTGAATTTTGGTTACAAAGTTACTTCAATCTAACATTTGATATACACGCAATGTGGTTGGTAACTTAGGTTGGACGAAAGCAATTTTTAAACAAGCTTTAAAAACTGCACTAGTCTCAAATTTGACTTAAAACTTTGATAATGTTTTCACAGCTTTTAGTTTCTAGTTTAAGCCGGCTTCTGCGCTCGTATGTTATGGTAATGTTACTTTTCTCATCTCAACAACGTTACATAAATCCGACTTTCAAATTGCTAAGACAGTTCCCTTCTTAATTTTACAAAGAAATTTCCTAGTCCATTTAGGAATGGGAGTCTTATTCGAGTGAATTTATAGTGCACTCGGAACGCTCGGAAAATCTACAATTATTGAATTTTAAACAGGTTCGCGATCGAATTGGATTTCTTTTCATTTAAAGTAGCCCTGTTGATTTAATCAATTTTATTCGTTCAGTTCGTTCTTTAACCGTCCTCGTTCGTTATCGATCATAGCTTTATTATTATTAAATTTCATTCTTCGACTTGTTTAGAAATTGTTTCTGGCTACTCTTGTTCTACTCGTATTATGTGTCATTTTAAAGGCATGGATAGTAAAGTAATATGGATTTTAAAGTTTTGTCGCTATAACTACAATAGATAACTACTACTACTAAAAAAAACTAGAACATTATTTTAGGCAGAATAATCACCTCGTTGCTTAGCACATTCTGGCAATTGCCAGATGGAAGAGGTAAATGTAATGATCGGTTAATTATAACGAATACTAGCCTGTTGCCAAAGGTATATCTAAACGTCGTCGTGTCCTGAAAAAATTGAGACGTGTTATTTTTTCCTAATACCTGTCACTGTTAAGCAATGACCATTTTAGGCTTGATAGTTAAGTTAGTTGGTTCCTTATTCTCATTGTTTCATTTCATTTACTATTGACTTATTTAAATTCCTACGATTTCTAAAACAAATTTTAAACTTTTGCATTCTCCTTAATTCTATTGCTTTGGTATTCAAATACCTTAAACCACTCGTCATATTTTCCCGAAAATGATATTTGAATTCGATTTAGGGTAAACTCCAGTATAGTTCGCCGAGCTTCTGGCTCACAGGAGATTGCGTTGCTTATCTTATTGATACAGAAATATTTTCCGAACGGAGCGGCTTCCGTGCAGAAATGTCACGTGAAATGTTACAAGTACCCATGTTACACTACAGATTTACCGGCTAGATAGGATTGGCGTGAAAAATTCCGTATCTACATTCATGTCATAACGTTCGTACACTATATCGATCTGGACAGACGCAATGAGCACATAGCCTACGTTGAGGAGTCATGATTATTATGTCTACTGTATCAAATCGGTCTTTTATATAAAATAGGACTATTGAAGATGGAAAAGACGAAAATTGGAGCGCGCAGGCTAAGCGGCTGGCGGGCGATTCTGTGACGCCGATGCGCAATTGTTTGTGGAATACAAGTTGGCCGCCATTATATCCATTCATTGTACTTTGTACGAATGATTTGAATATTGTTCGATATTTTTATACGAATGTAAATAAGTGTATTAAAATAAGCGTGATTCTTCATGAAATTTCCCTCTTTAGACTCATTTCATAATGTACACCATACGAGTGTCCTTTACTATGGAACAGTCACATAAATAGCTGTTATTTTGTTCTGTTACCCATCACAACCCTCGCAAAGAGTATGGGCGACTGCAAAAGACTTGAATAAATGAAGTAGGCAGTAAAATCAAAATAATGATTTTGTATTTGTTACATTTTGTGTGCTCTGCCTACCCTACTTACAATTCGTTATACTTACGTTATATTCGTTATTCGTTATAACGAAAAGTATATACTTTTAGTAATTTATGGAAGTATAACGAATTGTAAGTAGGGTAGGCAGAGCACACAAAATGTAACAAAGACAAAATCACTATTTTGATTTTACTGCCTACTTCATTTATTCAAGTTTAATGAATAACTAACTCTGGAAACCAGACATCCAAAAATAGTTTATTACCAACATACTCGAGAACTCTTCCCCAAAAGGAGGAGTGTAAATATTAACTGAATACGGCCCGGTCCATTTTCATGTAAATAAGGTATCAACTGGCCAATTTCACTAAAACCTTTCGTCCAAAGGAAAGGTTGTTGTAAAGTGGCTAACGCAATTTGGCCGCTCACGGTTTCGCCTCGAGAACACATAAACAAACAGTAAACCGCGCAAATATTTGTATGGAACGCTGTCGATTGCACTACACGGCTGTGACCGGAACTAGCCTTAAGTGGGAGTGCTGGGTTTGAGTGCGTCCGGATATAATGCGTATGGGCGAGATAAGAGCTTTATAAAGAAGTCAGAAAAGTAATCTATATAGGTATATAAATCACGCCTGTTTCAACACGAAACAAAACCATGGTGACTATTTTAAGATTCGCGGCCACTTCAAATTTTTTTTTAGGTTTTGAGTTGGAAGGTATAGTGAGAGGTTGCTAGCCTATCATCGCCTGGAATATACCTTAACCTTTTTCATCAGTCTCTTCTTACGATTTCCGTGGGAGAAATGGAGGTGTGTTTTTCTAAGTCCGACACCAAACGGAACAAAAAAAAAGTACCTAACCAACATTTTTTTTACAAAAATTAATCTAACCAACATTAACAATTGAACCAACGCATTGATTGGGTAACATTAATTGAAAGAAGCACTGATTTTGTATCACCAAATTGATTTCACTCTCGATATTTCTGTCACTTTGATTGTGTACATTTTTGTTGCTTAGTGTACACTGGTCACGGCAAATGAACCGAACACTTATTACCCATTCATGATTCTTTAGCTTTAGCCTTTGAATTTTCCCTCGCCTTTACTATAGCAATTAGTAACGTCAGTTTTGCGCATTTCACGAGAGTAACTGTAGAGGGAACAGAGTAGGTACGTAATAGCAACATAAATCGACATCTGTGAGGTATTAAGAGCGTGCACACAAAATTCGGTGATTTTGATGTTTTTCAAATGCTTTAGAAAGCTATAAATCCTTAAGTTTTTAAAGAAAAACTACAGTAACATATAAATAAACTCTTTTTCTAGGGATTAACGGAAAGAAATATTTTATTAGCAACACAGATTTCTTTTACTTAGCCAATTTGTTGAAGGGTTTTCACAAAAATACGCGTCAGAGCTGTCTTTCACTTGAAAATTTTCCATTAAAATTTACCATAAACGATATAAACTTGTTATTATCTGATAGACAATATAGTCTACTGGGGATTAACGGAGAGACATGCATCAAATTATTGGTTTTTATTATTCAAATATCATTTTACATAATTTCAAAGTTGAACTATTACTTTATTTTTTTTCTCATTGATTTTAATGTAATTACAAATGAAACAATTTTATTGTAAATTTACAGAATATGTTTAGTCTAACTATATTTTTTTCATGGCTAAATATGAGTTAATTTATTTTTCACGATTTTTTAAACATTGGTCCAAAACCACTAAGGTCAGGTGGGGGAAGAGAAACGCAGGGATAAGAGGGCTCTACAGACCATAATCACTCATAACTCGACGAGTTATGGTCTGTGGTGCCTCTTACCCCTGCCCTGCCCCTGAATTTCTCTTCCCCGCCTGATATTATAATTACGTTCGTAAAAAATGTGTGCGCCCTCTTAAGTTTAAATGTTATTCTAAAATTACAGGTGTTCAATTCTTCCGTGGATGTCGTAAGAAGCGGCAAAGGTAATAGTTTATCAGGCGATAGGGTAGCTAGCTGTCACTGTAAAATCTCTTTAATCTGTTCTTTGAACTTAAATTATGCTAAAAGTCGAGTAAGTAAGAGTAAGAAAATCATGACTATTTTCACGTCTTGTGGCCACTTCTGGAATATTAAATACACTTTAACGTAACGTATTTATAATTATGTTTAATGTGTCTTATTTCTTAGGCTAATTTAATTAATTATATTAAATCTTATTGCTTAGAGGGAATCAGTCCTTCTTGTGACCTACCATACCATACAATACCTCAAACCACCTCAATCTTACACCTCAAAGCTTCTGTGTAATGTCTCCTCTACAACACTATCATATAGCCTAATTTCGTAACTCTTCCTTTGTTCCCCAATATAACTGCTCACTGCAACCATTTGCGGTCTCCAAAACAACAGTGATCTTCCAACGAATTTAATCCAACGGATTTTATTTTTTAAACTCCAAAATAGCACAGATTACGAGTATTTTGCACTCGTAGATTATTATGACCAGGGGTCGGATTTTTCATCGCATGATCCGAGGCAAGAAAACTATGGAGTCGATATTAAAATTAAACTTTTAATTCATATTCATACTCATACTCACTAATTTTCTTAGTCCCGTAATACTTTGCCCCTTGTGCAGGTTAACCGATTAAAAATGTTAATCGAAAATTAATATAACTGAATAAAATTAAAATATGGAAAAATTTGACATTATTTACTCGTTTTACAATTGTAATTTTGAAATGGACAATGCACATGCCATACCTTGTCAAGATTTTGAGGCACTCATTCCTGTATCTACAAGTTTTATGGATATTGGAAACTACATGCACAAAATAAAAGTAATGTTTTATTTTACTTTATTTTTATTTACAATGTAATTTATTTCTACTCATAACGATTTATTATATTTACAATTTAATTTCATTCTTAATTAAATGAACGAGTATGAGTATGGTTTAAATAATAATTTAATTTTAATATCGACTCCATAGTTTTCTTGCCTCGGATCATGCGATGAAAAATCCGACCCCTGATTATGACAAAGAAAAGTGTAATTTGCAGTGACAGAATGAAAGAGGTCTCTTGTTTGTGTCATTAACACCCGGAAACATTTTGTTTGTAACATTTTAGGGAAATAACGTCGAGGTAAATTATAGATTGTAGGTGTCATCATGTTTATTGTCGCCTCTCTTTTGGTGTATTTCTGTCTCTTAAAGTTGCCTGTAAGATCCCTTAAGGGTAAGTCCACCTCTGTACTTTATTATATAGGTACCATCGAACCAATTGATTATTGACTCACCATAGAACCTATTCACAGTGAACGTCATAGTGACATGGCATTGATTCACAAAGGAAATGTGTATGACGTTTATTGTGACAACGTTCTGCGGTGGGTCAGGAATCAATTGGTTCGATAGTAAATTGGTTGTGTTTTTATTTGTACTTCGTGTTTTTTTTGTACAATAAAGTGTTTTACTTACTAATTATCATACCTAATTATACACATACAATTCGCCAGTTTTCCCAAATGGGGTAAGCAGGACACACAAACCGCTACATAGACATACCCATGACTATTTCACTTTTCGTAGGAACACTAAAATATTTTTAGTTTCAAAGTTCAAAAGTAATTTAGCGGTTTAAACGTAATCTTATAAATAAGCAGGTAATCAAGAAAATATTACGCAGGTTTCCCCCCCACCGTTTCCAATTACTCAGTTAGTGACTTCAAAAAACTAACACGCGCATAAACCGAATCGAAATTAAAATCGGTGATCTAATCGGAAGTGGCCGAAATTCTAATTGGCGTGCGATGATTCATTTCGTAGTCTAATTTTAGGCAGGATCGAGTTAGATGCTGGGTCATTAGCGTGCTAATTACATTCATATAGTCACTCGAATGCAGGAATCACAATTCTGAAATGTCCGTGACTACACCGAGTTGACTGTAGGATAGCTCATTTAATTTGAAATTTAAAGCAATTGATAGATTGGTCCCTGCGTAGTGTCGATTTATAATAACATCTCTCTCACATTCTCTCTTTTCAGTAGGACTCGTAAGAAATGTACCTATAAGAAAAATATCTACTATGCTAGCAACTCTACTACTACTTTTACTCTACCCTACTTACTAGTATAGGAATACCACTTCTATCCAATTTATTACCTAAAATTATGTTTATACCTAGTGGTTACGAATCGGGGAATAGTCATAGATTTATATAGCATATAGTATGCTCTGCCTACTCCATTAGTGAATACAGGCGTGGTGTTCGTATGTATGTAAACGTAGGTCACGATTTTATATGCATGTTTGTGCAGCCATAGTGATAAAAATGATATTAGTTATCGCCAACGTTTATCTCCACTTCAAATCCCATCAGCACAAACATTTCAAAAAGCTAATGCTAACATAACCTTGACTATCGACAAATATTAACACGACCAACGATTACTTAAGCAAATAACAACTTAAACTTCGTAAAAGCAGACAAATGCCACATAAAACGGGGCTTAAATATTTTACTGTAAACACAAGAAATAAAGGGCCTTTTGTGAACACTTGGCTGGTCATTAACTGTCTACTGGGGAATTTAATGTGGTTATATCTATGTATATTATACGCGTAAAAGCGAGCTTTGTACGCGCCAAGAACAAGCTTTACGATTTGTAGCGCAAAGAGAGCAACTTCGCGTAAACATCGGTCGGACAAATCTGCAAGAAAATTTTACAAACATACATACATACAAACAATCACGCCTTGTTCTTGTTCCCAAAGGGTAGGCAGAGCACACAAAACGATACGTAGATAAATCGACTACTTAACGATTTGCAGCCACTTCAAGCAAAGTTTTAGGTTTGCAAAGATAGAAGAGGTAGAATAGTGACAGGTTGCTAGCCTGTCGCCTAAAGCATACATTATATTTCCAAACGGGGTAGGCAGAGCACACAAATCGCTACATAGACAAAATGATGACTATTTCACGTTTTGTCGCCACTTCTAGCATAATATTTATAGCCTAGAGCATACCTAAACCTATTTCCTTAGTCGCCTCTTACGACATCCACGGAAGAAATGGAAAGGTGTTATTCTAAACCCAACACCACACGGCAAATAAATTTTTGAGATATTTTAATAAGAGCGTTTCCTAACTAGTTTGCAAATTTCCTATTTAATTAGCAGTTTTTAAAGCGCGGAGTGCTCAAGCACTTGTTACCAACTAAGTTTGCTTCGACACCTCGTTTGCTGTAAAGACGGGATGGACGATGTTGAGTATGAGAATGCGGATGCCATTAAAAGTGTGAAAAACGACTTTTTAGAGTTTGGTACCCAAAAGGGTGAAATCGGGACTTTATTTCTGAGACTTGGCTGTCCGTCCGTCTGTCGTCGGCCTGTATCTCATGAACTGTGCTACCTAGACTGTTGAAATTTGCACTGTATTGAGCATTTCTATTGCCGCAATAAAACAATCTAAAGACTAAACTTGCAGTTGGCTCCCATAACAACAATCGTGACTTTTACAGTTTTTGGTACGGAACCCTTAAAGCGCGAGTTCGACTCACACTCGGCCATTTGTAGACACTTGAAATATTTTCAAAATATTCAGTTACAATATTTTTGCGACGCGATGCACACAGATATAGAACATTTAGACGTAAAATAATGATATTTGGTTTGTATTTTTAACCGACTTCAAAAAGAGGAGGTTCTCAATTCGACCTAATTTTTTTTTTTTTTTTTTTTTTTTTTTTTTTTTTTTTTTTTTTTTTTTTTTTTTGTGTGTATGTTATTCGATAGCTCGGAGACCCGTGGACCGATTTTCAAAATTTTTTTTTTAATCGATAGGGTATAACTCGAAATTGGTCCCATTGGCACGACACCAGGATCTGATGATGGAATCTTGGAGAAATCGAGGGAACTCTTCAAATTTTATATGGAGATGTACGGCGTTTTCGGTAATTTGTTGATGAAGTCAAGATTTTACATTCAGTAAACAGAATCTTTTCAAAATATTGCTAATTTGAAGTCGGTTTTTTTTTGTTTAAAATTATTGTATTTATTATGTAATGTAAAGCCGTATAAGAAACGCCGTTGTTCATAATGACGTTAGCTTCCTAGTCTTGCGAGAATGTTGATGTTTTAAAAAGATATATTATTATATTTCCTAGGCAAGCGTCCCATCCCTACTGTATAAATATATTAAAACCGCGTTACAGACCTGCGCGCTGCTGACACTTTTTATGTAAATTAGGAAAGAGTGGATTCATTATAACGGGATTTTGCTCGATATAAGAATCATTTCTCGTTGAGTCTTGAGTGGCAAATAATGGCGCTCTAAAGAGCTTACGGGAAGAGCTGGGTTTTGAATAGATACGAGTTGAACTAACGATGCTACCTGTTATAAGTTTGATGGTAAAGCTTACTAGTTATGCAGAATGAAGCTATTGTCGTTGTTCAGATAAGCGTGGAAACTAATCATCAATATTACCTTAACCTCTATAGACTTATTTCCGAAGTAAATTATTTGAATTTGAATTAATAAAGACTAATCCTACTAATATTATAAATGTGAAAGTTTGTGAGTATGTTTGGATGTTTGGATGTTTGTTACTCTTTTACGCAAAAACCACATGGATTTTAATGAAACTTTCCAGTAATGTAGCTTATACATCAGAATAGCACATAGGTTACAATTCATAAAGTTTTATTTTGAATTTTCCAAAATATGACGATATTTGTGTCGAGAAAGTAGGAAAAAATGTACTATCTGCTGGCTATTCTGGCGGGCGCTTCCTACTAATAATTCCAAAATCTCTTCTGTGTTAGCCCGAATTTAACGCGTGCGAAGCCGCGGGCAAAAGCAAGTACAGTATATGTCTTGAAAGATAAACTCATCTTAAATCGAGTTTAGCTCCACATGTTTCCCGTTGTCTAATCTAAGAGCCGCCGCGGCATTATTTCGAGCTAATCTCTCGGTACATTGTCAGTGAATGAAACAATTTGTCACATGCATAGGTACATCATGCTGCTGGTATTCCAAAATGAGAGAAGCAGAGCACACGAAATAATGGTATGTAGACAAAACCATGACTATTGCGAGGTTCGTAGCTTTTTTCACCTTATTTTTAGATTTTTTAATGAGATAAAAGCAGTATAACATAAGACAAATCATATCACGTTTCGTGTGCTCTGCCTACTCCATTTGGGAATACAGGACTGATTTTATTTTTTGTATGAATATGAATATAAAAACACTAAAGGTCCGATTTTCCTATTAAAATATTAAACAATTGAAGCTCGATCGTTCATAAATAAACCAACCCGTTTCCACAACACCCCGGTATTTATTTAACCGTGGAATATTTAATGCACATTAAACAAACTTCAGTGAAATATTTATGTTAATTAAGCGAGGAAACTGCAAGATGCCGCCTGCACAAAGCTTTTATGCAAACCTTGTACTTTAAGTATGATAATAATGAAAGCGTGGTATTACGCAAATAGAAGTAAGTACGTTTTTGAAAATAAATAAGCACTTTTTGCTAGCACAAAACATTAGACAATCGCTTGTTAAAATTTGCACTCATTGAATATTTTTAAAATTTAACTTTAATGATTGTGTTAAATCATGCTTGGAGCCAAATTTTGTGACATTTTTGGTAAATAAATAGTGTGTATAATGTCTATATGAGAAAAAGTAGAATGATTTTAGTTTGATTAAATTGTAGTTCTATTTTATTTATTTGACAATATAATATTTCGTAGCAGTGTTTAGCATATTTTTTAGATTTTGAGTGAGTTTAAAACAGGTTAATGGTGACAGATTGCAAGCCTGTCACGTAAAACATAATCTTAACCTATTTTTTTTAGTTGCTCCATCCGATGATTTCAAGTTTTTATAATAGTTTTGTTTATTTAACTTCTTTGTAATTCACGTAACCCACTTGGGAGGTAGGTATCTTATTTATTTTAGTTTATTCGGTATCGAGCATCATGTTAGTTTGAAATCAATACCCTGTTTATACTTTAGCAATAAGTCAAAGCTTCTCAATAAAGGTCTTGATAAATGGAGCATTAGAAAAATGACACCGCAATAGCTATGACACTATGATTCGATACGAAATCCTACAACTCTCAAGTTCTTAAAAACAAACGCAAAGAAAACATGTTGAGTCACCGTCTGATGAACACTTTAGTTCAATATGCAACATTAACAATGAAGACATGACAGATGAAGTCAGATTACAATTAAACCTTGCCTACTTGCCTATATTCACTTGAAGTTAGAACATCGACATAAATGGGCAAAGCGCTGAATAATCTTGATACAAAAATGATGGGAATGAAGCAACAGAAACGATATATTCTTAGTAATTGACAGTTGACATTAATAGACATGTTTATCGGTGACGCTCTTCGCTGTACATGGCGAAGTGGGTGCGTTTGAGGAACGCAGTAGGAAATACTGTGTCAGTACAGTAACCCAAACAGACCCATACATGAAATTCGTGGAAGCAAACCTGTTGGAAAATTGCAGCATTGAAGATTTATTGGTTCGCACGTTAAGTAGGCTGATAGAAACTGCTAGCCGTTACCAGTCTGTCGTATTCTAAAAAGTAAGGTTTAAATGTCATTGAATTGAGGTCCTCTTGATTTATAGCAAAACTACTCAATCCAAAGAGTACTAACAGTGATGTTAATGGAATTCGAACGTCAGTTTTATCAAGGAAGTTGTTTTCCAGTTTTTTGACAGTATTCACTGCTCTTGCGATGTTAAAATGTCTAATTAGCTGTCAGAATACTATTACTTTGCAAAATTGACACTTTGATGTTTTAGGTACTATATAAAGAACATAATGAAAAATTACGAAGCTACAGTTTTAAATCGAGTTTAGCTCGACATATTTTGGCCAAGTCGGTAGCCTTTTCATCTAGGACTTGTGGTGGCTGCTGCTAATCGCGCACTACGCGTAACCCCTCCTTGAACCGTTAAACTTGAATTAAGATGTGAGTTATCCGGGTTTTTTCATTATGAAAGTCTCGCAATAGTTTTAAGTTGAAAACAATCAAGCGTTATGATAACTTACGTCGCTTAACCACCAAGATCATTTTTAATTTCTTTACCAAACAAAAGTTTGTTTAGTAGGTACTAACTTGTGTAACAAAAACCTTGCACGTCTTCCAAATAAAGAGACTTAACACGGAAAACTAGGCTATTAATGTTCCACCGCTAACAAACCGATGGCATCGGTCCGAATGTAGGTAGTTTCTCCGAAACACGCATTCATTCACACGTTTTCTTTTTGTGTGCAGTTTCTTTCAACGCGCGCTAAATGTCTTGCAAGCTATGGGTTTTTAATAGGACTACAAAAAAAGACAGTTCTTTACTTTTAAAACATCTGTTCATTTCTTTTTTGGATGTCGTAAGAGGCAACTAAGGAAAATAGGTTCAAGTACACTTTAGGTGACAGGTTAGCAATCTGTTACTGTTATATCTCTTTCATCTGTTATTAAACTTAAATGATAAAGGTGGCCGCGAATCATGAAATAGGTTCTTCTGTGTAACATACCTTGAGCTCTGCCTATCCCTTGCACTTCTAGTCTATCATAGATTTACGATTAAGAGGTACAATAGTGACGGGTTGCTAACCTATAACCTAACTAAAGCTATATCCCTAATTGCTTCTTACAACATCCTCAGAAGAAATGGAGAGGTGTTATTCTGAACCTGACACCACACAGACATCATTGTATGCAATATGATTGTATGCAATATGATTGTATGCAATTGGATTATTAAAACAAAACGCTATTAAAGCTTCCACTGCCAAGCTAACGGAGCGCTGTTTGTGCTCGTTTTATTAGGGTTCAGCTATCTTCCTTCCGCCAATAAACTTTGATCCACACTGATCCGTCTTGTAACCGATCAGGAATAGCTCCAGGCTCCACCCAAAATAGAACGTGAAATCCTAATGACACACTTCACTCACGTTTAGGCTGATGTTTTGATTTTGTTGAGCTAACTTGAGATGCCATAGTGAGTGGGAGAGCCAGAGGAGAGAGGATACTTTCCAAATACAATTTACGTATTTAAATAATTGTGTTGAGTGCTGTCGGGTTTAGTTTGACTCTCCATTTTTTCGTGGGTGTTGTAAGAAGTGAATTAGGAAATGTGTAAATATTTGGGCGTTTGAACCGTTGTCATTATTCTCAACACTTTTTTATTAGATTTATTTAGAAATTTGTAAAATAAGTGTGTCCTATAGTGTTTATATCTTGCAAATAGGTACACACTAGATTATTATATACACATTTCCAACAGTATCTGATAAAAAAACAGTTGAGAATAATGACAGCGGTTCAAACGCCCGAACATTTACCCAAATAGGTTAAGGTATGTCTTACGTGTCCATATCATTGTCCGGTGCATAATAGATTTTTTTATTAGTTCCTACTAGAGAATTGCGCTCCAACTTTGATGCTTCTGTCTATTGTTTTCTAGTATTCTATGACTTTTACTCTTTGTTGTTAAAAATAAGGAAATACAGTCGACGCTTGAAACGAGAAACAGGATAAGTGACATTTTATAGGATAACCTGTTATCCAATTTTTCCTTATCAGCAACATTTGCTGATTTCCACCGTATAGTTAACTTGCTCTCCTAAAAAAATGTCGGTTATCCCATTTTGCCTTTCAAGTATGGAGATATAGGTTAGATAAGGCGTTAAGAACAGGCTCAAATAGCGCCTATAATGCAAATAGGCTGTCTTCTATGAAGGAGAAAAAAAAACATCAGCCGATATTTCTCGCCTCATTCAAGATTCAAATTCCAATTCTAAAACGCGATAGACTTTTGTTTATAAACAGGAGCTAAACGCCTTAAGAGGAAATGGAGCGGTCATATTTTGTATGGAAACGTAGTCCCCTGATTCCTCGCTGGATATTACCCATAGAACAATGATTTTTTACATCAACAATCTAATGATATATTAGCATGTTCCTATGTTTTCCTTTTTTTCTTTATTGAATTATTAAAGGAGATATTAACCTTCAAAAACATGAAAAATTGGTAAGTTTTTTCCGTCGTGTTCAAACCTCTAGAAATCAATTTTAACACAATTATATCAAAATATAAGATCATAGGAACACAGTTATGACATTTTATAAACATTTAATGAAAAAACATATTTAATCGGTTAAGTTTTGAAGAAGAAATCAGGGGACTACGAAACGTTGTTTTTGAATAATTTTCATAGGTATTTTCGGTCCGAGCTGTAGTTGTTCTTATCGCACTCGACGTCGTCTGGGCAGGTCACGGCGCGACAGCAATAGATTTAGCAAATACCTATTTTTCAATTCCCTCGACCGGCATATTTCCTCTTAATCGCGCGCTGGGTGGCCTATCCAATGATATTCGTTTATTTGCAACAGGCAACTAGTATTGACTTCATTGGAGCCAAAGATAAATTCTCATCTTAGTTCCAGGGATTGCGCGCGTCAGATAATTGGAATGGCATCGTTCTCTTAACAAATGTCAAAGTCTATTAGCTCCGCCTATACTTCTTTTGTTTTTAAAAGTTCAGAACTAATGTATTGTTCTTATTTTCGGAGCCAAATATTTCAACTAATTATTTGTCAAGCGAAAAGCCAGCCTTTTAGACGTTAATGGATTCTTAGAAACCGAAATTTTTATTTTATTTTTTTGAGTAAGTAAGTAAACACTCTGCAGTACAAAAACCACGAAATATACAAGCAAGTTGGTGAGTTATATTATTATGACTGGACTCATCTCTTTAGAGATCTGCCAACCTGTGAGAGACAAGGAAAACTTAGTGATTAAGATCCCCAGAAAGAGAGGCCACAAACAAGGTGAAAATAATTTGTAAAATAATAACAAAATGCTACTATAAATATGCTTTCAAGTACCTTGTCTCTGTGTTGAATACGATTCATTTGTGTTGTAGTACTGGTACGTTATATTGTGAAGGAGTAGCAGTTAAAATATATCCGGAAGCAACTATTTTAGTACTTTTTATAGACATTGATACTGATAGTTTATAGCTATCGTAAAAGAAAGTAGTTACACTTAAAACATACTCGTTACGATAAAGAAGTCTCCGGAAAAAATCTTTTTTATTAAACACTATTTATGTTATGAAGTACTACGTTTTTGTATTAAGTGATTGGAACCATTTAATCATGATTTTACTGAAATAACAATAAAAAAAACCAGCTTCCGTATGGTGTTGTGTTCATAATGACACCTCTCCATTTTTTCCGTGAATGACGTAAGAATAAGAGGGGACTAAGGAAATAGGTTAGTTTATTTTGGATGACGTTTTGTCTGTGTAGGTATATGGTAACACAGTCGTGATGTTTGTTTGTATCGATGTAACAACTGAAAAGAGAAATAATTATCTAGGTAAGCCTTTACTTGATCATCATGAACTTATTGTGAAATTCTAATTCATTGAACAGTTGTCAGGCGCGGAGTTAAAAGAGTTTGATCCAGTACCGCAGTGGAATGCAACGTAACTTACACAAACATCCACACTAATGTATTAGTGGATGTTGCAGCTGCCGAACTAACTACGCTGGAGAACTAAACAGTCAGGTAGAACTAAATTCGAGTTGCTAGTGATAGTTTGAACAATGCAGATTATCTGAAACACTTGGCGAGTAAAACGTAGTGAAGCCATCGAGAATTTCTCTTATCCTGAAATAAAACAGATACACTCACGCTTTTATATCAAGATAAGCTTGACATGTTTCGGGCCAATTTGTGACCCATCATTGGAAGCAACGTGACATGACGTGTATGCGCCGGTGCTAATTCCGTGCAACTTGATATTAAGACATGACGTTAGTGTATTCGTTTCATTTCACTGAGTGAGTTTAATTTTTATGTCTCTTGTATAATTGAAGTATTAAAATCTATACTTTATCTTATAAAGCTGAAGAGTTTGTTTGTTTGTTTGAACGCGCTAAACTCTACTGGTTCGAATTGAAAAATTCTTTTTGTGTTTGATAGATCATTTATTGAGGAAGGCTTTTGGTTATATATCATCACGCTGCAACTAATGGAAGCGAAGAAACATTGAAAAATGTGGAAAAAAACGGGGAAAATTTGTCACATCTAGTCATAACTATAGAGAAACTTTACTGGTGTACCAATTCAAATTTATTAGGTTTTACATTAACGACAACCTGTAGCTTTATTTAGTTCTCAACACTTATCAGTCATCAAGTAATCAGTGTAATTACTTTATCTCCATTACAGACGGACAGTGCGCATTATGCGATAGGCTACTTGTCCACCTGCAACGGGCCTTGGTAATAAATCAGTCAATACTGCAATCGGCCAGCTGATCGTCGAGTCACTGACCTTCGCGTCTCGTCGTACTGGTGAATCAGTACGCATTATGCTAAAGTATGTCATTATCATAATAAGAATGACGATGCCGATTCGTTTTGTATAGGTTTTAAATTTTAGTGAATTTTTGCGACGAGGAATAAAAGGAATTTATTTGAAAGTGATGACATTTATCGGGGCGTTTAGTACCTATAATAATTAATTTTACCTCCAGTTCACCCGTTCAGGTAGTACTTGAAATAGGAAAGTGACAATCAGTGGTAAAGCTAGTTATTTACAATATGTATGTTGACTTTTTTTAGGAATTTTCAATAAGGTTAATGTTCGAGTTCTCGATGCAGTAGGTACTAGGTACAGTAGACCATTTAGCAGACAACAAAAAGCCATACGCTTCTATTCTGATATTATACTTCTCTTGCTTCATTCTCATTTATCCCTCTAATCACACAAACTCGTCAGTTCGTGTACCTTTAATTTGGCCACTCTTCAAAACATCGTCAATCTGGCTCCAACACCAAAGGCCGTGGTAAGAATTGTGCCCGTAATATCGTCACTTCTTGTTTGTCAAAAAACGAAAAAATGCGTCCACAAGTGCGACTATCCGATTCAAATTGTTACTCACACACAATAGTGAAGAATCTCATATTAACGACTTGTTCCTTTCTTCAGCTAAACAGGTTCCATTATACCGCAGTATGATACAAATACCTCTAAGGTGGCATGGCATCTCGGCATTTTACGTTGGCAAAATACCCTGCCAGTATCTTTTTGCATGCCAGGCATATGGTTCCGACGAAAAAAGGTAAGCGCGACGCCTCTGCGGTTATATTTACATAAACTGGAATAATTAATGGAAACTTAAAAGACAAAGAACCCAGCTCGGCCGCTATTCATGTAAATTAGGACTAGACCATCCCCGTTTATTTTTCGTAAGCTTTGTATACAGTTCTCGTAACTTTATGATATCTTTGTTGAGTTGCCCTATTATTTTGCAAATTGTATTACCTTGTATTGAAAGGAGAAAGCGGCCAGAGTGTTTCGTCGTTGGAAGTTTTGATGATAAATTCGTTATTTAGACTTGAAAGCTAAAATATTCAAGCGCTTATAATCATACATCGGTTTCGCGGGGGCAAATCTGTACTGACGTTTAGTAGTGCGAGGACACATTAAACGAATTTTATTAGTTGATATCGATAAAAATGACGTACATCCATTGTATAATTTCAAGAATTTGTATAAGATGAAAACTACATACACAAAAATAAACTTTTTGAGGAATTCACTTCTTTAATATTTAATAAAAATTTCATAATATAAAATCAAGAGGTTTGTACATAGTAAACGTATTCAATTATGATAATACATGCATACATACATACCTACAGTCACGCCTGTTCCCAAATATGGTAGGCAGAGCACACGAAACGTGACATAGACAAAGCCATTATTATGGCTATATCACGCTTCGCAGCCACTTCTGGCATAGTTTAAGGTTTGCAAAGATAGAAGAGGTAGAATAGTGACAGGTTGCTAGCCTGTCGCCTAAAGCATAATCTACCTAAACTTATTTCCTTAGTCGCCTCTTACGACATCCACAGAAGAAATGGAGACATGTTATTCTATCCCGATACCATACGGCAAAAGTAATGATAATAATGGTTAAAAAAATATTTTTATGAATGTCGATAAACTTAGTCGATTTTTAGTTAAGCACTAGCTCTGGTACATTTTTGCCCCCGCGAAACCGATGTATGCTTATAATTAACATTAAAAGTGTTGAGTACTTAACGAAGATAAGTATTAATAAGGATTTGTAAATAGGTTTTACAAAGATTTGAGTTTAGAACGAGTTAGCGACGCCTCTTTTGCCAAATTTATTTAATTATTACAACTATCATGTTGGCATTGTTGTCGTAAGTAAATAAATAGTAATTGAATTTACTGAATTTAGCTAATTATACTATTCTAAGGTAAACGTCCCTGTGCTCGACACTGACCCAATGCTTGGTACTTGCAACCTTGTGTCATAGTAAGACAGGTGCTTACTATTATTACTGATGGGTGTCATCTATTGGGCGTTGAGGCGTCGAGCATTGGTACTTTTACCTTAAGTATATATTAAGTTTGGTATGTTACTTTAATTATCTGCTCAGAATCTGCGTTGAAGTCGCTTATCGCTTGCTTACCAGCAAGTTGACCTTAATTAATACGAGCGACCGTATCGATGAAAGATCAACTTAAATTGGACATTATTAGAATTAGCCTATGTCCCTTTCTCGCGACATGAACTATCTCAAGACTCTATATCGGGTTCAGTAGTTAAAGCATGAAAGGTAACAGACAAACAGACAAATAATGTTAGTAGCCAAAGGGATAAAATGTAAGGTATATTTGAGACTGAATTGACCGCATAAATATAGTTACGATAGTTTTTAAGCAACTTTAACTGACTTTAAGGCACCTTACACACTGCGACTTTTAGCAGCGATGCAGTTGCGATGCAGCATCGATGCAGTCACAAATGGTCCAACTTTAATACACTTGCGCTACTTAAAGCATCGATACAGTCGCGATGCTGTCGCGCGTTTCAAAATTGCGCGACTGCATCGCTGCTAAAAGTCGCAGTGTGCAAGGTGCCTAACATATATTATTTTAGTGTCTTTCAAAACACAGACACACTAGGTTTAACTTAGCGCAGGCAACAAACGACCGCATAATTTGCTCATGAATATTCTCCATTCACTAATTATTTGAAATTAAACAATTTTGCAACACTACGTGTCCAGCATGAACCCATCGTAAATGTCATTAGGCAGATAGTTCCGAACGATTTGTCTTGTCAGTCAAGCAGTCATCGGCTTCAGGGAGCTGAGAGTAATTAGCATTTATAATGAAACTAAGATCGTGGGTATACACCTAATATACCTTTGCAAAATGCTGTGATGGAGCGTAGTAATAGTGCTGAGATGGAGTCAGAAGAGATGCAAAGGACTAAAGCCTCGTCATACTTGCGCGGGGCGTCAGCGTGGGGTGCTCTTTGCGGGACCTTGGTGCGAGGTCACAGTGACACGCGCGTGCCCCGATACGCTAGCAATACGCGCGGGTCCATGGACGTTAGCGCTAGCATCGCGTGCGCATCACGCTTGGCGCTTTCTCGCAGTCAGCGGTGTGCGAATAGTTGTTGTCACGTTATGACGCGCTAGCGCCCCGCTAAGGCTCAATTCACACCAGAAGAGCGGCGCAGCGCGGCGTAGCGAAGCGACCCGCTCCGTGGAGAATGCGCGAGGATTCCTGCGACTGTTCGAGAAGCCGCTGGAATGCGTAGGAAGTCGCTGGAATTTACATATTGACATATTGACAGCGGCCGTCGCGACTACTCGAGCATCCTCAGGCATTCCCGCGACAGCTCGCGCAGTCGCACGGCTTTGTTTATGGAATGCGCTGGAATTCCCACGGATCCGCAGGCATCCGCGCGCATTGTTAGAGTTTCTCATGCGATGATAAGTCTTATTGAAATGAAAATAAAGTTGAAATTCTCATGACACTGAAACTGCGCTCCGCTACGCCGCGCTGCGCCGCTCTTCTGGTGTGAATTGAGCCTAAGGGTGTTACCAGACCAATCGATCGATCGTCGATGGACGGCATCGGTCAACGTCGATCGAAGTTGATCGACTGGCCAATCGATCGATTGCCGGTTGATGGCGCAGGTTTACGCTGATTGATTAACCCCGACTAGGAATATTCCATTCTATTATTTCATTTTACCCAAGTGAAGTTCCCAATTCGCACTGGGCCCGCGTAAGAACTAATAGCTCAAGCCCTCTCTTAGTGAGAGGAGGCCTGCGCCCTGCAGTATATAGGCTGGATGATGATTTCATTTTACCATCGATCCATGCCGTCGATCAACGATCGATCGATTGATCCGGTAGAAACTATCGATTGACGTCGATTATTCTATTCTATCATCGATCGATGCCGTCGATCGACGGTCGATTGATTGGTCTAACAAGACTTTAGGAATACGCCATCATGTCACTAGCTTTGTGTTCGTGTGCTGAAAGATTAACTTGTGTTAGAGAACATCACGCACTTATTTCCAAATGAGGTAAGCAGACCACACGAAACGTTACATCGACAAAGTCATGGCTAGAGGTTAACGGTGACATGTTACTAGCCTGAAATAAGCCTAAACTTATTTCTTCTCTTGAAGAGATTTTATTCTAAATCCGATACCATACGGAATTACAATATTTAATTAACTTAAGTTACCTAGTATTCACTCATTATTATTCTGACTTGTACGAATGATTCCACTAGCGATTACTGTTTGCTCCAACCAGTATATGGTAAATGGCTGGATTATTGCCTCGATGATAATTAAGTACTTCATTAGTTAGGATCGAGGATCTCTGTCAGTGTTGATACTGTCTAACGATGTAGACCTGTGTACTTGCATTTGCAAGAAACATTTGATACGTATAAATATAGTAATATCTTGTGTTGAATTGAATAGTGACGAAAACATACATCACAATTGTTTTTCTTAATAGGGTAAACAGGATACACAAAACGTTAAATAGTCAACACCATGACGATTTCGCTTTTCTCAGACACAAATAGCATAATTTTAGATTTTAAACATAGAGTGAAGTGCAATAGTGCAAAACATACCTAAACCTACTTCCTTAGTTGCTTCTTACGACATCCACATAATAAATAGAGAGGTGTGATTATAAAATACAAAGAGTGACAAAAAAAATACTAAGAGATTGAACATCTGATGACTTTTTAAGTAGAAGGAAATCAAAACATCAATTTAGGGATCCTTGTAAGACTTAATGTCAACGTACTTTCCAATTGAGTTCTCCTTGGTAAAATTTAAACAGAAATACGATTCATATCAATTTATGCGGAATACGTGTCATTCGGATGTTAATATACGAATCAATCTGCATTGACGAAACGCAGCACCGAAAAACGTGATAAGTATAAACAACATGCTCAGTCAAAAGCTTTTTAGATACACACATTGATATATATATCGCCTCTGCATCGATCGAGTTGACTGCATTCTGTCAAGAGACCTTAAAATAAAACAAACGAGGAGCGACGTTCCACACTAACGTAATTACAAATCGGCGATGTAAGAATTTGAGCTGTAAAGAAGCCGAGCAGAGCTCAAATTGAAAAGAGATTTGAGGAAACTCTTTTGAGCGCCAGACTTCGAATGACACTGCTCGAAGTGACGAAATAGTGCTTAATTGATTAACCATCGAATTCCTTTTTGGTAGTTGACAGATAATCGATCGTTTTTTTATCTCTGTGTGGGATGTTACGTTTGTGTTGATAGTGACACAGTAACTACTTTACAGTTAGCGGCCAAATTAAGTTCGATTTCTTCATTGCAAAATACTGACGTATTTTTATTACTTTATCTTCTTTATGCTTCAAGTATAGTCAACTTCATTCTTAAATCATTGTATCAATTCCAGTAAGGTTAACTAATGCAGTTTGAAAGTAAAATCAGGAGTCCTGGAGTAATGTAATCGACTCAACCATAATTAAAAGATCTTCTGGGGCCCCAGTCACTGTAGTTTCACTGGCTGAATTAGTAAAAAAAACAATACAGTGCTAAACTACTCCAGGCATAGATAATTTAGAAAATCGTTTAGAAATGAAAAGGTGTTTGTCAAAATCATATTAAAACGAGAATGAGCCTCGCGTAGCAATAAAATGAGTGAGAATCACGAAAGTTTAAAACGTGTTCTTCATAGTTGCAAAAGTTACCCAAACATCATTGACATTAACTTATTAACCCGTTGGTATAAATAATTCGTCATTCTGACTACAATTTTTTCGATGTACTTTTGTAACCCGCATTGAAATTTTACATCTTCGTAACCACAATGTAGCCGTCATTGGCTTCCATAAAATCCAAAAATGGAAGCTGGTTTAAAATGGCCTTTATAATTTGAGGTTAAGGCATTCAATCATAAAAACATCGCATCAGGTCATTGGCATCTTTATACAGTGTTTAATTGTTCTTACGCAGCAGAAAACAAAAGAAACTGAGCTTACGAGTATTTTATAAAGGTCAGACACAAGATTGTTTTGCTGAGGATACTTACTCGAATTACACATAAATATAGACATAACTACATCACGCCTTCTCAAATTTACAACTCAAACGACTAGATACTGTTGATATAATATAAGTATTTAAGTAAGAAGGAAATAGGTTCAAATTAATTTTAGGTAATAGGATAGCAACCTGTTACTATTATAGTACCTCTAACTTAAAACGTAAAACAGATGCCAGAAGTGGCTATAAAAAGTGGAACAGTAATGGATTTGTCTATGTATCGTTCGTGTTCTCTGCCTACCACATTCTAGACCACAGGCGTGATGTGTTGTATGTATGTAAATGGCATCACCATCATTACCATCATCGTGGTGACCTTTTAGTTATGCAATCTTGGATGTAGGGCTTCTTCACTCTTTTTCCTCTCCATTTGAGCTCGTCTCATCCCGTCTTGTAATGCGTGCCGTCGAATGTCGTCCGACTAGTGCTGCAGTGGTCTGCTTCTTTATGGCTTATTTAGACTTATGTAATTGTATAATGTTAAAGTAATTTCATTTCAATTTTGAATTTATTTAATTTGTGTGATTTGTGAAATATGTAGATAAAAATGTCACAGTCAACTATATTTAACTCTTACCACCACTGTAATGTATGTGTATTGTACACTGAAATGTTAAATGTCAAAGTCAACATTTATCGGTAGGGTAACGGCACCAGTTGTGGACGGTTTAAGCTGACAATCACCAGTGATGGGGAGACTTCATTCATAATTTAAAGACCATAGAGTTGTGAATTGATTGTTGTAAAACGAATGACTTTTCCTTAGTGGGTAGTAAATAAGAGTCATTGTCCATTACTGGTTCTTTGTCCATTACTGGTGGCTTTACCCTATCTGTACCTTATCAAATACTTCTACCTATACAATAATGAAAACAGCGTTAGTTGCATTGCACTTCCTGTCTAGATTAAATTTACAAAAATACATAAAATTATTTTTGAAAACTCAGTACTAATTATGTTGACGCCTCAACAAACAACTACGGCTGCAGCCCGTATTAC
>BHDV01005757.1:14788-43557 GCA_005406045.1 Adoxophyes honmai | reverse complement strand
AAAAAAAAAAAAAAAAAAAATACAGCCGAATTGAATACCTCCTTTTTTGAAGTCGGTTAAAAATAAACAAAAGCTAGGTGCCTACTTGTGCCTACACTACAGACTGGATGATAGAGAGGTATACATACTATCGAACCAATTGGTTCTTTCCTAACTCACCATAGAAGTTATTTACAGTGAACGTCATAGCGACATTGCATTGCTCTACAATGGAAACCGTTTATAGTACGTTTACTGTGACAACGTACTGCGGTAGGTCAGAAATCAATTGGTTCAACTGTATGTACCTACTAACTGTTGTTAGATAAAGATAACAACATCAGAGTAACAATTTTTACTTCCTACGTCAAAGTTCTTCATCTTCATGATTTTAGTGATTACGATAGTAAGAAGAGGTCAAATCTTCAGCAGTTAGTCTATGTAACATTTCCAAGTGTAGTAGGTAAAATGAAGTGCATTAAAATTTGCAATAAATGATTTTGTGGCGCATTGGATTTCTTAACACATTTTTTTTGGTTCTCAAGATGATATTTTATCTAACTGCTGCATTAATTTTCTAATTAGATTTGTGAACGTCACATAATTATTGAGCGAAGAATGAAGAATGTGATGTGTAATATTATAATTGGCACACTAATTAATGTAAACACACAAAGCACTCTGGCAACAACAAACGATTCACGCTTAACCGATTTTTACGTTTCGCGCACGTAATTTAACGTAACACAAATCAACATAACGGATGCCGATAATATTGTATTAAAGGATTTTTTTCTCCCTCCAAGCTCAGTTATGAGATTCAAATTAAATAACGAATTGAGCTGTAGGTACTGATCCACTGATTATTAGCGTATCTGAGTAAGTATACTTAAGTACCTATGCTACGTTGAAAATTAGTTCATTAAGATGTTATTTGAAGATACCTATTGGAAGAGAATGCCGCAATAGATAATGTTAGAAGCTAAGGGCCGGCGCTGACTGCCGGCATGGCACGGCGGGTCATGGTCATCGCAAAGGATTTCGTTACTGATAAAGCTATTTTAATCTTATTACTATGAGTTTAGAACTCATGTTACTTTATTTTGATACAACGATGCTGAGAGAGGCCGCGGCATGCCACAGCGTGCCGAAGCATTCCTCGGGTTATTCTTTTGGGTGCTGCAGCACAACTTACCATGCCGTCCTGTGCCATGCCGGCAGTGAACGCCGGCCCTAAACCACAGGGTGTGTGTGTGTGTTACAAAAATTCTGGCATTTTGTTGAGAAAAACATGAAATGTTTCTATTTTACGAAAGGTGTGTTTGATTTAATTGATTCTAATTCGGTTATATTAGAAAACTTTCTTGGATTTATTTTCCTACTAGCTTTCCGCCCGCGGCTCCACCCGCGTGGAACTCGGTTATATTGCGGTATAAAGCACAACTATAAGAAAACTTCTCGTTTCAAACGACACACGGCGCCATCGATCTATCATCTATAGATCGGTTATCGATTAATATCGATCTATCATCGATCGATATCGATCTATCAAGCAAACTATATTTTTGTTTTCCCTCGGGAACATCAATTTTTTCCGGGATAAAAAGTAGCCTATGTCACTCTCCGTGCCCTAAACTATCTCTACCTAAAAAATCACGTCAATCCATCGCTCCGTTTAGCCGTGAAAGACGGACAAACAAACAAACAAACAAACAAACAAACAAACAAACACACTTTCACATTTATATATTGGTACGGATAAATAGTTATTGGTAGTAACTACCATACGTCGCACTCCAGAGGGCATTTTCGTGGCATGTCAAAATGATAGATAAGGTTCACAAATAAATCAAATAATCAGAAGTATATGTACTTAGTATTTCGTACCTAGTATTTATAATGTACAATTCTAAATATTTTTGCTACTAAGATTGTACGTTACTTACGTGTTTATCTTTTAGTATTCATTCCATTTTAAGTTTATAAACTTCTGATTTTGAAGTTACGTTTTGAAGCGGGGTCAGTTTGACAACAATAACATTTGGCTTCTGGCGTCACAATAGTTTAGGTTCTGTAATGTTTTTAAATTTTAGTTATTGTTACTAATAGAATTACATTTCAGTTAGCGAGACTTTGGTGTGTAAATCAAAAGTTCTAAAAAGAAACCGATAAACCATGATTCCCAAGCTATAGCCATTTAAGAAATTGAACACCTTGACCTATAGTCAAAAGAGTCTATCTTTACTGTATATTTATGAGAACCGTGAGTGCTATTGTGTATCTAATCAATGAGTGTATGGAAAAAGTCACATAACCACAATTATCATAAAGCACATTCATCAATCTTATGATTCATGCTCGTCGGTTTCGAATATAATTTTGATCTGTCTTTAGTACATCACCGATCTGGGTGATACTACGCTTTGGGAGGCCACCCTCGGCCAGCTTGCCCTAGCACACATTCCTTGTAAATTTGCTATTTGCTTACATACTCTTGTTTTATTCATTTTCTCTACGACCGAACCATAATTATTATGTCGCATTTATTAGGTTGAGTTTTTAACACCTTTATAGTTTCTCATCCCAATCCTGGAAGAAAACGGCACCTATTCACACCGACGACGCTATTCTGTGAGGGCATCAGCTCCCCGCAATGAATGGGCCTGGGCGGAGGTTTTCTGGCGATGGAGTACGCGTAGATGCGCGCATCCGAGGCCACGATGACAGGAACGCGAGGCGCCGCGTCCTCCACAGTCGGCGGTCTCGGGACCGACGTGCCCGGAGAGCTCTGAGGGTATCTTAATACTTCTTCATATCATACTGCGACATAAAAATACACAAAGGTACCCTGTTTTAACCATTTTGTTGAGTAAAGTCGAGTAGAACCCTTACAATGGGAGAAGCTTGCCAAGAATAGTGAAAGAATAAAATTGCCAAGAATAGTCTGTAAACTGTAAAGCTGTATAAGTATCAGACACGACTCTATGATTATATGATCAAGGATGGTAGGCCGTTTCTGATATTTTTCACGGTACACCATGTAAAGAAATATACAAAGCTTCTGGGCCAGCAATAAGTGAATCCTACACTGATAGGTTCGCGTGCAAAAGCTAGTTTCATATTTTATAGGTATGGGGCATTGTACGGCCGCTTCCTGAGGGCGGAGCTGGTGTTACCGATGGTAGAGCTCCAGATCGGGCGCCACGTCGACCAATACACGGATCTCGTGCTCGGCATGCATTGCTTCAACGCCAGGCCTTCTATGAGGTAAGAAACCTGGAAAAGTACAACAAGTTGCGAGCAGAGAAGATGCGCAAAATATAGTAAATACCTCTCTCTGTGTAACTATAGAAGTTAGAAAATGATAGTAGTTCTAAGCCTACAGTTGTCATCCTGGAAAACTCTTAGCAGTGTGATAGTAAGCGCAGGATTTTTCTGTAAAGACTAATTGGTGTTAGAGGGATCATCAGACATCCAGCCTATAAACGTCCCACTTTTGGAAGAATGTGGGATCACTGGGAACTTCATATTCAACATTGAATTCTTCACTGAATAGAATAGGTTGTAGCTAATTAAAAAAACTCAGACATGCGAACCGAGTTTTGACCTCATCCTCCCGCGCTTGAAAGACCATTATAAACCACTGTGTCACTATACCTAACTGGTAGAGCACAGACTCAACCAACAGTATACATAGATTCTGCCTGCTGTTCACAGAGTGAATCCAGCGAAGATGGAAGTGTCGAAGAAAGAGGACGTCATAGAGATAGATATCGTAGAGCCAACGCTGGTCGTCATGTTGGAAGACGTCGCGGCGAACCCGCGGCAGGCGATGCGCAACGGCCCGTTCGCCGCCGTGCTCGTGCGCGTTATCGTGCGACAAGGCGGTATCAGCAGAGACGAGGAACTCCGGTATTTCGGGTAATAATTATGTCTTACAACTCATCGCGTGGTTTTACTCGGCCTATCAGTTTGTTCCTGATCTGGTCTTCTCACTTCTTTCTGTCCTTTGGATCTTGGAGTTCAATGTGTAATGTGTTTAGTGGTGAGCGAATTTAGTCTCGTCTTAAAGCGACGTAAGAGAGAGAAACCAAGGAAAAGAACAGACCTTCTTGAGTTACGTTAGGTCTTTTCAGAGAGATTCTTGATATAGTAACGACGAATATAAAATTTTACTAATAAGTTCGCTGGTTATTATAGTCTAACGTAAAATTTTCGAGAGATTCTCTAATACTAATAAAATGGGTAAACTGACATCTTGATATCGAGATTAGTTTGGGTATGTTTTGGGGCTGTTTGCGACCCACCAATAGGTTGAACCCGTCATGGCACAAACTGTTAGACGTGCAAGTATTGAGTGCGCGTCTGACAACTGCTGCCATGGTCATTGGTCATTTTTGTGAATATCATGGTAGTTTCTTGTTTATAATTGGTTCAAAATATGGTACACTATTCATAGTTCATCTCTTTGTGTAGGTAATTTGACTCAAAACTTACTTAGTCCTCAGAATTTCGAAACAAGACGATATCTGCCAGATACGATGCGTTATACGGATTTAATTTAACTTCAGGGTCAGTACCTAGGAAACGAGTCAATAACCTTGCCACTATCCCATCCAGGGTAGAAGGGCTAACGGGGCGGCACATGAACTACTCAGTCCCCCTGCTTGGGACGAGCTCGGTGCAGGCGCTTCTGAGCATGCTGATTGGCTGGGTCGGAGGCAAGGACGCGTTCGGCCGCGACCTCTACCGGCATCGCGTCGGGAACTTCAGTCACGGCTACACCAAGCGCATAGGTCTAGTGGACGGCTCTCGGAATGACGGGCTTCTAACTCTGAGGTACCTATGTTTGTTTTTTGTTTCTGATGAGCATTAATCGTCACATAGTAATAGGTACTCAACACAATTTAAAAACTACTTATAAATATTATTGCAATTTGAATTTAGGTCATACCTACTTGCTGGCCTGACAAGTTTTTCGAGGATTCTTTCCACATTAAGTGTTTTTTCACAAGCTCAAGCAAGTTAGAGTGTCGTGTTCAATGTATCAACTTGTATAACCACCATATCTATTCCAGCTGGAGCAAAATTTCTCCACTGCGGAAGCGAGCGAAATGAAGAGTCACACGGCAACAGAACGCAGTCCAATGGCTGGTCCTGGTGATACGGTAACTGCAGAGAATATATTTAAGCGTAAAAATATAGCTGTCTCTTTCGACCGTTAGTTGCTTGCCCTAGACCTAGTGAGGTCTCACTGGCGAAGTGAACCTAAACTGCGGATTGACTCTCTCCTGGTAGCTGCAAACTGACGGAATGCTCATACATGAAAGGATCGGTGACAAATCGGCAGATTCAATGGCTTTTAACTACTTTATCTAAGACTAGATGGCCTGACAAAAACGTTACGTGTGTCAAACTTTTGCATCCCTTACTCAACGAGCGTGATGCAAGAAAAAATCGGCCCAAAGCGAGTTGGACTCACGAATCGAGGTTTTGGGACCACCACCTATGTAATTTAACGTTACATTAAAACAAGTTAATCTCTAGAGACTTTGTTTTGCTTTTCCTGCAAATTATTTCAGGTTTTTACTCCGTAAGATGAGATTGGTTGAAGACTGGTAGTGAAAACGCGCAATTTATTTTTTCCAATCGTCTTTGTTGTTACTGGAGTTCATATTCTTGCCAAATCGATACACATTTTATAACAAAAAGCTGATGCAGAAAAACAACGGACACCAAAGGTCAGTAACCTGTTTACATCAGTTTCTGTAAGGTCAACTTTCACAAAGATAACGGGAACAACTGACATCTTATTGTATCCAAACGTGCACGGAAACACGGTTCTGATATTATGACTCATAACTTTAGTTTTCGCACTTTACGACCGCCCCCGTACGAGATAGGAAAATGCACATTTCAGTTTTATCACATTTTGGTTCTGAACGTGGACTTTTTACGTAATGCATGGAATGCTGTAACTATTCTGCACGGAAATTCAGTAGTTAAGCTATAGTTTCAAAAATTTTGGCGTTGTTCAATTGGGAAGTTGGTTAATTAAATTGAGGTGTATCTATCAAAAAAGCTAACGACGGGCGGCAGAGAGGATTTGTTTAGTCTATCTGGTTAGTTTGGATGTGACGATTAGAATGATTACAAAACGAATGTGAAGTTAAGAATGTGACTTGTGACAGTTTTGGGCCATATAGGGAGCATCGCGCTATAGCGCTGCGGAAACTGCAACTGCTCTTCCTCCCATTGATGCTTCCGATGATGGGTTATGAATAAACCCGAAACATGTCAAGCTAATTTAAGGTGTGAGTACATACATACATACATATCCTCACGCCTGTATTCCCAAGAGGGGTAGGCAGAGCACATGAATTCAAAAATCCAGTGCCACGTTTAGCAATTTCAGGGTAACCAGATAATTAAAC
Organism: Adoxophyes honmai; assembly: GCA_005406045.1. Taxonomy (NCBI): domain Eukaryota; kingdom Metazoa; phylum Arthropoda; class Insecta; order Lepidoptera; family Tortricidae; genus Adoxophyes; species Adoxophyes honmai. Next base: position 37,144 of record BHDV01005757.1, on the reverse strand, counting down.
GTGATATTGCAGTGACAGGTTGCTAGCCCATCGCCCACAATATACTAACTGGAAGAAAGGGGGAGGTGCTATTCTAACCCGGCACCACACGGGGAAGTGTGTGTGGAATAAGGTGTGAGTGTATCCGTTTATTTCACTATCAGTGATTCTCATGGTAATTTTGTGTTCAAAATAGCAAACCTTTCCGGGCAGAGTACCAGTCAGTTCTTGATTTAGGCAGAGCACACAAACCTCTACGTAAACAAAATTATGACTATTCCACTTCTAGCATAATTTTAGGTTTGATAACATACAAGAGTCACTAAAGCATACTTAAACCTAATCCTTAGTCGCCTCTTACGACATCCACGGCAGAAACGGACAGGTGCTATTAAAACCTGACATCACACACGTACTTAAAAAAACAGCTTTAAAATCTGTCTAATAAAATCATTAGGCTAATTCTATGTCAATTCTGACGTACCTAACCTACGCAGGTTACAAAGATTAGTCTTACGCAATTGATTTTAAAATCCAATTTCATGTGTAGCTCACTCTTACTTATTACCCGAATAAATTACGGTCGCCCATAACAACAGCTACATCGGGGCGACAGCTATTCCATCAGCTTTATTCGCCTATACGCCTTAAGCCCCACTCAGGCCTACAAGAATGTACTTTATTGATTCGCATAGCAATTTGGGTTCTCTCTTAGAGTTATCGACAGTGTAACGTTGCAAGGGATTGGGCACAAGAGCTACGGTTATTTTATTCATCGAGAAACTTCGCTGGGTACAATGAGTTCTAATTTGGCAACGGTTCAGTGAGATGTTTACAGCGATTACAGACGTTTTTCATGATGATGGTCTCGCAAACTGGTATCGATCTTGAAAGTTTGATTTTTTATCGATTTCCACTAGAAAAAATTTAGGTGTGTTTTGGGTTTCTGTGAACTAAATCACTCCGATGTCTGGTTTAAAAGAACACTAAAATTCTCTAATTATTTCTTCCGTGGATGTCGTAAGAGGCGACAAAGAAAATTAATTTCTAGGGTATGCTTTTGGTGAAAGGTTGACAACTTGTCACTGTTAAACCAATCAATGTTCAGACCAAAGATTATGCCAAAAGTGGCTGCGTAATACCTAGCCATGGTTTTGGCCATGTAATATTTTGCTCTGCCTATTTGGTAATAATGGCGTGATGTATGTATCTCTTCATTTCTTCCGTGGATGTCATAAGTGGCAGTTAAGGATATAGGTTTAGGCATACTTTAGGCGACAGGCTAGCAACTTGTTACTATCATACCTCTTCTATCTGTTTTAAACCTAAAGTTACGTTTAAAGTGGCTGTCAATAATGAGTTAGTGATAGTATTGTATTTATCATGCCCCGTGTGCTTTACCTAGATACAGGCGTGATATATATGTATGTAAAGCCTGACAACATGATTTAGTTTACGTATCATACGCGATCACGATCACAGTAATTTAAAAAGGTTGCGTTTTAGGTGTTCTACGCACTCTAATTTCCTCTCTCACTAATGTCACATCGGCGCCAGAAATCCAAAGGTACCCATTAACACTGGTGACTTAATTCAACTGGATCCCCGGACCGAACCCGGTGATTCTGAAAAAGATATCTCGGGTCATTCCGCGGCAATTGCTGGTCGTCGCCCTGGAACGAGGGTACTGGTTTGCTTTTAGAGGTTGCAGTGCACTGAGCTCAAGTAATAAACCTGCCAAGTGCGAGTCGGACTCGCGCACGAAGGGTTCCGTACCAAAAACTGCAAAAATTCAGAATTTTTGTATGAGAGGGGCTAATATTAATTTTATTTTTATTCAATTATTTATTTTTAAAGTAAATATTTAATTAAACATTCTGTGAGCATTTCAAGTATTTAGCTGTTACAATTATTTAAATAGACCCAAAACAGCAAAAAAACAAACTGGAAAAATATAGGTTTTTTGTATGGGAGCCCCCCTTAAATACTAATTTTATTTTATTTTAATTATTTCCTTTTTAAGTAAATAATTAATTAAATATTCTGTGAGCATTTCAAGTATTTACCTGTTACAGTTATTTAAATAGATCCAAAATAATAAAAAAACACGTTTTTTGTATGGGAGCCCCCCTTAAATACTAATTTTATTTTGTTTTAATTATTTCCATTTAAAGAAAATATTTAATTAAATATTCTGTGAGCATTTCAAGTATTTACCTGTTACAGTTATTTAAATAGATCCAAAATAGCAAAAAAAAACACGTTTTTTGTATGGGAGCCCCCCTTAATTATTATAATTATTTTAATTTTAGTATTTGTTGTTATAGCGGCAACAGAAATACATCATTTGTGAAAATTTCAACTCTCTAGCTCTCATGGTTCGTGAGATACAGCCTGGTGACAGACAGACGGACGGACGGACGGACAGACGGACAGACAGCGAAGTCTCAGTAATAGGGTCCCGTTTTTACCCTTTGGGTACGGAACCCTAAAAATGGCTACATTGTTACATTTCCCCATGTAGTGTTGGGTTTAGAATAAAGCCTATCCATGTCTTCCGTGAGTGTCGTAAGAAACGACAAAGGATATTGGTTTAGGTGTGTTTTAGTTTAGACGATAGGCTAGAACTGTCGCTATTGTACTTCTTTTATAAATATTAAAAAAAAACTCGATTTGAAACATCGAGATGTTTACCATTCTCGAAACCATTCATTTACATTCCAGCATGTTTTGACCCCATTTTGTGAATTAAGTAACATTGAATTTGAAAAAGTAACAAAATTGTTTTTTCCTTGGACTTTTTTTTAATTATCACTAAGTAGCTGTTTCGCACAACTCCGACTACGTAGAGTTGGGCGTGAAGAGGTAACAAACATAAACACATTTACGAACTTTCAAATTTATAATACATACATACATACATAAAATCACGCCTATGTTTCCAAATGGGATAAGCAGAGCACACGAAAGGTGAAATAGACATATCCATGATTATGACAATTTCACGCTTCGCAGCCTCTTATAGCATCATTTTGGGTTTGAAAACAGATGTAAGAGGTAGTATAATAGTGACAGGTTGCTAGCCTGTCGCCTAAAGAATACCTAAGCCCTAAATCTATAAAAATACGTAATTATCGAGTGTGATCTTGACTCTGAGTGGAAAAACCATTTTCATCTCAAAATTGAAAATAAAAACGAAATTTTAGGCTTTGCTTCACTCGAACACCTTCAAAAACGGTAAAGTTTCATACAAACTTTACACCTCCCTTTCACCCCGTTAGAGGATGTATTTTGCAAAAATCTTTTCTCAGTGCTCCCCTACGTTAAAGAAGGAACCTTTTTGTAAAATTTCAAGTCTCTATACCTACTCTTTTAGGTAACAGCCCAGGTATTATTTTCCCTGGGTATACCATTACCTACATTATTTTCAGTTTGAAACCCCAGTACACCCGCTACCTTACCGTTGTGTCCGTGTGGAAGGGTCACGTTCTTCAAGTGATATTGGCCACGCGAAATTATGTGCATTCCTCGCTAAGGGTGCATTGATGCTGCCTGGACGCGCCAGCGATTCATTGAAACGTCACATTCTTCTGAAACATTTCGAATGAAAGTATTGGGCATTGTACCTCCCATGGAATGAATTTTTCGACGGATATTAGAATTACAAATACATTAAACATCACATTTTGTATTTTCAAATAAAATAGGCAAAACACACAAAATGTTAGGTAAATAGACAAAACCATGCCCGAATATTTCACGTTTTCTAGCTACTTTTGGTACATTTTTAGGTTTAAAGTAAAAGGAATAATATAATACCTACTCTTAAATAAAATAATAATGACGAAAATGTTAAGTGCTATGCAGCTATGGTTGAACAGTAATAGGAATTTCGAAAAGAAAACATGTAAATAATACACGTATAAAGGCAATAATGGGTAAATAAATTGAATTCGGACAGGATACGAGGTCAAAGACGCTACCAAACGTTGGCTATCTCAAACAAGCGGTCATAACATAACAATCGCGAACTCGCATTACGCGGGCTTGTTCCACGATGGAGGGAAAACGATGGACAGGAAATAAGTTTGTAGTAAAAACTAGTAATGCCTCGTTTCTGGTGATAAAGTCGTAAAGAGGTAAACGGATTATCTAAGAGACTAACGTAATATGTCTTTGTTCTCATTTAAGTTATTTTATCAAGTTCAGACAAAATCTACATTGCCAGAATTCAAATTCGCAAATATAACATTTACAACAATATTGAAACTCGGGCAAACTCTTCTCTAACGCAAATCCAACGTTTCGTAGCACATAAGTAAATAGTAGATAGTATAATTCCTACTTTCAACTTTTTTTTAACTATAACTATAAGCATAATATTTTTAATGGCAAGCCGTAATTCGTTTTCCAATGTTGTGAAACATTTCAGTTATGCATTTAGCAAAAACAAAGTTACACACCAATAATTGAGACGAGAAGTAAAATTCAATAAAACACCATCGTAAATTACTGCAACAATTCTAGTAACAAATAATAATATTTGCGTCTCCTCCATGTTCTTTGGTACTTGCGCAAACGTATTGCAAACGCCGCGCCGCGGCGACTCATTCTTTCGCGAAATGTTCTTACTTTGCGACAGTACCTTGATAAGACCGGACAAATTTCCTTTATCTGCAAACTACCTAGAAAGTGTTTTATCTGATGTATCTTTTTTGTGTTTGGAATAATAAAAATGCGTAATTTTGTCTGGATAATTGAATTTTGTTTATTTTTTATTTCATTGTTTCTTTAATAAGTTTTTTTTTCCAAACTAACTATTAAACTTGTTCATAGTGACTTTGGCTGCCATATCGTATATTTTATTGTACAAAGGCTCCAATAGTTTTCCTCTCGATATTTTTTATAATACCTAATTGAAATTAAGATTGTATGTAACCTGTGGTATTTTTATATAAGCCTCGTGAATCGTATTTACTTATTCTGAATATCAAGCTTTAATTTACCAATCGACAAAAAAACATTACGTTTGTAAGACTCAGTGGGCTGTACGCCCCTTTTGCCGCCAAACGGAAACGTAGGACTCTTTTGCAGTTTATTTTTATACCGTACGTACTCGTTTGACGTAAATAATACTCGGTTTTCGATTGAATATTCTGCTTATTTTCACTGTTTGCTTATTAATTTAATATTGTTTTCTTCCACAATTTTTTAAATAGATCAAGTAGAAGTAAGAGTTGATGAGTTTAAACTGGAGATCATTATTCCAATAACACTTATTTTATGTTTTTTTCTTATAATTATTATAATGTTTTCAATACAAACAGTATTGCCATTTGCGGTGACACTTTGCGCTATGCATTGTACAAAATTTACACATACATACATAGAGAAAAAGGGAAATAATAATAAACATTTTATATGTGTGACGGCCACATTTTTTACCGTTGTGCACATTTAACATAATTTGTGAATGTCTTGCATTTTTATGAGCATTAATGAGACGAGAATGTACCACACAAAACCTCCTATTCGCTTAATTTGAAATTGAGTATGCAAAAAGAGTTTTTAAACGTTTTAATAATAATATGTACCTAATGGGCGCCATAGCATAGCAGCAAACAAGCATTTACGAGTACACAAAATGACTGGCTGAAAAAGAAAAATAAAAACAACATGGCTATCGTCTTTTTTTTTGAATATCAGTAAAAAGGCAAAGTAAGTATGATCGTGGAAATACACATTTTCCAGTTTCTAGAGCTAATGAAAAAAGGAAAAGAAATTCTATCCGAGCACAGGCTTCGATCGAAAGCCACGTGTAATGAGTCGAGCCATCATTAGCCTGGCTCTTCGGGAAGATTGAAACTTTAACGAGTATCATTCCCATCTGCAGACTTGTTCAGCTTGTTCTAGCACGACGATGAACATAATTTGTCCTTTCCCAGTGCTGGTTATGTAAGATTGTGTACAGAGAATACATACACATACCTACATACATACATACAATCACTCCTGTGTTCCCAAGCGGGGTAGGCAGAGCACACGAAACGTGATCAACAAAACCATAATTATGACTAAGTATATCACGCTTCGCAGCCACTTCTAGCATAGTTTGGTTTTCAAACATGGAAGAGGTACACTAGTGACAGGTTGCTTAGCCTGTCGCCTAAACAATACCTAAACCTATTTCCTTAGTCGCTCCTTACGACATCCATGGAAGAAATGGAGAGGTGTTTAACGGCAATGAACACGGCAATGAACTTATAATTTGTCCACTTCCAGTGCTGGTTATGTAACTTGGTTGTCTACGGAGAATAAGAGGTTACCTACTTATGTGACTGCTGCATAAGAAAAGGCAATATGCGTGTGTAGTTGATGAAATGGCGAATATCACAGAGAATTACGAGTGTTGAAAATGCTTAATTGTATTGTATTTAATAGGTAGTAATAGTAATAGCATATATGAACTCCACAAACAATAGGGAATGGATGATTTTTTTTGATTATGCTTGATTATTTTTCTAATGATAGGAATAACCTTCCTTAATCACGGGACAAAGTATTAGATTTTTCCGATGCGCGATGTATTTTATAAAAATAAAAACATTTTACCCGCTCCCGTTTTGGGCTACTAACGCCTGATAAGATATATTTCATAAGTCCGGTTCTTTAAAAAAAAAAACAGCTGTTTGTATCTGTGGTACACCCACAATGTCATTTGAAACTGACATAGACAGATATGAAAATCGTGTTTTCGTGCTTGTGTTTCTTTGTATTTCGCGACTATTTTATTCACCTGGATCTATTATTACGCTTGCCGGCCACAACTACGATCTCTGTTTTTCAACCACGGATCTCATCGTGCAAGCTCATATGACAACTGAAATTTTAAATCGGTTACCGTGGATGCGGCTCCTTTTGCGAGAGCAAACTCATCAAATTTGCCTAGAATGGACGCTTATTGCATTTGGAGTTTATGAAGAACAGTTGTTATTGTTATTCTAAGCATCTTGATAAAATAAAACACCATAACATAATTAAAAGTCTTTTACTAGTGGATATGTCATATTTATTACACCTAACGCAATATTAATGACTAACTTGTCCAGATATTTCATGAGTTTATTGTTTATTACTGAAAAGGGTTTCAACATTTGGAACTACCTCACTCTTCTTACATGCCCGACATGTATCTGTAAACTTGCTATAACTTCTGTCTTTATGATCTCCTTTTCGTAGTTTCATTAAGGTCAGTCTTGGAACACGTTGATACAAAATACGACTTGGGTTTTCTATATCGTTGATATGCGAAATCTCGACAACACAATCGATGGTCCAGGTCCAGTATCAGTTGCAGTGGTTGGCGTATGAGCTAGCACGATGAGGTCCGTGGTTAAAAAGCAGAGATCGTAGTTGTGGCCGGCAAGCGTAATAACAGATCCAGGTGAATAAAACAGTCGCAAAATACAAATAAACACAAGCACGAAAATACGATTTTCATATCCGTAATGTCAGTTTCAAATGACATTGTGGGTGTACCACAGATACAAATAGCTGTTTTTTATTTAAAAGAACCGGACTTGTGAAATATATCTTATCAGGCGTTAGTAGCTAAAAACGGGAGCGGGTAAAATGTTTTTATTTTTATAAAATACATCGCTCATCGGAAAAATCTAATACTTTGTCCCGTGATTAAGGAAGGTTATTCCTATCATTAGAAAAATAATCAAGCATATCTAAAAAAATCATCCATTCCCTATTACGCATCGGCATCAAAGGACAGCACAGCCAGTCGCGCAGACTTCGTGTTCCAACTTTTAAATAAGTAGGTAATTATAATTAATTTGTTCATTTCTTTGCACTGTCATCTATTTTAAAAGTATTGATATCGATTTTATAATGTGAACATTATAATATGATTTGAAATTAAAATAGGTAAATTTCGTTTCCACTCACCATAGGCTACAGGATTATCTTTGGTCTGATTTTTCCGTAAACATTATCAGATGAAATAATATACTCGCGAGTAAAAATACCGCATCACTTTTCATAAAACTTTGTATAGGTAGCGATACAATATTTTTGCTCGTGAGTTTGTACCATGTTAATACGTTCCACTGTGTTGTTTTCAGAGTGATAGTAGGGAGTTATTGGCTCGTAATGAACCTTGGATTCAAATCCAAGGATTTTTTGCAGGCAACTAGGTATCCCAAAAAAGTTGTAACTGCCCCTCTTGAAGGCTAATGAGAGAAATTATTCTAGACATAAATGAGAACAAATGGGTTTCGGTCTTATTTTTCGTGAAGAACCAAAGTTAATTCTCTTCAATTAGTATTAACAAAGGTCTGCGAATAAATTCAATTGCTTTAGTAGTTCCTTCGCTTTATTTGTTTGGCAAAATGTTTGATTCTCGATTACTACCAATCAAAGTCCTGTGCAGTTTCGAGTTTGAATAACATCACTCCGTTTCTTCCGTGGAAATAAGTTTAGGTTTGCTTTAGGGGACAGGCTAGCAACCCCTGTCAATCTAACTCTTCCATCTGTTTTTAAACCTTTTTAGGTTGTTTGTCATGCTAGAAGTGGCTGCAAAGTGTGAAATACTCATGGTTTTGTCTATCACGTTTTGTATGCTCTGTCTACTCCATTTGGGAACATAGGCGTGATTGCATGTATAAGTATGTAGAATACCATTCAAATGAAAAATATTTTTACCTACTACGAATCTCAGCTCCATTATACATTAAACTACAGATGTAGTGAGAAACTATTTTCCTTCGTAATTTTTCGGAAAAGTTCGTATTTATCGTACTCTCTCAAGTATAGCTTCAGTACCCATCTTAATCAGCAAATCAGCAGACCAATATATATATAGAGTGGTTAATACGCAATCCAAATATTCGCTATAGTATCATTATTTTCAAATTACTTATAAAAACGTGTGGTGCCGGGTTAGAATAGCACCTCCCCCTTTCTTCCCGTGGGTGTCGTAAGAGTCGACTCTGGGAAAGGGTTAGTGTATTGTGGGCGATGGGCTAGCAACCTGTCACTGCAATATCACGTTTAACCACCTGGTTACCCTGAAATTGCTAAACGTGGCACTGGATTTTCGAATTCATGTGCTCTGCCTACCCCTCTTGGGAATGCGGGCGTGAGAATATGTATGTATGTATGTTATAAAAACGTTGTATAGCCATGCTAAAACCTCGAAAACGGTTGTCCTTTTAATCAATGTTTTAAAGTGGAGATAATGTTTGATTTACTAGTGACAATAAAACTGAGTTGATATTTTCAAAGTTACAGGAAGTGGTTGTAACATCTCTATATTTTACAATCACATTATTCATTTTGACATTTGACACTAAACAATAAAGTTCCATATTAATGGATATGAGAATGTCACTGATTTAATACGATCATTCATTGACAGTTCGGATGTCATCGTATTCCGATAAAGATCCGAGTTTTCCCGAAGGAAAATAGTTTCTCACTACATCTGTACCGTGAGACTCACTCATGTTAAAAATTATCGGATAACTCACGTTGAATAAATCGAGTTTAGCGCGACTGTCGCGCGAAGAGAGCCGAGGCGCGCAGTTCGCGTTTGGCAGCAGCAACTGCCGCGGCTCCTAGATGAAGGGCTACGAATTAGTCCGAAACATGTCGAGCTAAACTCGATTTATTAAACGTGAGTTATCCGATAATTTTTCAACAATCTCAGCTCCGGTAAATTGTACTCCTTGAGCACACTTGAGTGTGCCTTCATCTAATTTTTACAATGTATGGATGTCTGGCAACTCTCCATATTGACATAATAATATGTCAGTATGTAGTATGCACTCAAACGTGGCTTCTTAGTAAACGATTCAGTGAATTGGCGCATAATTTTTACATTGAAGTGCTCTCGAGTTGAATGGTGGCGAAGAGCACGGTCACAGACGGACAAAATTCCATTAGTGAATTTTGGACAGTGGCCAGAGTGGTCGGTGCTTTGAGAGTTGAGACATGAAGAGGCGGAAAAGGGTACATAGGTAGACTTCACTTATTTTACTTTATGACAATGTTAAGAAGTAAACATAATTATTTTCAAAATTAGAACATGAGGTGCGGTGTGGAAGCGGTGCTGGTCTGTGACGCTGATATGCGCAATTGTTTCTGGAATTTCGAATTGACGCCATTTATCTCTTCTTTGTTCGTCTTTTAAAAAATATTGTATAATATTTTATAAATTAAGTATTACTTATATGAATGCAGATAACCGTGTGTTCCGTAGGTGTCGTAAGAAGCGACTAGGGACAGGCTTAGTAACCTGTCACTATTTTACAACGTCGGGCACTTATTTTAAAACTACGACTTAACACGCCTTAACGCACGTGTAATTTTCAGGTGTCTCATTTATCTTAAGTGAGACTTAATCACGTTATATTCAATTACTTACGCTATATTAAGTTACATGTGGCCAAACGTCGAGGTAATTAAGTCCATCAATAAAAATAACGTAATTATGTCCTGTTTAACGATTAATAATTATTGTTCAATCCTGTCGCAACTTAAACCTTAAAGTACTCTTCCATAAGTGAGCTCCTAAGCTCAGGAGTTTTGTCTCGTCAAGTTGTTGTTGTCGGGTCGTTTCTGTTGGCAACTGTTTAGTCTTTGTACGGAATCCGGGTAAACGGGCCCATTGGACCTCGAATTAAAATTGACTGTCCACTTCATAGAGCCAGATTGGGCCACAAGTTTAGTAATTACGTAAAATTAAAACTTTGAACTTTGAAAATTCAAAACCGAAAAAAAGTCATGGCATCTGAAAAGACAATTTGAGATTACTTATTTTAAGTAATCACTGCATAATGAAAGACATTATCATATGGATATAGTTTATGAAGAGAGCTTGAATGGCTCAGAGGAAATTTCTGGATCATCATCTATTTTAAAATATTCGAAATATTAATGTAATTAATTACAGTATCAATATTGATTTTTCAATGCACGGTTTACAATGCTATCATAGGATGTAGGTTTCATAATGTAGGTCATTTGCTTATTACGTCTCAACAGTAGAGACATTTTGATACGGATGTATTAAAAAATATACTTAAAGTTACCAGTTAAAGTTATTATTGTGATAATAAAATCAAAAGTTACCAACAGTTGTTATGCGGCAGCGCAGAGCATGTAAATTTAGTACGTGTGTATTTGTTCCTCCTAGCTTCATTCCTGTATATGCTATACAACAAAAGTTTATCAAAATGTGGGTACGTGTCGCCATATCTTTATGATCGCAGGAAAATGCTGGCATGGAAGAATTTCGGCGTAAAATCGGATATAAATTCCTATTGCAGTGGATCGAAATGTCATAAAGTAAGAAATATGAAACGCATGGGACATATGACGCGAACGTGTCAAGTTCCATTGCAGAACAGAATAAACTTATTGCTATTTGATACGTCGTATTTTATTTAACCACTAGAAAAAAAAACGTTAAGACGGTTGGATAGATAATAGATAGCATTAATTATGGTTTGTTCGCTTTCATAATGTTTTTAAAGCAAATTTTAAACATGTTGAAAATTTTACGGATAACTCACGTTTATTAAATCGAGTTTAGCTCAACATGTTGCGGGCTAATACGTAGCCCTTCATTTAAGAGCCGCGGCGGCTGCTGCTGCCAAACGCGCACTGCGCGCCACCGCTCTCTTCGCTTTTTTTTTTATAAAATTGAGTTATTCGTAAAATTTTTAACATGAGTGAGTCTCACGGTAGTTTAATGTTCAATGCAAGTTTTATCAACTTATTTTAAATGTATTATAGGTAGTTCTTAAGTACGTAGGTCGTAGGTACTTTTTTTTTAATAATGTTTATTTTACCATTTCATTAAAAAAAGTAATAAATTGAGGGCGCAGTAAATTTACTGTGGCAACAAGCATTTTTCAAGCAATGTTTTGGTCTCCCTAACTGATACGTTAGTTGTTCTGTATTCATTTTAACTGTGAACCATTTCCTCAGCAACAGCAGTTACTATTCATTTATTCACTGCAATCTTTCATGCGGTACAAAAACAAAATGCATTATGGTCCAAGTCGCAACGTTCGCGATTCAAACTCGCTTGTGAATTATACATGAGATGAGTTGCTCTCAATCTGTCGTATAACGACCATTTTTTCGTGAGCCCGCACTCTCGGTCTTTCATACCAGGATGGATGTGTTTCGACCTTATTGAAGGGGGAACAGGGGTCTTGGTTGAATGGTTTTCAGAAGGATTCTGCGTTCGTTGGCAGCCAAAGTTTGACAAATCGCCCCGAGTGCAGTTTCAGTCGTCAACGATAAGCTGATATGTCCCCGCGGTGCCAGTTCCTTCTTTATCTTCTCTTCAATTTTGAGTCTCTGCTCAAAATATTCCGTTATCAAGTCAACCTTTATTCTGCGTAACTTTTTTATTTACAACAGCAGCGCTCAGAATCACGAGCTCATTAAATTTGACAGGTCGAAACCAATCTTGGTTTAAAATTGAAACAAATGGTATCGCGTTACATCATGACAGTCTAAACCCATGCCCGGGCACGTTCGAAGTCTATTGAACATCTGATTCACCTAATTTGTTTCGTGTAAGCAGATGACAGTTGGAGATTGGTTTGTTTTTGATTGATTTTTGATTTTGCCGAGACGCTCGTGATTACCATCGCTTTCCTCCGTCAAGTCTATGCCGATCCCAAGCGCGTCAAAGAACAGCTGATGTTAATATTGTCATAAACGCGTCTAAATTCAGAATTTAATTAAACAAACGCTTGACTTATCCAAAAAAGCGCGTAAATATCACCGCCAATTTCCTCGCCTACCCAATCGGCGAAAAAGGTTCGAAATTAGCGATTAAAGCACCTACCGATACGCTAATCAAATCCGATTAACATTCAAACTGGGTGAGCGTGCTCGACGTCATCGCCGTGACGTAATTGAGAGTCCCTCTGTGCTAATAATTAAGCTGTATTTTGGGACTAAACAAAGCGGGCAGACCGAAAGTTTGCCCATTACCGGACGCCGGAGGATTCCACCTCCAGGGCTGCCAGCTAAGGACATGTGTATCTAGGATTAGTTAATTGGTTTGTTCGGTTTAACATGAGTTCTAGGGATTTCTCATCTAAATTTGAATATAAGTATTTTTTATTAATATTTGTAATAAGTTTGGTTACATGATACAGAGTGATTGACATGGTATCTTTTGAAAATGAACTGATCTAACCAAATTTTAAGTTAACAAATATAGAAAGCATATTTCTGGCTTCATAAATCTTAGAGAAAGAGAGAATCTTTGGCTTCCTGACCCATGTCCCACCTAAGAAGTTCACCAAGGTGGGCACCACGACGGTTGTCTTTAATATTGCTACTTTGAAAAATGTTGTGACCTCAGGTCCACCTGAAAGTGTTGGTCCGGAATGGTCCAATAATAGTAGAAGAGAACTTGAAGATAATTGAAGATGATAGACTGCAGTAGTATTAGTAGGATATCTACGTAGTCCATCGTTTCAGTATCTATAATAGTCCACCCAGGTGATTCACGATCTTGCGTCAGCTTCCGTAGTTCATCAATGTAAGTAAGTAAGTAAACACTTTCTTGTACAATAAAAAAACACGACATATATGAAATGCAAGCAATATGGTAAAGTACAAAGGTGGACTATCTCTTGAGGGATTTCTTACAGTCATTTGAGAGACAGAGAGGGAACTTAATTACTGAGATCGATAAAAAGAGAGGGATATACAATATTGAATATATAAATGTAAAGAAATAAATGAATACCTACATGTGAGCCATGGATCAGGACAAGCAACCATATCAAGTGGACCCCGGGTAAGAAAGGGAACCTTGGAGTCAAGCTAACCCAATGTAGTGTGACATGACAAACACATTTTTAAAGCACCTCCAAGAAAACCCCGCAATTGATAACCCTAGCACACATTCTATTATTCACACTGACGCTTTTGTATGCATTACGGAACACAAGGCGGCCGGTCACTTGTCTGTTTACCTAAACCTTCACTCCCTGTGATAAGGCATATAGTTCCTTGTCCCTCAAGCCACGTTACTGTGTTGCTCCCTTTAGTTGTTTGAATAAAATTCTTCAGGTAATGTTAGTATTGTGGACTAGATTAACGTGGTTACAACATGGAAGGAAAACAACTTTAATGGGTTCCTTGGGGTATTGTACCTACGTTAATTTATTTCTACTACTAGAGCCTTAGGTTACGGTTAGGTACTAGAACCTTAGGAACCTTACGGGGATTGTTTTTTATTTCTTTCACATCAGACATGGGTAATGGACGAATGTTAATGGGCCAGTGCCGTTAAAAATAAAACCGAGACCAGTTCATGCCTGATGCATAGGTAATTTTAGATTAAACAAACAGACAAAAGAAGGTACCTACAATATTATAGTGACAGGTTGCAAGCATTTCGCCTAAAGCATAACTAATTCTTAGTAGAAGAAATGGAGAGGGGTGTTATTCTAAATCTAACACTACCATATAACTGAACATCTCTTACTCTCTGCTGGAATCCTATTACTATTTTATGCTTTGACCTTTTGTGATTTTAATTCCGAAAATAGCAACGCTTTATCTATTAAGCTTAAACATCCCTCTTGGACTAGAATATCAACGATAATGCATAGGACATGACTCGAAAATAAACCAGACGTCTTAGAAGCTGTGTCCGAATCTGAAATAGATGTGTCCATGCAACTTAGAGCTTAATGTGTTTTCGATGTATATCGACAAGTCACAAATAAACTTATAGACATCTTAGTTATATTTAGTTTTTGCATTGCTTTAGGTGTAAATATTTATGACGGGTTTTCTCAATTATGTAGAACGAATTCGAGGATAGAAGTCGCACCACTTCTCCATACAAACGTAGTCCCCTGTTTTCTCCGTGAATAATGACATTAGAGCAAAATTTTTTTTACATTATATTTGTATCTGTTGTGGCTATGCCCCTATCATTTGCTTTTATCGATAATCTAAATTAAAAAAAAAATAGAAAATCCATAAAAGCAAATCATAGGGGCATAGCCACAACAGATACAAAAATGAGAAAACAGGGGACTACGTTTGTACGGAGAAGTGCCGCCACTCCTATCCTCTTAGGTCAGCAGCAAGCCTAGATTTCAGATGATTTTACTCTAAACCTTAGTTATAGTCTCCGATATCTTGTGATCTTACCCCCACCACTGAAAACCTTGCCAAGTTAGAGGCCGGAGAGTCTACGTAACGTCTCGTGTGTTCTGTGTAGGCAGAGCATTTCAGAATACATAATTACCTACATAAATAACGTATTTCACGCCCAAGCGAATAAAACTAATTTGAAACAAAAACATACTCTAGACTTCCAATTTGATGCTGTTAATAGGTACAAAAGGTAAACGTTTACAATTAAAACAGACCCGGCCAAGTTGTTTAAGTTATAAACCAGTTCACTAGACCCACGATTACAACTTAATTGAGATAACGTGCCCGAAATTTCCAGTCATAAAATTTGGAACTAGGCCGAACTTCTGAGCCCTCAGACAATTCAGGGGAGTAATGAAAGTGCTGAGTGACTTCTGGGGGTAAAAAGAACTTGCAGTGACTAACCGTTGGGCTCATACGTCTATAATATTTGTATTAGTTACACTATTTATAACTTAAGACCGACTATCGGATAGAAAGAATTGGATTATGAAGGCAGAAGACCGTGTTGAAGGACAGACATCGGAAGAGAAAATGAAAAAGAAGAAGGAAAGAATAATTCTAAATATAAGATTTAAGGCAATGCTGTACGTGCCAAAGTTCTGAAGGATTATATGGGTAATATACTGAAACCAATGGTTATTCTGCATAGTTAAAAGTTTAATCACTCCGTTCGAAAACATCCGGGCAGAACAATGTTCTTCATTATTCGGGACAATGGTTAAATGATTACCTCGACTCGGAATTTAAACACAGTTTACCGGTGACAAATATTTGAAGTTTTAGTGTAATCACTTTTTGATCTTTAAAACTTAAAAAAAAACTTTGTTTCTATAGCTATAGCTAGTGAAAGTTTACCAAGTTATTTGTTAAATAATAAAATAATGTTCTGTTTTGTGTTGGTATAGTTTAGAATAACACCTCTCCCTTTTAACCGTGAATATCGTAAGAGACGACTATGGAGGTTGAGGTACGGACAGCTGCAGAGAAAGGTAACCCCCCAGTAGTAGAACATTGTATGGGCGGGGGGTTACTTTTCTCTGCAGCTGACTGTACATTTTAAGCGACAGGCTGGAAACTTGTTACTTTTGTACCTATTCAGTTAAAACCTAAAAAATAGTTTTGCAAAAAGTAGCTAGGTACGAAACTTAAAACTCTCGAATACGGGCGTTATGTCTGTAAGTAAATAAATATTTTATAGATCTACTAACTGTTTTAAACGAGTTTAGGTTTCATTTTGAGACTAAGCACTGTAATTTTATACTTATATAATTTGCATTTCTTTATTTTAAAATTAAAGTTTAATTTCTTTGGTCATGGTATCACGTGTATCTTTGTATCCAGACCGATTTCACTTGATGTAACAGTTTTTAAAGATATCAGGACTAGGTTCTCCGTTTTGGCTATTATAAACTTCAACATTTTTTTGCCAACGTTGTTTTTGCTGACAGAAAACTCAGACACTTTTCATAAATATGCCGTAACTACACTTTCGAATAACGCATTCAATTATTTCTTTTAATTTATAATCGTTTACTTAGTCTACAAGAACTAGAACCTCCATAAAAATCCACTATGAGAAAAGCCGTAAGCGTCTAAAACAGCCATAAAGGACACAGCAATCTTGTCGACGTCTAATAACATTTCAAGATTTACTATCAAATAAATGTCCGAGGCAGACCGGCTCAGCTCTGCACTGCAGCCTATAAAACTCGGGGTTATTAAAAGTTTTCTCCCCTTAATTGTGGATCGGAAAGCTGAATCCTTACATGCCGAGGGTACGAGCACAGGACTACAAACGTGAGAAGAAGTGGCATTGAGCGAATGTGTCACCAAAAACGAATGCACCTCGAAAATTTGAATCTACTTAAACCGTTATACAGCGTGCAATAGATCCATTCCGAGAGTGGGTAGTCAACGTCAAAAACTATTCAAATGTTGCAATGTGCAGTAGTCAAAATGTTCTCATGCCACCATGCCAGCAGTCTGTGTGGAAAAAAGTATGAACGTCATAAAGCCACAGTGTCAAAATATACATATCATTATGGTCAGAATGGTTTAGTGACAAATATCAAAATGCAAGTACAACAAAATATGTGACAGATAAAGACTTAATTGATAAAAATCATCCTTCCACGTTCCGTACATAGTTAATTCTTACATATTTTAGTTCCTATCCTGTCGCTTATAATATACCTTAACCTATTTGCTAACTCCCCTTCAATATATTCGAATATCCAAGAGCACACGGGAAATCAATTCAATAAAACAATTTTCTATTCTATCAGTTCTCTAGTTACTGGTGGCGGAATTCCGAAAGGGCACCTAGCACTAAGTCCCATTTGCGTCGCCCTATTATCCCTTCGGAACATATTGCCATTAAAGGACGACCTTTAATGGGAATCAGCGCTGATACCCATTGCGATAAGTTATTGCTATTAATATGATATGGAATGGGTCGGCTGGCGCTTGTCAATAGGGGGCTGTGGTCAGCGGTTGTTGAAACATCACGATTGTTTACGGTGATTACACAAAAGTTAGCGCTGTATTTCAATTTGTAACAAAATTGAATGCGTTACAAAGGTTTTATTTATTATTTAAGCAGTATTCTGAAGATAATGATCGTGAGTTGCATAGTTCGTAGTTGCAGAAATGTGTGGTACCCAGGATCAAGCGTATAATTTCACAGGCAAGCTATAAATTAATTTTTAAAATCAATATACAGTATGAGGAAATAAGAACTAAATTAAACAAATTAATTAAACTAAACTAAGCTAAACACATATAAACTAATTAAAAATTAAAATGAAAAACATCCCCGAGACCGCTGCCTCGGGGAAAATATTACATATTTTTTTTTTATTGCGAACAATAGATATACGAGCTCGTACGTAGCATAAAATAAAATAAAATACAACAAAAAAGTAGTCCGGTCATTTTTTTTTTAATTTTTTATTTATTTTGACGTTACCTTTTTCCACGTCTTTGCGTGATGTTGCTGACGTCGTGATTTTTGAACCAAACTGCAGACGAATAGGTATGTGGCCAGTATGTTTATAAGTTTATCTTCTTCTGAATCGGGGAGATTTTATTTGTCAGCAGACATTTGGTCAGATGCAAATCGTACTTAATAAAAATGCATACTCGCCAGTAGTTGCTGACGACACAACCTGCAGTGCTGCTTTAGACTTATTTAGATTGCTAAATATTTAATACGAATCTACCGTGAGACATGAAAAATACGGATAGCTAACCTTAAATCGAGTTCAGTCCAGTAGACCTTTATCTGGGAGCTGAGGCGGCTTCTGCCATTCGCGCGTTTTGAACACGAGTCTCCTAGATGAAAAGCTACAATTATTATTCCCAAACAAGTCGAGCCATCCATTTTTTTAGGTATTAAACTAATCAAACAATTCTAAACTTTGCTTACCTACCTGCGTATGTCTGCCGCTGTGACGGCAAAGTTACAAATTCACCGTAACCAGAGTATTTTGTTAATCTCGATACCGTCTTCAGGGCATTAGAGAGTTTATGTCCTAACTTTAGTACAACAGACAGGCCTAAAATGTCAGCCCCATGTTTGCTAATGAAGACCCTGGAAATGGGTCGGTGTTTAAGTAGGGATGTTACGAATATTAGCATTATTTTTAACATTCACATTTGCATCAAATGATGTGAATATTTTGCGAATGGGAATGGGAGCGTTCTAGCGTAATTGTAACGATTATGGATTCGATAACGATTTCGTTTGCGAATTATCGCTGATGGAAACTGAGACAGCGCCGCCAAGCGGAACGTTTGCACAACTGCCGCGGTCGACACGTCTCCATACAATTCCGTGTTAACTCGCAAACGAAATCGTAAGGGTCTCCCCACATTAGTCGACGCCTTTTCGGCAAAATGCGGGTAGAAAAAGCTTTATGTCAATGCAATAAGGGCGAACAAGACGTCAATCGGCTCGGCTCGTTCGACCGAGAATGGCCGAGCCAATTCACGTCTTGTTCGTCCTTATTGCGTTGACATAAAGCTTTTTCTACCCGCATTTTGCCGAAAAGGCGTCGACTGGTTTGGTGAGACCTTTATCGAATCCATCATCGTTCCACACTAGACGCTCTAGTAGCGTCTTGTCTCGCTCGCTCGATGTTGATATTGTTGATTTCGTAACATTTTTTAGTTTTAGATTTCATTAAATATATTTTTTGTTCAATTTCAAATACAATATTGATTTTGTGGCAATAACTTTTTTATGTTTGATTTCTATGGTATTGAGAGGAGGCCTGTGCCCTGCAGTGGGAGGCTGGATGATGATGATGATGATTCTGTGGTATTTCTTTTTTTTTCATACATTCGCATTCGTATCCGAACATTCCCATTTCACATTCGCGAATATGTAAATTTTGACTTTCGTGACATCCCTAGTATAAGCTACCGCTATTAAGCAGCCCTGGAACTTGTGTCACGTGTCAATGACAACATAACTCAATTACATCATGATAAATGGAAACGTGTGTAATGTTGATGTAGCATAAAATCATTTTTTTAACGATTACTTAGAGCTGCTGTGTTTTTTTTAATAAACAGGAAAAGATGGCAAAGTGGATAGAGGCAAATGGTATATTTTGAAATCTTTCATTTATTAGAATTGATAGGCTTAGGAATATAAGTTTAGATAGCCGTCTCTATTGTACCCTTTAATTTAAAACGGTCATGGTTTGGTTTAGAATCTTGCTGTGATTTGTATATGTATATTATGTATTATTGATCAGATACAATTTACAAAACAAAATATAAAAGGATTAATTTAACCTCTCGTATGCTACGGAGCACATCTGCTCCATTTTAAGGATATCTTTTTTTTTATTTTATTTTAATCACCCTAATTTGTAGATATTGAAACAGAAGAGGCTCGAATGCAGTATATTTTTCATTTCCCGCATATGAGGGGTTAAAAGAGTCTGTTAATAAAGTTTATCTACGAAAATGTTTCAATTGAATACTACACGACTAAATTTTTACCCAGATTTTTGCGATTAGTAGCAACTCAGCGCTCTTGAAATAGTCTTAAAGGAGTCTATTTTCTAAAAACTGGTTTCACAAGAAATAAAACACAACATAAAGCGTTTTAATCACATTATCGCAAAGGAAATCGAATAATCGGTTCCGTATCCAAGACTTCAAGTGGGATACGAAAGTTAATTAAATTAATTCTGTTGTTTGATCTGCCCTCGAACGAAATCATTACCTAACGAGATATTTATTTGATCAGAAAATGGACGGTTAAACTGAAGGGAAAGCCAATTAGTTATTTGTTTTTTTACCGGACTCTGATGAGATTCAGCCAGCACTTATTGTTGGTTACTTTGTTCTTTGCTTCCTTTCTATCTTGGTTTACTTGAATATTTTTTCCGTCCCTGATTTTAACTTGCAAATAAAAAAGTAAGACGAAAGTTGTATCTCCTAAGGAAATTTATCACAGTTTGGGCACTTGTCAATCTAGTGTAATTTGATACATAAATACATCTCGCCTGTAATCCCAATGAGGTAGGCAGAACACATGAAATAATACATAGACGAAACCATAATTATTTCATGTTTGATTCGTGGTTTAGAATATCATCCCTCCATTTCTTCCGTGGATGTTGTAAAAGGCGACTAAGGAAATAGGTTACGGTATATTTTGTTTGTAATTCAGTCGTTGCTGCAATTTAATTTTTTTCTTTTGGTTTTGGTCTGAATTGTCATCCGCCACGAAATGGGGTTAGACCGTTGTTCTTTGGTATCTTGCTATGTATATAAATGTAAATTCAATGGATCTGGTAGAGGCAACAAAAAGCTTGCATTAAATGTGATTTTTTTGCTGGTTAGGTTACTTTCTCATTAAGTTTTTTGGTTATACCTAGGAAAAATATTAATCATAGTTCCTCGTCGAATACTTATCAGCTTCTCTGCTACTCTATGCAGGTTTTTTTTTTCTATAAACATCGAAATAAAAAATCCAGTTTATCAAATACAAGCAGCCAAGCCCATGAGTCGGAAAAAATTAAACCTCGTAGAATGCTACGAGGTCTACGGCGTAGCTTGAACAAACTCTACGCACGAGGCTACGCATTTGCAACCGCCATTACAAATTTCTTATACCACCATAATTATTCCATCGGGCCCAGAGGGAACAATAATCAGTCAATTAGCAGCATGACAAAACTAAAAACAATGCCTTTTAATTTTATTTCCCGCGACGGCAATAAATTGATGAGGAAGTTCACTTCCTGCGAAAATTTTGGGGGAGTTTTTTTGTCCGGACATTAACGACAATCCCACTTAAGCTTAATGAACAACTTCATTAATTTCACCCCCTAATGTTTAAATGCCCCTTGAACTGCATGCGATTAGCGCGAAAAATTTGAATTCATTTGTTTAAAAAGTAATACTCAAACTTTTTAATTAAGTATTCTAGGACGATAACACGAATCTTTTAAAAATCGTACTATGGATCTAATCTAAACTTGACCACATTTTTCTCAATAGCCTGCCCCTTACTAAACAAACCGCCTCGGCAAGGGCGTGAAACATGCTTTTGTTCCGCATAAGGCTCATAAACGCACCAAAAATGGCCGCAAGTTAGTGAGAACCCGGCTAATATTGGGCAAAAGTGATATCAAATGTCTGAGAAGATTTTTTTCGAAAATACAAAAGTGAACTTGATTGCCGGGTAGCCCAGTGGTAAGAGAATCTGACTGATGCTTTAGGTTCCGGGTTTGATTCCGGGGCAAAAGTTTGTCTGATGAGTACGAATGTTTGCTCTAGAGTCTGGGATCAATATCAATAAGGTTTATCCACTGTCTAGTACCCAGCACAGGCATTAAATTGCTTAATTTGGGACTAGGTGATTGATGTAAATTGTTCAATAATGCTTTTGTATAAAAAGTACGGTCAACAATTTATGTCGTAATATTTATTAGGTAAGGGTGAATATTTTCGAATGTGCATATTGGGCGTCCCAAAAAAGAATCCAAAATATCGGCTCAATCAAGGAGTTTTATTGGTTCATGGGAAAGCTTATGGTGTTAATATAGTAAAAAAATATTTGCTCACTTGTTACGCTATTATAAAACTAGAGTTTTCAAATTGAATATTTTCGACGAATGGTAATGAGAAACA
>BHDV01005757.1:0-10860 GCA_005406045.1 Adoxophyes honmai | reverse complement strand
CCTCGTCCCCCGCAGAAAACGACAGAATTTTTTGTTCGAGAAAATTGACCGATGCTGTCTCCCGTTACTTATTCCTCCGAGGTTGTACCCATATAAATGTTAACATTAGCTAGTAGAAAAACAAACAACAGATAATTTGTGAAAATTACTACTGTTACTTTTGTCTAGATTTCATTTATCTTTTCTTGTCACTTTCGATTATTTGCTACACTTAACGCGAAACTATCAAGAAATAATCTCCGAGAATTTGTCTCAAAAAATTAATTATTTCATTATCCTATTCTTGAAAAATAACTACGACGTTAAAAGCATTATTCCCTTGTTTAAACTTTTCATTTTCCGTATTAGTCCACGGCCCACATTGTGGCTGCAGCTTAAGCCCACTTTATACTAAAACCGAGGCTTATTTGAGCTAAAAGTTTGCTTTTTCCGACTTTAAGCTACATTCGCTTTACCTATGCAGTTTTATTATTTATTCATTTTTAATCTGACTTTACGGTTTTGGTACGTTTAAATAGTATTGCTCGGCAAAGCGCGAGGCGAGTTAGACGCGAGATAGAGCTGTCACTCTCTAATTAGTAAAATGCTCTCTTGACGATAAATCACAGGGGTATACATAAACATAAGTAGCTCTGGAATCTATAAAAAGTGTTTTTAATTCTTTTGTTCATCCTTAAAAACTTAACTTTACTTTTTACATTACACTTTTTTTTAATGAACATAGGAGTAGGACACTCGGGAATTAAGTGGCCGTTAGCAATTTGATATTTTAATGCCTTATTGGCCTTTTTTCTTAGTATTAGTTTTTCTTCAATAACTTTGAGCTGCTATACTTTTAAATTTAAGAAAGCCTTTTTTTTATATACATTTCTAGCTCCTAAAACTGCTTAGCTATATGTAACTCAGTGAAATATGGCCAAAGGTTTTGTTACAGCTTGTACACATAGCGCGCGAGTTGACTTGCGCATACTGTCGTCTGCCTACTGATATTAATCACAATGAAATAAAATTAAGAGTTCTGAGCTGTGTTACTATTAGATGTAATTGGAGGTTTCTACCATTAAACGTGGCACTGGATTTTTGAATTCATGTGCTCTGCCTACCCCTCATGGGAATATGGGCGTGAGAATATGTATGTATGTATGTACCATTAAACAGTGCGATCTTTTGTTCCTCAAACGCAAGTTACTTTATTATCCATTGAACAGAACAAATACACACACACATAAAACACAACACAACACAACACATAAAATCAGTCAAACAAACCACCCCGCGTCATTCAAAGCACACAGGTCCCCAAAACACTAGCCGCGTTACCACGCTGTATTGCAAAGAACAACCTTTGCAACAAAAAATACCCAGAGCATGGGTAAGCATGTGCATGGGACCCCTCTCACGAAGACGGAGACCCATTTCTCTGAGAAAAACTTTTGTTTTCAAGCCCCAAAAACCAGTGGTCTCCACCGCAAGAGGAACAATAAATACCTAAGTAACAAGATCCGAGTAGTTCTCACGCTTCTTCAGAGCCGCTGTCGCTGCAGCGGTCCCCGACGACCTCAAAATTCGTGTAGCGTCGGGATAGAACAACCCTTCTCCATTTATTCTGTGCATGTCGTACCAAGGAAATAGGTTTAAGTAGGCTTTAGGCGATAGGATAGCAATCTGTCACTAATATGCTACCTCTTTCATCTGCTTTTAAACCAAAAATTATGCCAGAAGTGGCTGCGAAGCATGAACTACTTAGTCATAATCATGGTTTTGTGTATACTCTGGCTACACCGTTTGAGAGCATCGGCGTGATTGTAACTATGTATGTAGGAGTGACTGCGTGTAAAGGGACGTAAGAGATGTATGAAAGAGACGAAATGAGAGAGAGGGTAAGAGATAGGAATGACAGGAGTGAGGTAGATTGGTTTTTGTTTTTTATTGCTTAAGATGGCAGTCGGATTGTAACAACGAACGGAAAACCGAAATAAAAGTTGTATTTTTAAAAGAAGCCTTATTATTTAATATCCCGGTCCTACATTTTGATGTATGTATGAACTAAATAGATTTTTCCTCATACCGCAGATTCCGAAGCCTTACCAAAATCCATCGCACACCTAACATTATAAATACAAGCCCGCCCGCTAATGGAAATAGTACAGAACTCTTCACACCGCGTTCGGGTCAGTTTTGTCTGCGAAAATTTTCCGGACAAAATTCCATTATCCAGGGCTTTGTCAAATAGCGCGTGTAATATGCAGCCGCTGCATTTCCACGCGTCCGTTTAAATTCCGTATTGTTGAAAATATTGTAATACGTCGGCCAGACAAAACATGTTATTATTTTTTGGCACTAGATTAATTTGTTGTTGAATTAAATCCCGACTTCATAACGGGTTCCTGGGATGATTTTGAACGCAATTATTTTTCTTATAATGATATTGATATAAGACTTAAATGTCAGCCAAAGAGGTTCAATCATTCTTGGAAAATAAACCTTAAAATAATAATGTAGGTCTTCGCGATACAGACCTTTTGTCTTGGGCAAAAGCCCATTTGTAAAACAAGTGTCATATTTAAATGAATACTTTTTACTTTTTTTTAAAACAAAACAGTTCAGATGTTAAAATTTTATAGAAAATTCGCGGCTACTTTTCGCCAAGGCTGTAGTTAAACCACAATCTAAAGCACTGCGTGATTTTCTTTCACTTATAAACTAGATTGAAAGCGATAATTGGAATGTTCGTGCAGCTCTACCATAATTTGCTCATTTGACTGTTAATTGCAGGGACAAAGTGAAAAAGACTACGTGTTCGAGGATCGTTTCGGTACACGCAGCGTTAACTAGAAGGCACAGGTTTGCATGGCAGCGGTGTAGTGAGTAATAGGCGAAGCTCAGGATCGTGTGGTGCCAATGTTAGCGGGAAAACGAAACAATTTTTTTTTGTAGGATTATGAACACGATTATTATTTCTAAAAAAATGAACTCATTCAACTTTGGCGGGGTCACTTCGTGTTTTTGCTAAGAAAAAAAAGGCTTATGCGCTGTTATTACTTCTCTTTCTGTCACGAGTTACGTTTATAATATTAATATTTCTATCTCCCTCAACCTCATGAGTGTGTTTGATTTGAAGTGAAGCAAGAGTCGAAGTAATAGTTTTTAGACCTGTGAAATGGCTAACCGCCGATGTGCATGTCTTTTAGCAATTTCAAATACTCGTATATGCAATAAACCATCATATACAATTTACAGAGCATATGTAATTATATAAAGTACTCTCTAATAATATTCGACGAACTAATCAAATTTCAATATACATGGTGCTCGTGAGCATTGCGAGAGATTTCAACCACGAATTCCAGAGGCTATAAGAAGTAATAAATGTTATATGAACTTAGGTCGAAACACGATTTTTTTTACTATTATTAAGGCACGTTTATACGACATTAGCAATTATTATGTATGAAAATTAGAAAAAAAAATCGTGTTTCGACCTAAGTTCATATAACATTTATTACTTGTTATAGCCTCTGGAATTCGTGGTTGAAATCTCTCGCAATGCTCACGAGCACCATGTAGAGAAGGGCAGACTTCAATAGAGAGATCTCTCTCTAGGCAGATGTTAGCTAGGGACCGAAGTCCACAGAAAGGAAGTTGAAAGTTGTATTTTTAATGCTGTGGCTATATGTATGTACAATTAAGTAATTTCATTTTCCCGCTGCCAAAGTAAAGGTGTGGCCACACTGCCTGGCTTCGCATCCTCCATACTGGACAGCTTACGGAAAATTGAAAAGTTAACGAGCCTATTTCACCATGCTCGCGTTCACCCGACCACCTTTTGTTTCACCGTTGTACGTCGGAACTCTTATTAGTGGAAATTGCTTAGAAAAACACGGGTCACGATTAACTGGTCGTGGTTGGAACAGTGAAAGTTAGGATGATAAGCGGTGCTTATGAGCGGTGATTATGCGGTGTTAATTTTGGTCCTGTGTGATATCGGGATAGAATAATACCTCTCCATTTCTTCCGTGGATGTGGTAAGAGGCGACCAAGGAAATAGGTTTAGTTAGGGGTATGTTTAGGCCTGGCGTGTCATAGGAGAGGCGTATGTACAGCAGTGGATAAATATATGCTGATGACGATGATGTATGTTTAGGCGAAGGCTAGTAACCTGTTGCTATTATACCTTCTTCATACGTACCGTTACGCATCTTTCCCATAGGGGTAGACAGAGACCACTTTATACCACTTGTTAGGATCTTTATATACGTCGCTTATCTGTTTTTAAACGTAAAATTAAATATGCTAGAAGTTGGCTTCTTCTTCTTGGTCGTCACACTCTAGGGAGAGTGGTCGTGGTCGTCATATCACATCATGTTGCTATTCTTTGTTTTGTATACTTATTTACTTATGTCACGTTTCACGTGCTCTACCTGCCCGTTTGGGAATACCGGCGGCGTGGTTGTTTAACTATAATTTTAAACAAAAAAAACCGACTTCAAATCTATACTAATATAATAAAGCAGAAGAGTTTGTTTGTTTGTTTGAACGCGCTAATCTCAGGAACTACTGGTGCGAATTGAAAAATATTTTTTGTGTTTAAGCTATATAACATCACGCTACGACTAATAGGACCGAAGAAACAGTGGAAAATGTAGGAAAAACGGGAGAAATTTGTCACTATTCCACGCGGACGGAGTCGCGGGCACAGCTAGTTAGCAATATTTTGAAAGTATTCTGTTTACTGAATGTAAAGTCTTGATTTCATCAACAAATTACCGAAAACGCCGTACATCTCCATATAAAATTTGAAGAGTTCCCTCGATTCCTCCAAGATCCCATCATCAGATCCTGGTTTCGTGCCAATGGGACCAATTTCGAGTTATAACCTTTCGATTAAAAAAAATATTTGAAAATCGGTCCACGGGTTTTCGAGATATCGAGTAACATACACAAAAAAAAAAAAAAAATTGAAGTCGGTTAAAAATGTTAACCCTTTGTGGGACAAAACTGCACGGTTTAGGAGGAAATTCGTACCTAAATGGGCCTTAGCGCGGTATTTTCATTAGCTAACTTTTCATAATGTTTGTCTTTTATTCTCCGGCCTGTGAGCTCCAGAAACCACTTATCTTCGTCTTAACCTTTAACGAGTTACGTGACATTTTGACTTTTCCCTTAGACAAAGAATGTACTAATTGAAATTCGTGCTGCTTATTCAGGGGACGTTTAATTACGTTTTTCAAGCCTCCTTGTTATCTTGGACCACCAAAAGTTTGTTAATGAATGGGAAATATGTTTTAATATTCTGGAGGAAATAGTTTGCTACCTACATTTCGATGGGATAAAAGATTACGTTTCTACCAAAGTGAAGCTTGTGATTGCATCAAAAAACGCGATTTTCAACCTATTCTTCCTGTTGGTTTCTTTCTTGATTTTAGATCCAAAAGGGAAAAGTTAGACAAAGAAACCTTTCGTGACCGATTTTTTTTTCACCAGTTTCTTTTTTGAAATCCATCATAGCTGCCCTCCTAACACCTTATCTTTACTTCCGTAGATGTCGAAAGACGCTACCAAGCGAATAAGTTTAGGTTAGTTTTACGCGACAGGCTAGGAATCTGTTACTATTACGAGGATACCTCTTTCATCTGTTTTTAAACCTATTATTATGCTTAAAAAAGGTTACAAACCGTGAAATAGTCATGGTTTTGCCTACGTGACGTTTTGTGTACTCTACCAACCCCATTTAATAACATAGGTGTAGTGGTAGGTATGTAAGTAAAGATCTAAAATTCACATTGACTGACAAGCGGTCAAAATTCAACCTCGATCGAGAAAACAAGCTCAATAGAAAGGTTTCTATTATTTTACTTCTACGTCGGTCGAAGTAAATCGTAGGTATGTGAGTTATTACCAAATCGAGC
This sequence comes from Adoxophyes honmai, assembly GCA_005406045.1. Lineage (NCBI taxonomy): Eukaryota > Metazoa > Arthropoda > Insecta > Lepidoptera > Tortricidae > Adoxophyes > Adoxophyes honmai. The sequence goes on along the minus strand of BHDV01005757.1, from coordinate 4,951 downwards.
ATCCTCAGGTCAAAGCCCAGATATTAGAAACCAGTCACTTTGGTGACTTTGCCACATTAAATCGGGCCTCGGATTTTACTTTACGTCGCCCTGTAAGACGAAAGAGTCAATAGTAATATTAAACTTATCTCGTATTTCATACTAATTATCAGATCTGATATATTATTATTATATTACAGTCTCATTTAATTCAATAACTTAGAGGACTAACCTACCGCCAAATTCAGATAGACTAACAACCAACTTGAATTTTTATACATAATGATTCGTCCCATAAATATCACTAGGGTTTACTACTTTTACTAGTATTTATATTTCATTTAATTCCACTATTTTAGATTATAATTTCACGTGACGCGTAAAGAAGTAAAAGTGTACCTACCTAGAGTGTAAGTTTAGAAAATAGACGTATATTATCCTCTCATGGAATTATTATTTCAATTACTATTGCTGTGCAATTTTATGAAAAAAAGTGACACTTCTTCTTTGTTTATTCCGGCGTTTCACTGAGTCCTTAAGCTATGTCGGGCGAAATTATCGTGGTCAGGAGTACGAACAACATGGTCACAGATATGTGTCACTGGCATAGGAGTAAGAATTTTTTGGTCACAGACGTTGTGTCACCGGACGCGAACGTGTTAATATCTAAATTTAATAATAACGAACCTTGGAACGTATTGTCATGATTAGTACCTACCGTACGGAAATTTTTAAGTGCTTGTCCGATTCACACTTGTTTTTTGTTTTCTATTTTTAAATAATGCAATTAAAAGGTCTGTTCTACCTGGCCACTGCTTCAGTTGATGGATCGACTTGAAATTTTATATGCAGATAAGCGAAGGCCCGTATTAACATACGGCGAGCATCCTGAATTTCAATACCGTGGGAAAACGTTTCAGGACATTTAGGCTATTAAGAGGGCGCACACATTTTTTACGAACGTAATATAAGATCAGGTGGGGGAAGAGAAATTCAGGGGCAGGGCAGGGGTAAGAGGCATCACAGACCATAACTCGTCGAGTTATGAGTGATTATGGTCTGTAGAGCCCTCTTATCCCTGCGTTTCTCTTCCCCCACCTGACCTTAGTGGTTTTGGACCAATGTTTAAAAAATCGTGAAATGTAAATTAACTCATATTTAGCCATGAAAAAAATATGGTTAGACTAAACATATTCTGTAAATTTACAATAAAATTGTTTCATTTGTAATTACATTAAAATCAATGAGAAAAAAAATAAAGTAATGGTTCAACTTTCAAATTATGTAAAATGATGTTTGAATAATAAAAACCAATAATTTGATTCATGTTAATCCGTTAATCCCCAGTAGACTATATTGTCTATCAGATAATAACAAGTTTATATCGTTTATGGTAAATTTTAATGGCAAATTTTCAAGTGAAAGACAGCTCTTACGCGTATTTTTGTGAAAACCCTTCAACAAATTGGCTAAGTAAAAGAAATCTGTGGTGCTAATGAAATATTTTTTTCCGTTAATCCCTAGAAAAAGAGTTTATTTATATGTTACAGTAGTTTTTCTTTAAAAACTTAAGGATTTATAGCTTTCTAAAGCATTGGAAAAACATCAAAATCACCGAATTTTGTGTGCACGCTCTTAAATCTTTCTCTTTAGCATATAGTCAAGGAGCTAATTCTTGACCCACCAAGGAACCTTTTCACGTAAAAGTCACAGTAATATCAGGTTATTCGATACGGAAAATTGTTACGACGCTTTTTTTGGAAAGGTTCCGTGATGGGTTAGGAATTACATTTTTTGACTGGATATAATATGTGTGAACATTATGACGTAGGTATAGATGTGTTCCCAAATAGTGTGCGCTAAACGTTTAGTAGCTAAAGTCATGATTCTTACAATAGAACTAGAGTAATAATATACAATTCATAAACCAAAAGAGAAGACAAGTGTGGATCCAACAATTTACAACCTTTGTATGAAATCCCTTCCCACACCAAGTATTTTACTTATCCTGTATTATTTACGTTACAAATAATATTTTATTACGAGTATGTAAATGTTTACACTACACTCTCATAGATACATACTAATTTGACGTTTTATTATATAAAAAAAAAAAAAAACATTAATTTACGTTTGTACCGTTTGTGACCGGAACAATTATATTTTAAGTCTGAAAGAGGTGTAAGGTAGTATAGGTAATGAATGACAGGATGCTAGCCCGTCGCCTAAAGCATACCTTACCTCCACCAGCGACCATGGAAGAAATAGAGACATGGTGTTCTAAACTAAACCCGACACCACACGGGTAATTCTAGGCATGCTAAAGACGAGTAAGTAATAATAAACCGGCCAAGTGCGAGTCGGACTCGCGCGCGAAGGGTTCCGTACCAAAAACTGCAAAAAATCAGAATTTTTGTATTAAATACTAATTTTATTTTAATTAAATTATTTGTTTTTAAAGTAGATACTTAATTAAATATTTTGTGAGCATTTCAAGTATTTAGCTGTTACAGTTATTTTAATAGACCCAAAACAGCAAAAAAGCCCCCCTTAATTATTATTATTATTTTAGTATTTCGTCGCTGTTCCTGCAGAAATCGCTATGTGCATTTTTTCGATTTTTGGTTTTTTATGCCATTTTGAACCTTAGGTCCATATACGTATGCTCTAAAAACGGCGTGAAGCTATCTTTATTATTTCTGCATGTGAAAAAATAACCATGTGAAGTTTGTATGTCAAAATGTTCACTTAAAAACTCCTTAAAAATAACTAAGTGTCACTAATCACATAGCGGGACCGTTTCATATTCGTATCACGTGAAAATTTGGTCCGATATGTGTCTTTCGGAGCACACATAGCGAATTATTTCGATCGTTCGTTCGCGTTCGACATGTGTTTTTCGGCACATAGCGATATTTTAGTACGAGAGGGCTTTAATATTTATCGCTATGTAACAGATTTCTGTTTTTCTATGCGTATAAAATTCAGTTTTCACTATATCTTTTTAAAACTATTATCATTTCATGTACAAAATCACAAGGCAATAGCACAAAAAAAAATTCTAACTTTCCATACATGGTTAACGAGGAAATTAGTTTTTTGTGTCTCCTGAAAAGTTGGTTAAAAACACATAGCGATTTCTGCAGGAACAGCGACGATTTGTTGTTATAGCGGCAACAGAAATATATCATCTGTAAAAATTTCAACTCTCTAGCTCTCACGGTTCGTGAGATACAGCCTGGTGACAGACGGACAGACAGACCGCGAAGTCTCAGTAATAGGGTCCCGTTATTACCCTTTGGGTACGGAACCCTAAAAACAGTAGAAGTAATGCCAAATACTTAGGTAAATATTTCAATCCGCGCCTGTGTCAAAGTCAACTCAAACTCCCGATTCGACCAAATAAGTCAATCCCAAAGCATTACACAAAGTGCTTCCCCGGGAATCTTCATCGTATTAAAAACTTATACTTACTCCAGAGTTATAAAGGGATAACATTTCATAAAGTCCCATTATCTGAATAGGCTTTTAAGGCTAATGATAGACTCCATTAAATTCGAACCGAACGACTTAATACCCTCTTGACGCGATCGAGGGCCGGAAATTATTTCACGTAGATTGTGTTTTTAAGGCGAGTCTTTTGTGTTTATGGGTTTTTAGGCATGTGTTCTATTTAGAATATGGAGCAGTACATACATACATACATATTCTCACGCCTGTATTCCCAAGAGGCAGAGCTCATGAATTCAAAAATCCAGTGCCACGTTTATTAATTTCAGGGTAACCAGATGGTTAAACGTGATATTGCAGTGACAGGTTGCTAGCCCATCGCCCACAATACACTAACCCTTTCCCAGAGTCGACTCTTACGACACCCACGGGAAGAGAGGGGAGGTGCTATTTATAGTAACCATGTAATTTCGTTTATGTATGCGTCTGTTCATAATTTGGCAATAAAACACTCGTATTTTCTACACTCATGTCATGTCACAACGAAACGTGAAATAGTCGTGGTTTTGCCTTTGTCTCTTCGTGTGCTCTGCCTACCCTATATGAAAACACAGGCGTGATTGTACAGTCAGCTGCAGAGAAAAGTAGCCCCCGCCCATACAATGTTCTATTATTGGGGGGTTACCTTTCTCTGCAGCTGTCCGTACTATGTAGGTGTATGTAACCATGTACATCAAAAGGAAACAATTTTAAATTAAATAATTTAATCAAAAGGGAACATACATCACGTCTATATTCCCTAATGGGGTAGGCAGAGCGGACGAAACGCTTCGTAGCCAATCCATGACTATTTCACAGATGGCCATTTCTAGCATAGTTTTTAGGTTTTGAGTTGGCAGGTATAATAGTGACAGGTTGCTAGCCTGTCACCTAAATTACGATACTAGAGCGTGAAACGCCGCATCTGGGCAGGCTTTAAGCGTTCAAATACCTGCGAATTTTGACAACGGCACTGGCCGAAAATTACGAAAATATTATGCGTCTGTGGTCTAAAGACGTTCTGAAGCGTGTCAATATACTATGCAGATACGATAAGATATCTGTATCTAAGCGGATATCTGTCAATATCGCTCCCACAGCGCAGATAACCTATATTTTACCGTTAAGTATCCGTTGGCACCGACTGAAAAGATGGCGTTTATGCGCAGATAAAATATTATCGTATCTGCTTAGTCTGTGACAGGCTTAAACGAAAAGCAAGCTCTACGACAGACTTGATTATTCGCCAAACATAATCCCGAAATCATAACATGAAATCAAACGTGATTGGCGGTAGCGAGATAAATAAAATCAATTAAATTCTTCCAGCGAGTGCGCCCCCTAATGACCTCACGCGGCGTTGCGTACTCTACCTACATATCCTATCGTATACACACTATATACTGTTGTATAAATCTGTATACAGTTGTATTATATTCTAGGGCCGTTCTCCAGCCGTACGATTTTTCGTGTTCTCAAGTTC
>BHDV01005745.1:0-27361 GCA_005406045.1 Adoxophyes honmai | reverse complement strand
CATCCATACTCACAAACTTTCACGTTTATAATATTAGTAAGATGTTTTTTTTTATTGTATTTGGCAAGTTTAAATATAAAGTTGGAGGACGGCTATGTCACTATGGCACTATTTTTGTTTGATTTTAAACTTAAAATTGCTAAAGTGGATTCGTGTGGAGTACAAGGGTTTGTAGGTATATTTGATTTGTATGTTCTGTTTTTGCTTTGGATCTATAAGTTATGTTTTCGTTTGTATTATAAAAAAACCGGAAAAGTACGAGTTGGGCAGCAAAAAAAACGTTTTTTGTATTAGAGCCCCCCTTAAATACTTATTTTATTTTTGTTTAATAATTTAACTCTAAAGTAGATATACAACTAAACGTTCTGTGAATATTTCAAGTATCTACCTGTTACCGTTATTAATATCGACCCAAAACCACAAAAAAAAAATCCGGTTGCTGTATAAGAACCCCCCCGTAAATAATTATTTTATTTTATTTTAGTATTTGTTGTTATAGCGGAAATAGAAATCCTTACCAATATATAAATGTGAAAGTGTGTTTGTTTGTTTGTTTGTTTGTTTGTTTGTTTGTCCGTCTTTCACGGCTAAACGGAGCGATGGATTGACGTGATTTTTTAGGTAGAGATAGTTTAGGGCACGGAGAGTGACATAGGCTACTTTTTATCCCGAAAAAAATTGATGTTCCCAAGGGAAAACAAAAATATAGTTTGCTTGATAGATCGATATCGATCGACGATAGATCGATATCAATCGATAACGGATCGATAGATGATAGATCGATGGCGCCGTGTGTCGTTTGAAACGAGAAGTTTTCTTATAGTTTTGCTTTATACCGCAATATAACCGAGTTCCACGCGGGCGGAGCCGCGGGCGGAAAGCTAGTAATTACATAATCTGTGAAAACTTCAACAATCTAGCTACCACGGTTCGTGAGATACAGCCTGGTGACAGACGGACGGACGGACAGCCAAGTCTCAATAATAGGGCCCGTTTTCACCCTTTGAGTACGGATCCTTACAAATTTTAAACATAAAACTACCGTGAGACTCACTCATAGTGAAAAAAAAAAAAAAACTCCTGAGATCCTTACAAAAGTGCACATCACTTTCTTCTATTTTTTTTACTTGCCACGTGACCATTGTATTCAGCGATGAATGGAAATTAAAATTTCAGTCGACTTTTCTCTCATTCGACTCGATTTTTTATATCGAGCCTCGTCACAAAACCATCCCAAGTTCTCTTCGAAGCCAGAACAAGGTTCGAGAAAGTTGGTCACAATCGCCGAACAATTCACGTGCCATTTCTTTAGCTTTACGCTTTGCGAACTCAATATTGTGGTAACTATACATATATCATGGCAATCCCAAACGGGGTAGGCAGAGCATGTGAACGCCACATAGTCAAAACTATGTCTATTCCACGATTAGCAGCCTTTTCTAGCAGGTTTTTAGGTTTTTTGAGCTAAAAGGTGCCTACAGCTCGCATAAAGCACACTTTAACCTATTTCCTTAGTCGCCTCTTACGACATCCATAAAAGAAATAGGTAGAGGGATGATATTCTAAGCCCAACACCACACGGTAGGCGACAAAGGGTAGGAAGCAACTTTGTATAATAACTTATCCTTTTTCAAGTTACCATTTATTTGGATAGGCAAATTATTTTTATTTCCTTATATTCTTTCAGCGGTTTAGACTTAACAACGTAGCAAGGACAAACGCCGCTTAACACGCCTTTTTCTAGTTATTTCCATCGAAATACGTAGATACTTACCGTCAATAAAATGTCTTCCAACGATACTGCCCAATAATAACTAATACGCATATTTACATGAACTTAAAACTTAAGTACGGCTTAGAACTTAAGTACGTCCTTCACTTATAGGATGGCAGAATACAGGATGAAAATTTGAACGAGATTTTTGTAGAGTCAAATCATTTGATCAAATTTCAAGTCAATATTATACGAAAACTAGTTAAATTTAGCTCTGAACTTGAGTTTGTCACTATTATACCTACTTTATAGTAGTTAGACAAAATGCATCACCACTGAAACGAATAACACCGACCAGGAATTATAAATTCGTCTTTATATTCATACCATTCATGTTCGTTGTAACGCATAACTTCGACCTTCCGACCTCTTCATGGCGTACAAAGGATTTAATCAAACAAAAACCGGTAAGTAGGTAATTTATAAATATTTAGGCCGCTACCGGAGCCGCGGAAGGCGATACCGTTGACCCATTATCAAAGTATATTGGCCTAATAACCCAACGAATTCCGAAACACTTTCTTTCAAACTAACTCGGCAACATAAAACTTATTTCAACTAGCCGGGTAATAGCCAACGTTGGACCAAACGTTCGCGGTGACGTAGACATACGATTATGCTTGGAAAATGAAACAAAACACGGTTATCAACGCACACAGCTGGTCGCTGACTTGTCCCCACGGAATTACATCAAGCCGCTAATTCTTATGTCGCGTTATACATCGCTGCTTTAACGTACCAGTATTATTTTACAGCGTTGTGACCGCACGTTGTAAAGCGCGATATTCACGACATCGATTTAACGCCAGCTTCATAATAAAAGTGAACGTCACGCACACATATGTAACGAGACAACGCACACAGATCAACGCGCCCTCTCCACGTCAAAGCACAAAGAATAGAAGAAGCTATTTTGACAAAGATGGCTGTTCCAATCCTGAATCGAAGCGTTGCTCTTAAGTCTTTGCAACCAATGCTCAAATTTGGTTACACATTTTTTTGTGAGATGTTGAAATTTATGGGCGAAGGACGATGTCGATTCGACTTCAAATAAGCTTCAAACCATCTTCTCATATAAAAATCGCGATTATTATATTTGACTGAGGAATAGAGTGAGTTGGTTTCAGAATAAGCCTTAAAAGCGCTGAATTTTAACGGTTAGCTGCTATATGGTGATATAAGCGTGTCGTGATGTGGCTCAAGGCTTTATAAAATAAACCAGATGATGGGACGTGTAGGCACATGATTTAAGCGTGTGATGTTTTATAGTAGTGTTAAATTTCGTCTATCAAAAGTGGTTGCCTTTAGAAAATGTTAACATGTTTTCAGAACTATATCTGTCTACATTTGTGTATTAGGTAAGTGTGATTACTGGTGACGACTTTACTTTGATGTTAAACGTCTAGAAGCGTACCTAATTCCGAGTAATTTCTTTATTATTATTACAGTATGTTTAGTTACAATGGCAACTAGTGCGTAATGAATGTGTGATGTAAATATGTATGTATGGACTATATTCATCAATAGATGTTCTTTTTCTACCATGTTTACCTTCACACGGCTTTCTCCATCACTTGTATGTACCTCTTTTATTTATTAAACCGCAAATTGTTAAAAGTACAAACAAACATACATCACGCTTAAGAAACGTTACATAGTGAAAACCGAGCTATTTCACATTTCCCAGCCACTTCTAGCATAATTTTAGGTTCAAAAACAGATGGAAGTGGTAAAATAGTGATATGCTGCTATAGCATGTCTAAATCATACCTAAACCGCTTCCTACGACATCCAAGGAAGAAATAGAGAGGTGTCACTCTAAAGTTGTTAAAAGTGACGTCGAATAAAATCTTAAATAGATTTGTATTCCGTATACCTTGTTGTTTGCTATACCTGCTTTGAGAATACTCTTACATATTATACAATATGGTTAAGAGGATAGGAGTCGCACCACTTCTCCATACAAACGTAGTCCCCTGTTTTCTCCGTGAATACCTAATGACATTTATTAGAGCAAAAAAAAAATTACATTATATTTGTATCTGTTGTGGCTGTGCCCCTACGATTTGCTTTTATCGATATTCTAAAAAAAAATAAAAAAATAGAAAATCGATAAAAGCAAATCGTAGGGGCATAGCCACAACAGATACAATTTGTATGGAGAAGTGTCGCGACTCCTATCCTCTTAATGGATTGATCTAAATATCTAACGTTATCTTTATAATTAATCTATGGTATTAGTATATAGTATATTATCATAGTATTAAACCTATTTTTTCTTCTGTGGAAGTTGTAAGACGCGTGTAAAGATGTAGATACCTAAGTATGCTTTAGGCGACGCGCTGGCAATTTGTCTACATTATGATCTACTTTAGAAACTTAAATTGTGTTAAAACTACTAAAACTACTACTAAATTGTATTCTGACTAACGTATCACGTGCTTCAACTACCCCATTCGGGAACACAGGCGCGATCTAAAATGTATTAAAATTCTATTTACAATAGCTTACGGGACTTGCTGTGAAACGGTTCCACAATGGCTCACGACTGTAACAGCATTAGACCGATATGGTAAAAATACGGCATTTTACTAGCAAGACTCGGGTATCGTGTGAACGGTCCCGAGCGGGCATTGTGCAACGGCATTTGCATTTAGAAATCATAGTGTGTGGTAATTACCTCTGAGGGACAGTAAGTACAGTAATGGAGCACCTCTCTGAGTTGCATGGATCAAATGACAAAAGTAAGAATATCTATAGCCAAATGGTAAAATGGAATCTTTAGAATAGTGTGTGGTAATCACCTCTGAGGGACAGTGTAAGGAAAAGTGTGTGGTAACTATTTCTGAGGGACAGTGTAAGGAATAGTGTGTGGTATCTATCTCTGATGGACGGTGTAAGGAATAGTATTACAATAGTATTACAAGGAATAGTAGTACATTAAGTAACGGAGCACCTCTCTAAGTACCTACATATTATTATTACTATCACAAAGGGATCAAATACCATAAAGGTTAAGTTAAGGCTTTACCTAAGTGGTAAAATAGAGTCTTTAGAATAGTGTGTGGTAAAGACCTCTGAAGGAGGTACAGTAAGTAATGGAGTAAACTTCTATAAGTTAGGCTCAATTCACATCAGGAGAGCAGCGCAGCGCGGCGTAGCGGAGCGCAGTTTCAGTGTCATGAGAATTTCAACTTTATTTTCATTACAATAAGACTTATTATCGCATGAGAAACTCTAACGATGCGCACGGATGCCCGCGGATCCGCGGGAATTTCATCGCATTCCATAAACAAAGCCGTGCGACTGCGCGAGCTGTCGCGGGAATGCCCGAGGATGCTCGAGTAGTCGCAGGAATCCTCGCGCATTCTCCACGGAGCGGGTCGCTGCGCTACGCCGCGCTGCGCTGCTCTTCTGGTGTGAATTAGCCTTACAAACTACTGTCACAAAGGGATCAAATAACAAAGGTAAAAATAACTTTCGAATAGTGTGTGGTAATTACCCCTGAGAGACAGTGTGAGGAATACAGTTGTACCTACATCTTAACTTTAAACAAAAAAAAATATGATAGAACTCGCGTCTATGTAGAGCTTCACATGCTCTGCCTACCCCATTTGGGAATACAGGCGTGATGCGTGTATTGTATTATTACACACAATCATGCCTATGTTCCCAAATGGGGTAGGCAGAGCATACGAAACGTGACATAGACAAAACCAAGATTATGCCTGTTTCACGCTTCGCAGCCACTTCTAGCGTAACTTTAGATTTGAAAACTGATAGAAGAGGTAGTATAATGGTGACAGGTCGCTAGCCTGTCGCCTAAAGCATACCTAAACCTAACCCTATTTCCTTAGTCGCCTCAATTACGACATCCACGGAAGAAATGAAGAGCTGTTATTCTATCCCGACACCACACAGGATTGTATTGTTAACACTAGGAAAAAAGTTAGAAATAATATTTAATAAGTATCCTTATCCTTACTATCCTTACTATCCTTACTAATATGTATTATAAGTCAGAAAGTGAGTTTGTTTGTTTGTTTGTTTGTTCCGGTTTCACGCCGTAACAACTGAAGCGATTGCTTTGAAATTTTGCAGACGTAAAGATAGTAGTCCGGATTAAATAATAGGCTACTTTTTATCCCGGAAAAATTGATGTTCCCGAGGGAAAACAAAAATATAGTTTGCTTGATAGATCGATATCGATCGATGACCGATCGATAGATGATAGATCGATGGCGCTGTGTGTCGTTTAAAACGAGAAGTTTTCTTATAGTTGTGCTTTATACCGCAATATAACCGAGTTCCACGCGGGCGAAGCCGCGGGCGGAAAGCTAGTAATATATAATCCTTCACAGTCCATGCTGCAAGGTTGTGGAATCGATTACCGATTTCAGTTCGCGAATCCATCTCTATAGGCTCCTTCAAATACAAATTGAAGAGGATGTGGATCTCAGATGTGTAAAATGTTAATGTGAGAGTTATGTAATTACTTATTGTATATGTAAGGTTATACATGGTGCTCGTGAGCATTGCGAGAGATTTCAACCACGAATTCCAGAGGCTATAAGAAGTAATAAATGTTATATGAACTTAGGTCGAAACACGATTTTTTTTATAATTTTCATACATAATAATTGCTAATGTCGTATAAACGTGCCTTAATAATAGTAAAAAAAAATCGTGTTTCGACCTAAGTTCATATAACATTTATTACTTCTTATAGCCTCTGGAATTCGTGGTTGACATCTCTCGCAATGCTCACGAGCACCATGTATGTGTTAGTTAGTGTGTGTAGCTGTTTCTATGTGCTGTCATACGTTAATATGTTACAATCAAAACTTGTTACAAAAATCAAAATGTTGTTACCTAAATTGCTGCTCCTCTCTACTGCTCAAGGGTTGACCGGAAGAGATCCCTTTTGGGATAAGACCGCCTTTGTACTTTGTGTTATTTTTTTTGTTACCAATCTGTAGTCTTTTATTTCTTTTGTGTACAATAAAGAGTTTTTTTAAGTTAAATATCTTCAGGTTACAAACTCAAGCTGTTACATTACTAGCTTGGTGGATTTTTCTCCCTCGAAGTGAACTCGGTGTATTGTATGGCATCGATTACCGAAGGTTTGCAGTAATTGTGAGCTATCGATCTTACTTAGGGCGAGGGTACAGCCCTCCGGATCACTCATACATACTCTTTGTTTGTGACTCCTACAGATGTACATAGCTAGTTATAGATAAACATATATTATACGACTATTGTAACTATTTTTACTTTTTTTAGAATTTTTGAGCTATGTTTTAGATATGTTTTAGACGTCGGGTTGGCAACCAGACACTATAGTATTTAATTCTTGTCAGGCGTGTGTTAAATTATCCTAAGACTGGATATGAAACGTGACAGTAATGGTTTTTGTCCACGTAACGTATAAAATGCTCTGTCTACTCCATTTATAACACAGGCGTGGTTTTCATTTATTAAGTACATAGTGTAGTAATAGTAATAATAGTCATCGAACCCGGCACCTTAAGCTTCACGGTCAAGTTCTATACCTAACCGCTGGGCTAATCGGCCAGCATGCATACATACATCCATAATTATGAATCGATAGTTTAAATCAAAATGTTGATGCAAGCTGTTGATGTATTTAAGTATCGCAAAGTTTAATTATGTACTTACAAAATTAAAGTCACTGGCTAGTAAGTCTAGTAACACCCCAAACAACAAGTATTTTTGAATAAAAAGGAAACGAACCACGGACAAAATCTGACTATTTGCAACCGTGTTAAACAAAATAGGGTGTTTTATTATTCATCGATTCATAGAGTCCCTACGCAGGTAGAATATCCGGCAGCCGCCATTACGAGATATAATTTAAATGTTAACAAGTAAACTTTGTCTTTTACGTGATAAAAAACACCTCTGCATCGATTTTTTATTTCAGATTTGATTCTTGTTTTAGTAAAGTAAATATCACAAGTGCCGTGTGGTGTCGGGATAGAATAACCTCTCCGTTTCTTCCGTGGATGTCGTAAGACCCGACTAAGGAAATAGGTTAAAGTGTGCTTTAGGCGACAGGGTAGCAACCTGTCACTATTCTACCTCTTCAATCTTTGCAAACCTAAAACTCTGCTAGAGGTAGCTGCAAAGCGTGATATAGTCATAATCATGGTTTTGTCTGTCACGTTTCGTGTGCTCTGCCTACCCCATTTGGGAATACAGGCGTGATTGTTTGTATGTATGTATGTATCTAAATATCACAACCTAATACACATTTTGGTGGAAGTTGTAGTCGTTGTCTAAGAAATAAAAACAAGTGAGGGCAAATCAGTGTGCATCCGCTAGTATCCAACAAATGACGCTCTGATTCTCATCTTTATTGTTTTAATTGGATCTTCCGGCTTAGCACAGCAAGGCACGAGTAGAAATGCGCAAGAAATAGACTATACCTGTCTCTGTCTAACTGGAGACACCAGAAAAGGACAGGTAGTATATCCCGCGCGCGTGTCATAACGCGTGTGGCTGTGCTAAGCCTACAATAACACACCACGGTAGCGTCGGGCTTATAACACCTCTTCATTTCTTCCGTGGGCTTCGGAAGAGACGACTAAAGAAAATAGGCTATGGGTTAGGTTAGTTATACGCGTTTGGAAACCCCTGTAAAATATTTTCTGATAATTTTCATTATTTACCTTGTGGGATTCAAATGTTTCTTCACTTTTCAAATCGTTGCGCCCTGTGTTATGCCTATCTTACGTTCCGTACGCAAGTCCCGTTAGCCGGCTCGTACCCACCTCCAATCGTTCAACGTTGCGATGCTACGCGGTTGACTAAGGGCCAGAAAACATAAGACTGGGCTATTTTTTTTTTCGTGAAATTTTCTGGGGAAAAACTTCGCAGGACGCGTATACCACTTTTATGGTCAATTTCCAGCCACCCTGTATATTAATATTAGATGCGCGGCATTTCGTTTGATGCAATATGACATTATATTTTGGGATGTTTTGTTGTCGGACAATATGTTTGTGCCCGCGCTTGGCACAAGAAGGTTGCAGCCAACAAGACCTCGACTGGTCCATCTCCTTGGTACACAGCACCGCGGAGTCCGCGGAGCAACCAGCCAGCGTCTCTTTTTTTAAAGGGACTGTTGCAGTTGATCTCATCCTGAGGATACTACTCGGAGAGAGGCCCAGCCGGCCTCACACAATTTCCCCCCTACCCATTCTTGGTCGCTGTGCCAATTTGGGAACACTTAAAATTAAGGGAAAAAAATAAATTTTTGACGCTAAATGTAACGTGATTGGGTACAGTTTTATAACAATAAATAAATTTCCACCTTGTCGACAATAACGTCGCTCCAAACTCTACCGAAAAGGTGAGAAAACTTGCAAAAATGCTTAAAAAAAAAAATCTTTTTTTCTCATTCCCTGATTCCTTATATCCCCTTTTATTATAAAATCAACAAATTTTCGATGAAAATCTGCTAATTTCCTTTTGACCATTAATGGTATTACGAACTCTTTGATGCTTTTACTTTTTATTATGATTTTGGTTTTGAATATGATTTTTTGTGACAATAGAACTTGATTGACAGACGAACAGATTAAACGACTATCGAAGGAAAGCAGATTTTTATTAAGTAAATAGATTTAGTTCTCTACAAATGGGTTAATACCCGGTGACCTCGAATCTGTGTTCCGATCGACGCACATCAAAACAAATTGGTTTCTATTTATACCGAGCCAGGTAATTAGCTGCGCTGGCTGTATGACAACAAATATCAATTTGGTGCTCGCACTTTAACTTACTCTACCAAACCAACCCCATTAAATAAATAAAAATAAATAAACAATAAACAATATTTACAACAATCACCTAGTCCCGAATTAGGCAATTTAATGCCTGTGTTATGGGTACTATACAACGGATAAACTTACTTATAAATAGGTAAACATCCAAGACTCAAGAGCAAACATTCGTATTCATCATACAGACATCTGCCCCCACCGGGGATCGAACCCGGGATTTTAAGCTTCACAGTCAGGTTCTCTAACCACTGGGCTATCCGACCGTCTAGGTTTCATGTTTTTCTTTCGTGGCATCCCTAGTGATTGACATCACAAAACATTGTTCGGGTTAAGAATAACACCTCTTCTTTTACTAGGCTACAAAGGAACACATATTTTTGGCGATATGCTAGCGAACTCTCACTATTTTAGCTGCCGCCTGAAAACCTGAAAAAAGTGGAAATGTATCTGCATATTACCGAAATTATGACATATTTGTCCTTCCAAAAACAACGGAAAATAGTGATATTATGCATCATCAAAGGCGTTTTCAGATAATAATGCAATACTCCGCATAATGGGTTAAATACGCATGTGCATATAATTTGATTAGCCGATTAGAAAAATATTTTCAATTATTAATTGAGACACAGAATTTTCACCCAACACCAGGATTAGTGCCAAGTTATCAACGTGTGTTTTTTACGCATTACAAATCAATTAAAATTTACATTATTTGTGTTAGATTTTAATTTTGAAATTGTCATACAATTTTATATTTTGTTGTTATAGCGTTTTCCAGGTGGGCTGTGGTATACTTGGCGATTTAGAATAATCCCGCTATTATAAGTTTATCATTATCAATTGCCTCACTAGATTAGATAGCCTTAACATAATATTGTCGCATGTACGCTGATAGCAATAACGATAACCTATCCAATTGACGTTGGCATTCAAATTTCATTATTGGTATTGGAAGTTCAAGGATTGATTTGCAGTTGCACTTTTATGACACCCATGCTAGAAATGGAGAGGTGTAATTCTGATTCGACAACCCACAGAAACTCAGCAAAGCACACAAAATGTTACTAAATAAGACAATACCATGACTATTTGTCATTTCATAGCCACTTCTAAACCTTATTTTACGTTTAAAAACAGATGGGAGAGGTGTTGCAGAATACCTGAATCAATCCTCTTTAGTCGCCTTTTACGACATCCATGGAAGAAATGGAGAGGTTATATTCTAAACCCGAAACCACTCGTGATTAATCCTTGAGTTGCGAGATATGTATTGTGTGTTATTTTGTGCATACAGTTAGCACTATTAGATACATTTCATAGCTGAAGCTCTAAATAATTCTAAACAAAAAAAAACCGACTTCAAATTTGGGCTATACTGAAAGCATTTGTCTAATAATGAGGGTGACCTTCCATCACCAGCAGGCCTCACTAATTACTGAAATTATAATTTCCAGTCTGCAGGTGCATTCAGTATTGAAAGAATTATCCTTTAACTCCTAAGCATTAAGGAGTTGACCTTCCATCATCAGCTCAGTCATATTTTTTTTACTGCCAGACGTAAATACTGGTGTAGCTTTGAAAAATGTACTAAAAACATTACCTGTGCCAATAAAATTTGAGGGTTGCCCTCGATTTCCCTCATATTCCATCATCAGATCAAGATACGCTGGCAATGGGACCACCTGGAAACTATACCCTTTCAAACAAAAAAAGAATTTTTCAAATCGGTCCAGGCGTCTTCGAGTAATCAGCGAACACTAGGGTTTGGGAATTCCCGACAATTTCAAAGTCCCGGGACACGAGACAGCCTACCGTCAAAGTCCCGGGAATTCCCGGGACTTCGAGACTTTTGTTTTTTTAGTGGGGCTTTCGAAAAATTATAATTAAGTTAGTTTTTTGTTTAAAATTGTACATACATACATACAATTAGCCTTATAATACCAAATAGGGTAAGAAGAGAGCCTGAAACGTGACAAATAAAACCATGATTATGATTATTTCACGCTTTGCAGACTTCTACCATAATTTTAGGTTTGAAAACAGATGGAAGAGGTAGTATAATAGTGACAGATTGCTAGTCTGTCGCCTACAGCATATCTAAGCCTATTTCCTTAGTCGCCTCTTACGACAAAAATTGTAGCTGTTAAAAAACGACAACCGTTTGTAAAAAAATCAACATTTACTATTCAGAAAATTAAATGTGAGTCCCATGTGGTGTCGCATTTAGAATAACACGTCTCTATTTCTTCCGTGGATGTCGTATAAGGCGAGGTGAAGGTACATTTTAAGCGACAAGCTAGGAACCTGTCATTATTATAACTGCCAACTCAAAACCTACTAAAAATATGCTCGAAGTGGCAACGAGACGTGACATAGCCATAGTTTTGTCTACGTAGCGTTTAGTGTGCTCTGCTTACCCCATTTGGGAATACAGGCGTGATAAAATGTACGTATGGGTAACATTTTATGTTTACTTGAAGTTATTAGACCAAGTCTACTTATTGTTCATAATCACAAAATTGTTAACTCTCGTAATCATAATTTGCTTCATCATTTAATTTAAATATGTTTAGAAAAACGGATTTTAAACAAGTCTTTTTTACTTGTTTTAACTTAGCAAACAGCATAGTTATTCAATATACGTACCTAGTCGGTTCTTAAATACTGTCACAAGCTATTTATTTTAAAAATAGGACACTAAGAAAAAAAATTGAAATGGTGATCTATTTTCGGATATTTTGTGATTAATAATCTGCTAAATCGCAATTACATTCAATTAATTTTTACGATACAGTGGACTCGCAAAGAGGACAGAGTAGCATTAATTGCATTGCATCGTTGCGACCATCCACCGAAATCGATATTCAACTTGCTCCAAAAGTCAAAAATCACAAAGAGTTTCGAATACCGTACCATCAAGAGATACAATGAAACCTCTAGTGTCGATGACGAGAAAAGAACCGACAGATCTCGTACCGTTAGGACTCCAGGGGTCATCAAAGCAATCAAGGCGCGCATTGCAAGAAATTCCGTCCGCAAGCAGAAACTGATGGCTTTAAAGATGAGACTGTCCTGAAGTACCATAAAAAAGTACTAAATGAAGACCTGGGACTACGGACTTACCGAAAAAAGAGTGGACATCTTCTGAACGCGCGTCTGATAACTATGAGAGCAAAGAAATGCAAAGTTTTGCTAAATCAGTACGCGAGAAACAGACACCGCAATATCCTGTTTATAGATTGTATTTTTTTTTTTATATCGAAGAGAAGTAGAACAAACAAAATGACAGGGTGTACGCCACCAGCTCTGCGGCCGCTAGAAATGCCATTTCTAGAGTGAAGCACGGCCATCATCTATCATCAGTCATGATTTGGCTGGGTGTGTCCCACTATGGCCCTACTGAAGTGCATTTTTGTAAAAAAAGGTGTCAAAACCAGTGCATAAGTGTACCAAGATACGGTTTTAGATCACATAGTAAAAGATCTGCCCCAAACACTCTTTGGAGGACGGCCATTTGTGTTTCAACAGGACTCTGTACCAGCACATAAGGCCAAAACAACTTCGAGTGGTTCGAGCGCCAGAATATCGACCTAATAAGGCATCAAGATTAGCCCTCATCTAGCCCTGGCCTCAATCCACTGGGTTACAAAATTTAGCAGAAATTGAAGGGGAAGGTCTGTTCTCAACCTCACAAAAATTTGAGCAGCCTAAAGTCATCATTGATTAAAGCAGGGCCCGAAATTGACAAGAATATGGTCCGTGCTGCTATTGATGACTGGCCGCGAAGATTGAAGGCTTGTGTGAAAAATAGGGGCAATCATTTTGAGTAACTTTTGTATTTAATGTAAGATAACTAAATTATCTTTTAAATAAAAAAACTTTCTTTTAATATCATGTCTAGTTTTAATTTTATAGCCAATTTTGTTAGTGACAGAACTTAAGTACCGACTAGGTACAGATAACTAGCGCTTTGCTCCTTCAATTACTTGAGAATAAAAATGAATTTCGACAATCTTGTCTCGTCTCGAGTCTCGAGTATAGAGTCCCGGGACTCGAGACAGCTAAAATTACGAAAAGTCCCGGGACTTCGAGACTCGAGACGTCCCGGGACCCAAACCCTAGCGAACACACATAAAAACAAAAATAATGATAAAAAAAAAAT
The DNA here is from genome assembly GCA_005406045.1 of Adoxophyes honmai. NCBI lineage: Eukaryota > Metazoa > Arthropoda > Insecta > Lepidoptera > Tortricidae > Adoxophyes > Adoxophyes honmai. Next base: position 13,614 of record BHDV01005745.1, on the reverse strand, counting down.
ATCCCGACGAATTGAGAACCTCCTCCTTTTTTTGAAGTCGGTTAAAAAGGAGAAAATAAATGTTGAATATTTAAATACAATAATCATATTCCATAGCGTGCCGTATGAAAATCAATAAGTAAATCTATTTATTATTATAAGTGTTTTCGTGGAAAATCCAAGAGGTCAAGTGAAGTATTAAATAACATTCAAAGTTTTAAGGACAATATGAAAATGCATTGCAAACATTAGTTTAGCTATCTAAACAAAAACCGTAAAATCTCATACTGTGACCCAGCAAAGTCACTTTGCCCTCCAATAAAAACCTTTTTTTATTTAATTAATTAACTTTCTAGTTCACTATCATGCTATTAATTTGCTTCTATTTTATTGTTTGCTATAATTTTTCGGAATTATTTGGCTTGACAAAATGCGTTTGTATAAAATGTGCAAAGTAACAAGAACTTACGGTTGTCATTTGTTTTTAGATCTCCACAAAGAATACTGAATGCGCTCTTAGTACCACAAACCCACGTACCTAAGTCTGTGTGGTGACGGGTTTAGAATAATACCTCTCCATTTCTTCCGTGGATGTCGTAGGAGGCGGCCAAGGAAATAGGTTTAGGTGTGCTTTAGGCGACAGGCTAGCAACCTGTCACTATTACACCTCTTTTATCTGTTTTTAAACCTAAAAATATTCTAGAAGTGGTTGCGAATCGTGAACTAGTCATCGTTTTTGTCTATGTTACGTTTCATGTCCTTTACCTGCCCCATTTGGGAACGTACTGTGATTGTATGTAAGTAACGTATGAATTTAAGGAAAACATAACTCAAGAAAGTTTCCAATCAATTAAAAAGTTAACCTTTATGACATCGAACCTAGAAAATTCTTAATTGCTCCGGACCTTAATCCCAACTTCTTGTTTTCATTACCAAAACACGAACCAAAATAAACTTGAATTAAAAGCTTTTATCGTTAATAACGAATCCATACAAATAAGTACGTCATTAATACCTCAGTTGAATTTTATTTGAGCTTGTACTATGCTCTCCTCTCGAAAATTACTCCTAAAATGGTGTCCATAAGGTTGCTTTTTAGAAGCGCTGGTGCGCAACCTTTGGTTCGAAATTAAAGGAGCTTCAACCTTAGCGTTGAATGGCAAGGTTTGAAATAGAATAGGCTGGAACAAAGCCCGGCCATTGCCACAAACACATGCTTAAACGTTCATTTCATAGCCGTCACAACGTTGGTATCGCCGGCCATCTAGCTAGACCTCCCCTGCCTCTCTCCACAGAGCCAGGTTGTTCTTGATCTTCTGATTCTGTATGGTGAAGGATGGGTCTTATAGTTTGGTCGGCCTGGCACAAAAACGGAATCATTGAACTTGGCACGGCGAGGGACAAAGGGACGCATTGGCCTGCCAGGTACGTAATTAACTTAATATGCCCTGTGCCGATTTCCCTGAGAACTGAGATACTTGATCTTGTGTAAAGTGCGACCAAAATTGGAGCTCATAGAACGGCTTAGTTTTTTTTAAAATTTGCGTTAGACTGTTGAACTGATTCAATGCAGGTAATTTTGACTTTTTCGAGCGGTTACAGCGTGTCACACACTAAGCAGATACGATTAAGATATCTGTATTTGAAAGAATATCTGTCAATATCGCTCCCTATACAATTCAATGAGCTAACACACACAGCACAGATAATTTATATTTTACCGTCGAGTATCTGTTGCCGTGTGGTGTCGGGATAAAATAACACCTCTCCATTTCTTCCGTGGATGTCGTAAGAGGCGACTAAGGTTAAAGTATATTTTAGGCGACAGGTTAGCAACCTGACACTATTGTACCTGCCACCTTGAAACCCAAAAAATATATATGCTAGAAGTGGCTACAAAACGTGAAATAGTCATTGGTTGGTCTATGTAGCGTTTTGTGTGATCTGCCTACCCTATTTGGGAATACAGGCGTGTTTATGTGATGATGATGTTGATATTTTAGGCGACAGGTTAGCAACCTGTAACTATTATATCTGCCAACTCAAAACCTAAAAAAAGCCATGCTAGAAGTGGCCACGAAACGTAAATAGTCATGGTTCTAAGGAGCGTTTCATGTGCTCTGGCTACCCCGTATGGGAATACAGGCGTGATGTGTGCGTGTATGTATGAGTATCTGTTGGCTACTAAACTTGAACCCCCCCCCCCCCAAAGTTCAGGCTCCCATACAACAATCGTGATTTTTTTGTGTCCGACTAGCACTTGGCCGATTTTTTTTTGTCAAACCCCCCCCGAAACTAAATCCTGGCTACGCCCGTGTAGTAAAGGGTTTCAATTGTATTTGTATGTTCTGCCCATACCCCCATACCCCATTTGAAAATACAGGCTAACGTGTTACCTATGTATGTATTGTATGTTGAATTACCATAGCTTATGTCAATATTTTCCAAGTTATAACCGCCTGGCTGCGCTGCACTTTATTCTGTTAGTTTAGTTACAGAGACCTCTTGACAAGGTAATTTCCTTTGGTTAGTGGCGAAGCAACCTGACTTCCGAGCTGTGCTAGTGACACGGCCGCTTGTGCTTATAGGTAGTGTAGGTTCGTAGTGAGTTCCCGATGGGGGTTAGTTATAGATGTTAGTCTCCGGCATTTAATTTGAAAAGGTTTTAGTAGGGGTAAGTTCCCGCATTTACCAAATTGTAATGATTGAATAGTCAGGTTCCGTATATATTTTTGCTTGTGCTTAATGTGAGATACCGTGTCGGTAAGTTTGCTCAATAAGCTAAGTCTCAATAAGAGGAAATAATGGCTTTTCTTTTTTCATTTTTCAAATATTGACTTCTTTTGGGCCATTTAACCCCCTTTCTGCTTTGCTCGTATTTTGGTAACACGTATAAAAAGACTTCCGGGTAGGTGGTGTCGGGATAGAATAACACCTCTCCATTTCTTCCGTGGATGTCGTAAAAGGCGACTAAGGAAATAGGTTTAGGTATGCTTTAGGCGACAGGCTGGCAACCTGTCACTATTCTACCTCTTCCATCTTTGCAAACCTAAAACTATGATAGAAACCTAAGCCTAATGTGATAGTCATAATAATGATTTTTTCTAAGTCACATTTTGTGTGCTCTGCCTACCCCATTTGGGAACACAGGCGTGATTATATGTATAAAAAGACATACGGCACCATTTTCCAACAAAGTCCGAAAAGCGCAGTTATTTAAACAAGCGTCGATCCAGATACCTTGTAGGGAGGGTGTTTTGCATAATATTATTACACGGACCATCCCTCTCACGCAAAAAAGGCCTTTATCTTTTGTCCCGCTTCGGCGCGACATGTGTGAGAGAGAAGGAGGGATAAAGTATCGCCCAGGTAGCCACAATTACGTCATTGACCATTACTTGGTTTCCGTCTTTATTTAAATGCAATGGGATGACAGGGACAAAAATTGTTTAAATAGGTACATTATGCCTGTATTCTCTTATGGGCTAGGCAGATAATACGAAGCGTTACATAGGCAAAAGCATGACTATTTCACGCCTCGTGGCCACTTCTAGCATATTTTTTTTAGTTCTTGAGTTGGTTGGTATAACGTTTATTATTTTATTTTATTAGCTACATCGGCAATAGAAATCATCATTTGTGAAAATTTCAGCTTTCACCGTTCTTGACATACAGCTTGGTGTGGTGACAGACAGACGAACGGACAGTAATATAGTTCCGACCATCTTATAAAATACGGATAACTCACGTTATAAATCGAGTTTAGCTCGACATGTTTCGGACTAATTCGTAGCCCTTCATCTAGGAGCCGCAACAGCGAGTGTGGAGGTGCCTTTACAAAGTGATGTAGTTAGTGTTGTGTGCTACCCTATTTTTGACAATAATATAAATGACGATAATAACGAGGGTAGTCGTGAGTCAGTGTTAGTTTCGTCGAGCACGAGCAGTCGCGCGAAGAGAGCCTAGGCGCGCAGTTCGCGTTTGGCAGCAGCAGCTGCCGCGGCTCCTAGATGAAGGGCTACGAATTAGTCCGAAACATGTCGAGCTAAACTCGATTTATAACGTGAGCTATCCGTATTTTATAAGATGAGTGAGTCTCACGGGAGTTTAATGTTAAATATAGTTCCGATTTGCCCTTTGGGTACGGAACCTTAAATAATAATAATTGGGTTCCATTTTTACTACTTGGGTATGGAACCCTAAAAACGTTATTTCAAAAACAAAAGACAGTTCAAATGTTCACCCAGACTTGAGAACGAGGCTGTATCATGTCATCAAATCATACCGGCTAGTAAAAACAGAAAACAATTCAAATGTTCAGCCAGACTTGAGGACAAGACTGAACATACTGTCACATAACACTGGCCAGTGCTAAGTAGGTGCTTACGAAGCCGAAAAGATTACCACGTTACACCAGAGACGTTTTTAATTATCGAAAGTAAACATCCCAAAATCCGTAACGCGCTTCATAAATGTAAATTGGAGGCGCATCCGTTTAGCGCCCCTCCCCCCGGGGAGAGTGTTGCCAGTACAACCACTTCTAAAATTTTGGCAGTTTTTTTTAATTGGTACAGTATGACTAACTTAAAAACTTTTAACATTGAAAAAATAAGTATTAGGAGTACATGGAGTGAGTGGTGTCGGATTAGAGGAATACCTCTCCATTTTTCTGAGGATGTCGTAAAAGGCGACTGTTACTATTTTATATCAGTCATTTGTTTTAAAATGTCAAATGAAGTTAGAAGTGACTGCGAAATACAAAATAGTCACAATCGATAGTAGGCTTTGTTTATGTAATGATTCGTGTGCTTAAGACAAAACATAGAACAACTTTTGTGATTATTAATTCCATATCGTGCTCTTTAGGTTAGTATAATAAGTCACCTTATGATAAATGTCATTATAAGACCGTATTATATTAATGACAAATCAAGATAGTATGATCAACATTGTGAAAAGCTTCTGAGCGGGATATCAAATTACATCACCGTATATTATTAAATTATATTAGAGATTATAATTATTTGCCGTGTGGTGTCGAGATAGAATAACACCTCTCCATTTCTTCCGTGGATGTCGTAAGAGGCGACTAAGGAAATAGGTTAAGGTATATTTTAGGCGACAGGCTAGCAACCTGTCACTATTATATCTGCCAACTCAAAACCTCAAAAAAAACATTCTAGCAGTGGCCACGAAACGTAAATATGCAGTCATGGTTTTGTCTATGGAGCGTTTTGTGTGCTCTGCCTACCCCGTTTGGGAATACAGGCGTGATGTGTGTATGTGTATGTATATTAGAGATCGTATAGTAGTTAGTAGTTGAATAGGTAATAGAAATTTATAGCTAGCTATAGAAAGCTATAGCTACTATTTTTCTAGTAACTTCACCACTGAGTTGGCAACATTGGCCACGCCACGAGTAGCGGTGGCCCGCTCCTACAACGGCGTATTGTATCTTTGTTGGCAGTTGCTAACTAAAAAGTCCCGGATTATAACTATTAACTATTTTTCACGGGACTATTAATTTATTTACAGGGTGTTATTAAAACCCTGTCATTTATTTGAAGCTTTTGTCTTAATGTACTTATATTATACATCACCCCTGTGATCCCAAATGGGGTAGGTAGAGCATTATGAAATGCTGTGAAGACTTTCCATGAGAATTTCAAGTTTCCTAATTACTTCTAGCATAGTTTTTGGGTTGTAAGTTAAGAGGTTATGTAGCGACAAGTTGCTAGCTTGCCGCCTAAAATATACCTTATTATCCTAAGTCGCCTTTTACGACATCCACGGAAGAAATAAAGATGTGTTATTCCAAACACCACAGAGCAAACATTGAACGTTTAAATTACTAATTCATTTGTGAACAGATTTGAATTATGATGGATTTTTACTTCTCTCGGTCTTATCTTTTGCCATTTCCTAAGTAGAATTGACTGAATCTGGACTGAACTATTATTACCTGCAGCGCTCCGGTTACTCGAACCGTAGTGCTACTTAGCTATTGCAAGATTGATCGCGGTCGAGTCTTTGTGTTGTGCATGCTATACGTACTCATGTTTATTTATAACATCCTATCGGTTGAACGAATTATTGGCTTTATTGCTATTTCACAACGTGCGTTTATTAAATGGTGTACAAATAAAATTTGTGTTTTTAATAATAAGATTTTTTCTAACGATTATTTCACTATTTATCAATATAAATCGACGTTAGACTATGATACATTCAAACAGGGAATTAGAAAATCAGGTGCGGATTAATTTCTCGTCTGGTGCCTAAATCGGCTTTATGAGTGAGGATAAATCGAAACGAAAATATACCGAGTACATATCGATACTTGAAAGCGAGTTTGGTTTAGCGCCTTTTTAAAGATCGTCAATTAAAGTTAATGCTTAAAGGTTATTGTAAAAAATGTCGCTTGAAGGTCCGCAGGAAGATATCCCGTGGGATATGTTCACCTTTGCACTTCTTGTGTGTTGTTTTGTGCTTGTTATTTTGTCCTGTTTATTTTGTACAATAAAGAGATACATACTTACGTGAAAAAATGTGTCTTCACCTTTCACGCGCCGACGTGTACGTGCAAAAAAAGTACTCATTATTGTTTACATTAATTCGAAACAATCGAGTGAATCGCTCATTTAGTTTTACGTTGAATCGATGGCGATGCTATCAACGGCGCGGAGTGCTGCGACGCTACTCGTCTACCAGACCGACTGTTCAAGTTGCAACTTTATTTTGTTAGATTTTAAGTTCCTTCTCCATTGTCCTGAGCTAACATTTTAATTCTAACTTGTAGAAATAAGAGCAAATATTACGATTTACAGCCAAAATTCCTTAGATTTGGGAAAGAGCGAAGGTTGTTTTTGGACAATGGGACCAACTTAGCATAACCAAAAGGAATCGAGGGGCGGAATTATTAATAGGACTGTGAAATTTGATTTATTTGATGGGCATGGGAGTTGTTAATATGATGTGCGTGTTATAACGGTTGGCTCTATTGACAATTTTGTTGTGATAATTACTTTTTAATTTGCTTAATTTGTTACGATTGTTGTTTTTGTCGAGCATCAATTCTAAGAGCACATTTTAAGGATACTCTACTCTTAATTTATTATCATTTTAATGTTCTTAAGTATTGTGTGTGATAAACATATTCTGGCCTTTACTTTATTTCCATCTGCTATTCAAGCCATATTAATCTTAGCGAGTAATTCAAATCCATGGGTGGATCCCATGTAACATCTCATTTTTATGTATTGTGTGTCTTTGATCTAGCTCTAAGGTTAGCTATCTTTTTAGCCTTGGTATGTATTCCCTTTCATGTCAGAGGTCCCTAGCCAGTTCATTGGAGTGTTTTCATAGTTTTGGCTTTTACTTAATACGTCTAAAATGTTAAGGGTCATCTAGTGGAAACAGAAAAGAAAAACAGTTCAAATTATGCAATCGTATTGTACGCTAGCTACTATTATGAAATAATGCATTGCAAAGAGTCATATATTTTGATTAATTATGGAACAATAGACTTCAGCGGGAAGAAAGAAATGTAAAACAAGTACCCGTTTCAGCTCCCACTTCGTAGTCTGAATAGTTATCTGATCTAATTGTTTCGTATTATTGATCACGGTACGTGTTACTTTAATAAGACGGTAGGCTGGATCAAACTTTCCATCCTACGATAGTAAACTGAGCTAAAACAAGAAAGGCAAGTCGTCTCTTGATTATGCAAATTTTTGATATTGATTTCACCAATCAGAACAAATACTTCCTTTAAAACAATTTCTATAACCACAATAAAATTGTTTGGTTACAATTCCCTTTACAAAAAGCTGGCAGCAAATCATCTAAATACAAATAAATTTAGTAAATTTGCTAATGACCTTATTAGGTATGATGTATGATCATAGTCTTCTGTATTAGTGGTATAACAAAAAAATTGAGCCATAAGTGTAACCTTTTATATAATTAACCTATCCCAGCTTATCGTAGGTATCAGTCTCGGATACCCGCATTGTCCTACCTAGCATGGGTTAGTTAGATATCCGCACTGTGAAATATCCTAGACGTTGATTTATCGGATTCAATAATATAGTATTCCCTAAACCCTTTTGTTGTTTATTGATATCTAAATAAATAAGAACCGGATTGCGGGTAGGAGGATCTTTGTTTTACGTAATGCCGAAAAACTTAATTGAAATACGCATTTACGTTATTTTTTACTAAATTAATCGAGCTTCCATTGTATCTAAACGAGCATAAACAGTTGACACGTAAGTATTTTCAAATCAGTATACTAAGAGCTAAATAATATTTCGAATAGCATTATTATAACTAACATTGACCTCTTTTGATTCATAAAGTACCTAAGTAAAATTTTAGTTATTGTCTGTCTAGAACCAAGAGCATTAATGATTCTGTCTGAATTAACTGTTACTACAGCTAGAGAATATAATATATTGTAGGTACAAAATTTGTCCTCGAGTGAAGAGCAAGGCTGGCCGGAGTCTGGGTGGAATTACAACAAAAGTGGTCGGAGCTTATAGCTAGGTAGGGAAGGGATGAGCCCCAAGAATACATTGTAGATCTTATCATTCGTAGCAGTAAACTAATTTTAGTAGATATTATAATCGTAAACTTACTTCATAGTGACTGATCTATTTGCTAGGATATTCAAACAAATACGCTCGGTAATACAAGCACATTCACATTTAAATTCGAAAGCATGCGCTTCTCTAATCTTCGACGCTTTTATTCCACGAATGTCGGAACTATTATTAACTACCGAACTAACAAAGTTCGTAACAAAAGCAATGAATCACTCAGCTTAGGAAACTGCCTATCGTTTATGTATTTGACAATGGCACGTCAAGTGGTGAAGTAGACTCCTAATTTTTCTCTATTTAGGACATCGGAGCGATGTACAATGACCTCGGCGAGCCGCGCCAACCGTCACCAGCCTCGGCGCGGGGCGCGGCGGGCGTCGAATTTCGAATTCGATTGCCGCGTGGGTAATAATCCCGCAATCCCGAAATGTGAACATCACTAATTTTACTTGATAGTTGCCAGTGTTTTGAGAGGAACAATGGTGTTAGTGGTGAAGATCCTTATCCGCAATTTTGAGTTATATTGAATGAAAAAGTTAAGAGAAAAATTCTTGAGATGTGTTTGTTTAAATGTAATTTATTTATAATTGGAGTGCTTTATTATTTACTACATAGATATAAACTGAGCGTTTAGTACTATTTTATTGTGATTTGTCACAGCTATTCATATTATGCCTACACGTAATAACTATGAAAGCAAAGTGGTGCAAAAACACGTTCATTTCATAATGAATGCTATACTGATGTAGATACTGATTGTAATAATAATGACATTTGATGTCGTTAACTTGACTCCGGTCGTAAATGCAATTACAATTTAATATACCTTTGTTATACCTAGATGCAGTGAAAACAAACTTAAGCTATACTTGAGTGGATACCGTTTTTATTAACTTTGTAGCGATCTGCACCATAACTCGTATGTCTTGGTCAATGTCAAATTAGCCGGGTAAACCACCGCTTTGTGAAAGTAGCGTGAGCACGGTCACGTAAGAAGGCAAAAGAAAAATTTCACAATAACCTAGCAAACGATCGTATTCCACCTTGATCGTTGACGTAGTTACAGGTTTATTAAGACACGATTTAAAGAAGAATAAAGTATACATCAATCATTAAATAGACGGATTTTATCTCTCAAGCCGTGACATCATGTTGTACTTAAGCAGTTTAGATTGATACCAATCACATCTATTCTTATGTGAACTCATCTCCATTCATCGAATCATTATGCTCGCTCCTGTGCGGCGACGCATAGCGTCTACAACTTCCAAGCGCCGAGACAATCTAGAGCAGATTATGCTACACTGGAAAGATCTGCCACATCACTGTCGTTCACACGGAGCTCATTCCACGATCACGTCACAGCGATTTTAGGGCAAGACGCTGCGCCCGCGTACCGAGCGAGAACGAGAGAGTGAGAGTGCGGCTCACAGGTGTGCGCACAGGCAGCCGGCCGGCCCATCAGCTGTTCGCGTTCGCTCGTGCCCGTTGCTCGGTGAATGCCGCGTGCGTTGCAGTGGCACTGAACCCAGTGCTCGCCGATAGCCGCCGCGGACAGACGCGACGCGAGCTCCCGACGCCGCTCGGCATCTCGCTCGCTTCGCTTCCCGTTGCCCGCCTTTCTGCCCAACACTACCGTACCCTCGGATGTGTGTGTGCATGTTGTATCGTGTTGTCACTGACGCGCCGATACCGAGCTCTTTGTCTAATTAGCAGGTAGGCAAATGTTCCACTAATACTTTTTAGTGAGATACAATCGCGCTACTTCTGTTGATTGTTTTCTTTCGTAACAATCTTTATATAACTTTGCAATGCATTGTTTGGCGCTGGTTGTTTATGAACTTATTTAGGTGAGTAAGTATATGAATTCCGATGTAGGAACGAAGATTATAAAAAGTATTGAGTAGCAGGGCACGTGTACAACATATGCTATAGGTAGAGCACTGGAAGAAAAGGTTTACTCGAACAGTAAGAAAAAGTACCGGAACAGGTTTCCGTGGAAAGGCATCTGGCACGTACCTAATTGATTTAATGGCGGCACAACTGACATTTATAATTATGACGATAATACTATTAATTACACAGTCAATGTGTAGGTATCAAAGCGTCGTGTATTTACCGTCCAATTGGAGTAGCGATTAAGTAGCCACTTTTAGTCTTTTTGGGCATTGATTATAATGCATATGGCTACTTAGGTGACGTAATGGGTTCCAGCAGCTTGATTGGTTCGATTGGAACGTCTCTAATGTATTTAGCCTATATCCACACAGTTGGATTTGTAGTTTTAAATGCGGAACCGTTGCGTTGGTTGATTTGATTCAATTAACCTCGTCTCTGAGCTTCCTGTGTTTAGTGAAGCTGTCTAATATAAGTTTATCTAATAATAGCATCACCGATCATGACAACACTACTTTTAAACTGTGGCAATTTAACGCAGTCACATCTGGTGGGACCTGTGTTGTCTGTCACCCACACGTGTCGAATTCCCGTAACTTTTAAGCTGTTTGAGCGTTTTAGAAGCTACACTGAAAACGACACGATTGATTCAGACACTTCTAAATTTTACCGTGTTTTGTTTAAAGCGTACGCTTTAGCCAATCCCGCGAAACGATGAAAGCGAGCGAATGCACGCCTTCTGGGCGTACCCAAGTGCATGCGTGGAACATTCCTAATTAACGTTTCTAAACGACTTAAGAAATTAATGTGGGGTCATTTCATTGGCCATTACACGCTTAAAGTGAACCAAATTGGACCGTATTAAAGGAGCGTTAAAGATTTTGTTCGGAAAGGGTTTGGGTTCGCAATCCTTATTATATAAACATTACACGTGGCTTACTGTGGCTTCCGTACGATTTTTAATGATACACTTACAATAATAGGTATTTTATTATGACTAAAAACACTTTACATTACCCATTGTGTGCATGTGGAATAATCCCGGTTTACGGGAATTATTGTACAGGTCACCGCCCTAGTTTGAGTTTAGCGTTCAGTTAGTGCATCGCGCAAAGGGTTTTTGGTACTAATACATACAATTACGCATGTGTTCCCAAATGGGAAAGGCAGAGCACACGAAACGTGACATAGAAACTATGATTGTGACTATTTCACGCTCCGTAGCTACTTCTAGCACAATTTTAGGTTTGTATACAAATGGAAGAGGTCGTATAATAGTGACAGGCTATCCTGTTGGCTAAAACATACCTAAACCTATTTTCCTAGTCGCCTCTTACGACATCCACGGAAGAAATTGTGAAGTGTCATTCTACCTCGGCACACAGGTTTTCGGAACTATATTTCATAATTTATTATCATTTTATTCAATATCACGTTGATTAATGATTGAATTTATAACTCACCTAAGCGGCACCGCTTTCATTGTAATAAGACAAGAAAAAGTTGAAAGTGGCCCTTTCACTTTCATATAGGTAGTATTAGCTATGGTAGTATAACGGGTACTTTATACAGTAGTATTGGTGAAATCCCTTAGTTTTAATACTACTTTAAGAGTCTTTACCATCTGGTGTTGAGTTTAGAACAACAGCTCTGCATTTCTTTCGTGGATGTCGAAAGAGGCGACTAAGGAAATAGGTCAAAGTATACTTAGGCCATAGGCAAGTCATGGTTTGTTTTATGTATCCTATTTGAGGATACAGACGTGTTTATATTTAAGGGTCTAATCATTAACCTTTGTAGGGCTAATTAAACCAAATGAGAATAAAATTTCCATGTGTACATACATACATCATGTGTATATTCCCTAATGGGGTATGCAGACCATATGAAACTCTACAAAGTCTAAACAATGACTCTTTCACGTTCCGTAGCCACTTCCAGCATATTTTTAGGGTTCCGTAGCCAAATGGCAAAAAACGGAACCCTTATAGATTCGTCATGTCTGTCCGTCTGTCCGTCTGTCCGTATGTCACAGCCACTTTTTTCGGAAACTATGAGAGCTATACTAATAAAACTTGGTGAGTAGATGTGTTCTGTGAACCGCATTAAGATTTTGACACAAAATTAAAAAAAAGCAACAATTTTTTAGGGTTCCCCATACATGGAACTGAAACTCAAAAAAAAATTTTTCATCATACCCATACGTGTGGGGTATCTATGGATAGCTCTTCAAAAATGATATTGAGGTTTCTAACGTCATACTTTTCTAAAGTGTATCGTTTGCGCGACAGACGCTTCCAAAGTTGAAAAAGTTGTGTCCCCCCCCTCTAACTTCTAAAATAAAAGAGTGATAAATCTAAAAAAAATATATGATGTACATTACTATAAAAACTACCAACGAAAATTGGTTTGAACAAAATCTACCAAGTAGTTTTTTTTTAATTAATATAAATAAAAATTTATCATTAGTTCGAAAATCTGTCACTAGATGGCGTTGGCTGTAAGCTACATCAAGGTATCGTTTACTTACGTATCGTTTACGGAACCCTCAGTGCGTGAGTCCGACTCGCACTTGGCCGGTTTTTTAGGTTTAAAGTTGACAGGTATAATAGTGACAGGTTGCTAGCTTGTCGCTAATACCTTAACATAATTCCTTAGTCGCCTCTGACGACATCCACAGAAAAAATGGACAGGTTATTCCATCCCAACACCACACAGGAACACTATGTAACAGTATGTCACAGTAAAAATGTCAGCTCCTGTCAAAGCCGTCTAACGCACCGCTGTGGTTATACCGCATACCGATGGGTGACGTCACACCCCCTCCCTCAACCAATTTGTCATGGACTTTGATGACAGCTGGAATGGGTTCATGATCCATATAGACCACTAATATGGTACATATACATACTTACAATCACGCCTGTATTCCTAAATGGGGTAGGCAGAGCACACAAAACGTTGCATAGACAAAACGATGGCTATTTCACTTTTAGAGGCCACTTCTAGCATTTTTTTTTAGATTTTAAGGTGGGAGGTACAATAATGACAGGTTGCTAGCTTTCACCCCGTGTGGTGCCGGGTTAGAACCCCTGTAACGTTGTACGTACATATTTCATTTAAATAACGTAATTGT
>BHDV01005734.1:2522-32957 GCA_005406045.1 Adoxophyes honmai | reverse complement strand
ATAGTCGTTGTGGAGGCATTTTTGGAGGGTCAAGAAAAAAAAAATTTTTTTTCAGGAAATTGTGGTCTGGACAAACGATGGTCTAAGTGTGTAGACTTGGAAAGAGATTACGTAGAAAAATAAATTATTTTACTAAACATTTTATGTGTCTTTCATACTGATTATCATTACTTTTGGATCACCCCTTGTAGCTAGGTGTTACGTTTTACGAGATTGACAAAAAATGTCGTAGACTTTTTGTCTTTGTCATTTGTATGGGATTACGTGACAGAGAGAGCGCTATATTAACTTGTTTCCGTGAATGGAGTAAATGTATGTATTTATGTATTCCCTTTTTGCTTGACAGAGGGACCGACGCTGCTTCGGCGAGTACCAATGCCCCAAGTGCAGGCGCAGGTGGATGTCGGCCAACTCCTGGGCCGGGTACGGCCAGGACTGTCAGACGTGCAAGATCAACGTCCTCCCTCACAAACAGGTACAGTCACGAACCGGGATTGTTGAGCCACTTGGCACTGTTCGCAATTTAGACGTATAATCCATGACCGATGTGACAGACTAGATATCAGCCATTGGATTAGTATTACACGTTGTATTGGATTAGTAGTTCGCGATGGTACAAATTCAAAATTCAAAATTCAAAACTTTATTTATGCAAATAGGCTCCTAAGAGCACTTTTACACGTCATTTTTGATTTTACCAGTACGCTAACTAAAGTCTTTTTAGAGTTCCGTACCCAAAGGGTAAAAACGGGACCCTCTGGGGCAGACGACAGACTTTTTGTGCGATCAAGTCTGCGGTAAACAAAAAGTCTACATGGATTGTTGAATTGTCCACTGGACTTTTTGCTCGTCGTGTGCGTTACTGCATATAATTTCCTAGGTTCTATTTTCACAGACTAAAAAGTTCGTCGCGGATAGTCTGTCGTTTGCGCAAGGCCTATTACTGAGACTTCGCTGTCTGTCCGTCTGTCACCAGGCTGTATCTCACGAACCGTGACAGCTAGAGAGTGGAAATTTTCACAGATGATGTATTTCTATTGCCGCTATAACAACAAATACTAAAATCAAAATAACAATAATTGCTGGGGCGGGGGCTGTTTAATGTTTACTGAATAGTAAAAATATGAGCCAGAATATTTTGTTGGGATTTCAACATTGCCAGGCGCGTGGAAATATTACCCACCTACCCAAACATTAGTGCCAGCTCTCCTACTATCAGGCTTTTCGAGCTTGGCCCACACAGTAATTATATTGCTTATTTATTTATTTGTTTTCATGTTTAATTCTAGAGGCCTCTTGACAAGCCAGACGGGCTGGACAAGAGCGACACGACTAAGGATCACCCACAGCACCTCTGCCAGAAGTGCCGTGCCCTGGGGCACTACTGTCGCAATTACTAAACATTAAGCCACTTGATACTGTTTATTTTAGCCTTCTGTGTCTTTCTTTTTCTACTTAAAGTTCTGTATCTATATAAAGTGCTAACAAATCAGGTACCGAAATTTCTACAGTTGTAAGTTCTCGGCTCTTAGAGTACCTTTAAGTGTAAAGTATTATAAGGTTAATGTAAGTTTTTTAAAAAGCCCAGAGTATAATAAAATATCCTTAAATTTCTATTAAAGGTTAGTTGATGTGATGTGGGATACTGTCTCTTGAAATATCGGTATACTTTTCAACATCAAACTTGGCATTATTTTGTTAAAAGACCGACAAGATCCATGTTAATATTATGCTCGTAGCTCGTAGCTCTGAATGACTGTCAACAAGCGGACTACATAACTATGATTAGGGCTTATGCTAGCTCACCAGGCAATTTTTTATTGTTCAGACACATTTAATTACTAAATACCCGCAACTCGACTAAAATACTACCATCTAGTAGCTAGACTTACACATCAAAGATACACGTTTCTATCGACATTGTCAGTCCAAGTTATGTTTATTTCTACCAAAGGTCAATTCAACCTAACCAGAATAAAATTTCTCAGAATAAATCAGTCTTACCCGCTTTTTAAAACAAAAAAATTGATTTATTCGCGAGAAAATAATGACTTCTTCTAAGACTAAATCTTATTTCCGTTTGGTTGAATCGATCTTGACACCACTGATTGTTCCCTACGAAACCTGTATAAGTAGAATGCCTAATTTGAGAATTTTCTGACTTCTTTAATAACTTTTGTTGCTTTCTTATGATTAAAGAATATAAAATGAACACATAAAAGAGTGTATGTCATTTATACCCGTTCAAATACTTAGAACCTGTATGGTGTCGGGATAGAATAGCACTAAACAGCACTCATAAGAGGCGACTAAGGAAATAATTTTATGTACTATCGAACCAACTGATTCCTGACCCACCGCAGAACGTTGTCACAATAAACGTCATAAACATTTCCTTTGTCAATCAATGCAATGTCACTATGACGTTCACTGTGAATAGGTTCTATGGTGGGTCAGTAATCAATTGGTTCGATGGTACTTTAGGCGACAGGCTAGCGACCTGTCACTATTACTATTCCTAAACCTAAAATTATCCTAGAAGTGGCTGAAAGGCGTGTAATAGTCATTGTTTTGCCTATGTCACGTTTCGTGTGCTCTACAACCCATTTGGGAACACAGGCATGATTATATGCATGTAACATTTTCACTGACTGTGTCTTGCTCTAGAAACGCACTTAAGCACCTTTAGCTGTCAACGGCATGTCATAAACGATAATTATGACACTAGATAGTCTAGAAGCCCTTTTAGAGCTGACACGGGCCCCCCATAGCTTAGAGCAGTCCGTACTAACAGCTTTAAGAGCCCGTTCCCACCGCGTCGGGCGCCTGCACGATTTTTAATCGGGTGTCGTAGCCGCAGTACATTTTATATGGAGCTGTTCACACATGCTCGACGCTCCGATTGTCGAGCGTGTGTGAACAGCTCGATTAAAAATCGTGCCGGCGCCCGACGCGGCGGGAACGGGGGCTAAGCAGTTACTGTTGGGATATCTGCTCAAGTTGTTCATGGGACTACAAATAGCAGCTTGAGCGGTCCGTGTATTGAGACAGACAGGTTTGAAACTGCAGATATTCCAATGCAATTTGAATCACTCTGTCTTTACCGACAGTCCTTAAATTACCTTACGTTTGTAATGTGGAAGACATCACAATATCTGACACAAGGCTACATAAACATCTGATGTATTTACTAGCGGCTTGAGGACGTGTCAGATGTTTTTGCATGCCCTGCCTTGGTAAAAAGCGTGTTACAAAAAAGCGGGTAAAAATGTAATAAAACAAAAAAGGCAAGTTGAAGTTATCATAGATTATTTTAACAGAGTGTATAATTTGAGGGATTTAAAATTTTTCATTAAAATTTTTTATATTTTTCAAAAATTGTAAATTGACAACTGATTCCTTATACTGGACTGTTTAACCCCCTTTCTACATTACTCGCATTTTTGTAACACATTGTATGATTAAAGTTGGTGACAGAAACTCACAAATAAACAACGAGTTGTAATGAACAAACCCTTTATATAAGCCTTTTAAAAAATCATATTGCAACGTTTGCACGGAGTCTGGTTTAGTGGAGGAAGCCTGGTAGTACACGAATCCTGTGCGGTCCCTCAAAGGCACTCTCATAAGCCGGTTGGTAAAAGTCCTCTTTCTCAGCTGAACGCTTCACAAAATGGCGACTGTTTCCCTGGCTTCTTGGTCCTCCTTGGCCCTGCGGCCTGCCAAAGTTCTGGCCTTGTGGCCTTTGGTTCTGAGGCCCACGGCTCTGCGATCCCCGGTTCTGGGCCTCGCTGAAGTCTATCAAAGCAATGAAAGCCACCACAAGAAGGAGAACTGCCACTTTCGTAACGCCGGCCATTTTGAATTCTTCGAGATTCACTTGTTTGATATAGAATTGATTCTAAGTTTGAAATTGTTTCGCTGGCGTATTTATACCGTGTTTTGTTTTCGTTTCCAATATTTTTTATGTGAGATGATCACGAGCTGTTTCAGTCGTTTAGCGCTGTTTTTTCAGTGGAAAAATAAATATTTTGAATGTTTTGTGGTGTTAATGATCTAATTCAGTTTATCGCGGTTTAGGATGTTGGTTTAGGGGTCCGTACAGTCCCCAAGACCTAACGTTAAGTTAGGGGTAAGTTCGTGCTTCGTTTTTCCATGGAAAAAACGGTGCGCAAACTTTCCCCCCTACAAAACCTTGCCAATTTTCAAGACGAAGTCTGAAAATTTTTGTCTTTTTAATTGAAACGTACAGATAGTTCAACTTAGTTGTGCGCGTGGCGCTATGTGTGCGTAGGCTTGTAAATAGACAAATTTTATTTGTATATAAACTCCTTGATAAACTCCTGCGACTCGCGGATTGCAATACAATGTTGCCAAGAGCGAACTGCTCCTTTTCAAGGCTGGCAGAAAAGCATATAAGGCCCCCCACACAAACTTATATCGAAATAGATGACTCAAGTGTATGTACTTCGCGTGCCAAAACGGAGCTAAAAGGAAGAGCAATCCTCTTCCTTTTACGCGATTTAATTTAGTTTTGTACCACTTAGATTAGGTTTAACTTCCTAGAGACAGAATAACTTGAATAAGGCGGCGTCACTTTTGAATCGGTTTCACTCGGACTGTCAATTCCCATCACTAAAGCGTTCATGTGACTACAGTAGGTAGAGAAAAAATGGCACGCTTGGTTTCATAGAAATGCAGGAACTCGCGGTATCTATTTCGATATAAGTCTGTGATCTCCCAGATCACCTTAAATGGGTCTACACATAAACAGGTTGCACGCTTCAAGTACCAAGATGACATTGACAAGTGTCAGATGAAGATGACATTGACATAGAGAGGGAGCACAGGGCGATGGCTGTTAGATGCGACATGGAGGCTCGCAGGTTTGCCAAGTGTTCTGATAGTGTGAAAGTGACATTAATTAAGGCGTACTGCTAATTTTTGGTCACATAGAGAAGATGGATGAAAGAAGATTTAATAAACAAAATACGGGGAATGTGGATGGGTGCAGTGGGAGGTGAAGACCTAGACAGACGTTCCGTGTCCAAATCGCGGACGTTTTAGAAACAGGTCAGGTCAAGAGTACCCGAAACCGACGAGCATGTATGAGGAGATTAATGAATGTGGATGAAGCAAAAGAGGTATGTCAGGATTACGATCCTACGGCGAGTGGAACAAAGTAGTCTCTACCTACCCCTGTGGGAAAGAGGCGTGACGTTATGTATGTATGTATGTATGTACTGTCAATCCTTTTACACCTGCAGCCTGTGGGCTAACTATACGCGAGAGCAGTCAGCGCTTTGCGCGTCCATTACAACGATGGGTTTAGGCTGCTGTTTGGACTGCCCCGATTCTGCAGCATCAGGGATGTTTGCGGATGCGCACACGGATGGCTTCTCAGCCATACTTCGCAAAAGGGTGGCATCTCTGGTGCATAGGATTCGGGACAGTCCGAATAGCATAATAAGCACTGTTTGGTGACCGGTACCAACACGGGCGTCGCCAGGTTTTAGTTTCGGGGGGGGTTTGACGAAAAAAAATCGGCCAAGTGCGAGTCGGACACAAAAAAATCACGATTGTTGTATGGGAGCCTGAACTTTTCGGGGGGGGTTTGAACCCCCAAACCCCCCCCCCTGGCTACGCCCATGGGTACCAAGGTCTTTAACAAAGGCACTGGAACAATATGCATTATTCCAGTTAAATGTATGTGCAAGTTGTTTTGTACCTTACTAACATTAAGTACCTAGTTCTAGTTTACACTGTTTTACTAACCTATGGACATGTTTCTGAAATAAATTATTTGTTTTTTTTTTATTCTGTACGCAGTGACAGTTTGTACGCAGTGGGAGTGACGGGGCGAGCTCCATACAAATGGAATCTGTGTATTTACCATCGAGTCAATTGATTCCTGACCCACAATAGAACCTATTCACAATGAACGTCATAGTGACATTGCATTGCCTGACAAAGGAAATGTTAATGACGTTTATTGTGACAAAGTTCTGCGGTGGGTGTCAGGAATCAGTTGGTTCGATAGTACAAGCGCACGCACACATAGCGCCGCGCGCACAACTGAGTTGAACTATCTAGAAGTAGATCTACCTATTTCATTTAGACATTACTAGCTTTTGCCCGCGGCTCCGCTCGCGTTAAATTCGGGGTATCACAGAAGATAAGTATAGCACACATAATAATATCAATTTTATAGCTTTCTACATTGAAAACTTCCACTCCTCACTTTAGGGAAATGGGGGGATTTGAAGAGACAAAATGTAGCCTATGTCACTCTCCATGCCCTAAACTATCTCTACCTAAAAAAACACGTCAATCCATCGCTCCGTTTAGCCGTGAAAGACGGACAAACAAACAAACAAACACACTTTCACGTTTATATTTTGGTACGGATAATCCGAATATTAATTTGTATGACTAGTTTGCAGTAGGTATAAATAAAGAGGACAGTACACGACTCTATTATGAGTTGTCATCGTTTACCACATTGTACAGTCAAGCTTCGAATATTTTTCTATAACATCTGTCATATTTGTGAGTCATGGCATCAATGATCTACTGTAACGTAATGGCTACAAAGCGTTAGTCACTAACGTTTAGATTCTATAGGTAATTTACCGTGTAGCCGTGGTAGCCCAGCGGTTCGACCTGTGGCCTCTCAAGCAGAGGGTCGTGGGTTCTAACCCCGGGCTCGCA
This sequence comes from Adoxophyes honmai, assembly GCA_005406045.1. Lineage (NCBI taxonomy): Eukaryota > Metazoa > Arthropoda > Insecta > Lepidoptera > Tortricidae > Adoxophyes > Adoxophyes honmai. The sequence goes on along the minus strand of BHDV01005734.1, from coordinate 26,246 downwards.
CCTCTGAATTTTTCGGAATTTATGTGCGATATCGAATTTGATATTTATCACGAGCTTATTCGGTGAAGGAAAACATCGTGAGGAAACCTGCACATAGCGACGAAGCAATTCAATGTTGTGTGTGAAGTTTCCAATCCGCACTGGGCCCGCGTGGGAACTATAGCCCAAGCCCTCTCATACTGAGAGGAGGCCTGTGCCCTGCAGTGGGACGTATATAGGCTGATGATGATGATGATGATGAGGTAATTTACGGTTGGACTTATTCTACCTATATTTACTTTGACACGTGACAGCTAGCGGCGCTGTAAAATTCTCCATACATTTTTTCTCCGTCGTAGCGAGTAGTCCCTGTAAATCTTGTGAATCCATGGTAATGGCGGAATACAGAAAGGAGTCGAATATACATGGTTGTGGACAGAATAGGCTGGCAATGGCTGTTCCAACTAAATACCATTTTTAATGTAAATAAAACATACATGGTTAAACCATCTGATTACCCTGAAAATGCTAAACGTGGCACTGGATTTTTGAATTCATGTGCTCTGCCTACCCCTCTTGGGAATACAGGCGTGAGAATATGTATGTATGTATGTATAAAACATACATACAGACATGCGTGATGTGTGTGTATGTATGCTTTAGGCGACAGGCTAGCAACTTGTCACTATTTTACTTATTCCATTCGTTTAACACTAGAAGTGGCTGCGGAACGTGAAATAGTCACCGTTTTGTCCACAACACTTTTCGTGTGCTCTGCCTATCCCAGTTAGGAACACAGTCGTGATAGTATGTATGTATCAACATTAGTAGTAAGTTAAGTAAACCTTGTATTAAGAATTGAGACCACCGGATACCACTTCCATCAAATGCAAATGATGACATATTTGGTCAATAAGCTAGATTAGACAATAAGCCTGTAAGAATTGAAGAAGATTATTTCCCTCACGGTGCGTAATAAACATATACACGGTCGCTAGAACAAACATTTCCAAGTATATTGGCTCAATATATTATCACTAGCTGGGAGCGTCAAGAGCGGTTCACAAATCTAAGCTAATATTACAAAGAGGAAAGATTTGAATCGTAGGTATATCTTAGGAGACAGGCTAGCAACCTGTTACTATTATACCTTCCAACTTAAAATCTAAAAAAATTGCTAGAAGTGGCACTAAACGTGAAATGGAGGTTTTGTTTGTGTAAAGTTTTGTGTGCTCTGCCTACCCCATTTGGGAATACAGGCGTGACGATTTGTATGTATGTGCAAAGTCTATTAACATCAAATATCGTTTACATGGAAACTCTGACTCAATAAATTAATTTTCAGGAGCAGAAAAAGTAAAAGTAAGTAACCCGTGTGGTGCCGGGTTAGAATAGCGCCCTTTCCTTCCCGTGGGTGTAGTAAGAGTCGACTCTGGGAAAGGGTTGGTGTATTGTGGGCGATGGGCTAGCAACCTGTCACCACAATATCACGTTTGACCATCTGGTTACCCTGAATTTGCTAAACGTGGCACTGGATTTTTGAATTCATGTGCTGAGCATACCCCTCCTGGGAATACAGGCGTGAAAATATGTATGTATGTAGAAAAAGTAAAGTTTATAGAATAGCCTAATATTTACGGTAAATATTTTAACCAGTGTTCGAGTATACGCGTCTGAGAACCCCTGTGAAGATTATTCCCGGATTCATAATGTGAAAAAAAAAACTGAAAATATTGCCGTCTTTTGTAATCCGACTCTTAAACCACGGTAGCATAGCAATGTCGAACGACTGCGAACGACGAAATATTATTACAGGGGTTTTCAGACGCGTATATCCGACCACTGGTTTAAAAAATATGGTAAATTTCCATCCACCTGTATAGTAAAGGCCTTTGTACAAAAATTAAAAATAAAATTAAGAAATAATAATAATATTCGTAAGTATGTCATTATAATATCTGACTTTATTTCATGACTAATCAATAATTAGCACTGTCAAAAGTACCCAATAATATTAAAACAATTGAAAGTTATTAATTAGTAAAAATCAATTAGCTAGTTACTTAAAATTAATTATTATTTCATGCGTTCTGCCAGCCCCATTGGGAATACAGGCGTGATTGTACCATCGAACCAATTGATTCCTAACCCACAATAGAACCTATTCCCAGTGAACTTCATAGTGACATTGCATTACTTGACAAAGGAAATTTTTATTACGTTTATTGTGACAACGTTCTGCGGTGGGTCATGAATCAGTTGGTTCGATAGTACGTATGTATTGGTTGAATCAACCCTGTTTTATTCTATTTTGGTTGAAACAACCCAAACTGTGCAAAGTGCGTGTTTCAACCATGGATTATATATAACATCACGAGTTTCAGACGAGTCGTAAAGAATAATGGGAACACGTGAACATTTAATTAGACGGTTATTAATAAATGGGAGTTATTTTATTTGCATTAAAATCGTAATTAGGTGTAAAGACAGTCATGCGTTAGTTGTTACATTATTTAGATAAGATAAAAGGTGTTGAGAGGAAATCTTTGCGTTGATTCGCTTCTCTGGGTTATAATAGAAGTCGCGTCGGTCCTGTGAAGATGTAGCTTAATTAACTCATAGTAAAAATAGTATATTATTTACAAAATAAGCTGTTGTGACGCATCAAGTTTGGTCCAGAACTAGAAAATATGTTTGGAAAGGGTAAGTCGCTTCTTATTTAAAAAAAAACTTTATTACATGCAGGATTTTATTCAGCTTCACTGTTTAAATCTATAAGCTTTACCTGTCCCGATGTTTGCTTGTCTGTAATCAAATCTTGCTATTTGAATTTGACCCATTTCCCGGATTTCGATGGACCAAAAAAATTTTTTTTTCTTATTTCTAAATTGAACAGAACTTTGATTATAATTACTGCTGATTTGTAATTAGTAAATCCGTGCCTGGCGGGAAGATGTTGATATGTTCAAAACAGTAATTTTACAGGGCGGCACTTTTAAAGTTTGAGCTTCCCTGGTAATTCGCCTTTTTTGTGAAATTTTGTTTTGAAACTTGATTTAGACATAAAATAATTCAATCTTTTGATTAATAATATCGAATTTAAAATATTCGTAATAGTTTTAAATATAATGGACTTATCAGTTTATGTACCAAGAGTTGTCAACTTATTCACCATTTTTGTATGGGAGCGCCCCTTGCACAACTACTTTATTTTAATACTAGCTTTTGCCCGCGGCTTCGCACGCGTTAAATACGGGCTAACAAAGAAGAGATTTCGGAATTATTAGTAGGAAGCGCCCGCCAGAATAGCCAGCAGATAGCAGATTTTTTCCTACTTTCTCGACACTTATCGTCATATTTTGGAAAATTCAAACAAAATCTATATAAATTGTAGCCTATGTGCTATTCTGATGTATAAGCTACATTACTGGAAAGTTTCATTAAAATCCATTCAGTAGTTTTTGCGTGAAGGAGTAACAAACATCCATCCATCCATACATCCATCCATCCATCCATACATTCATCCATCCATACTCACAAACTTTCACGTTTATAATATTAGTAAGATAATTACTTATGTTTATGGTAGATATGCAACTAAATAATCTGCGGATGCTTCAAGTTACCTGTTACCATTATTAAAATCGATCCAAAAACACAAACAAAAATCACTATTGTTGTATGAGAACCCCCAAAAATAATTATTTTATTTTAGTTTTAGTACTTGTTGTTAGTAATTATTAGTTTTCCTATATTGTATCCATTTTACGGGTTGCGATAGTCATCCTTTTTCCCGTTATGATTCTAAATACTCGAAAAAATCTTTAATCGTAATGGCAACAAATTTTAAATGCGTGAACTTTGCTTGTTCTCACATGTTGCACCCAATCATTTAAGTGATTAATTGTTGTCGTGTCTTCGTTTTTGCTTTTTGTATACTCCGTTTATTTTAAGTTTGAATTTTATCTGTCAAAACCTAATAAATACATTTTTATGTAATCTCAAGGCATCGCCGCTAATACTGATACAATTTGTATTGAAAACATTATAACAAACAGTAAGGGCCACATACATTCAGAATTCCGTTCAGAAATCAGATATCTTTATTTAATTTGAAAATTACATTATATTCGATTTTTCTAAACATAACAAATTCACAAAAAGATCGTCAAATAAGTAAATAATAGAAACAAATAAAATGAGTTTTTAAATGAAATGCCAAAATAATTAAAAAAAACCAACCAAATAAAAATAAACGTAAAACAAGATGTCAAAAATTTTTAATAAAAAAACCAAAAAAAAAAACTGCGAATGTGATTAAAGTCAGTAAGATGAATGCATGTAAATTGATAATAATAATGTCAAAATTAAAAACAAAAAATTCTAAATAAACATGTCATTACATCAATAGCTAATAATTACTCGAGAAACTCTTTTACCGGAATTTCGATTCGTCATAATGGAACGCTGTCAATCCATATAATATAAATCTATGGACCAGCCACATACAAACAGTAGTTTTCCATTCGAAATTAAATCTTATTCGGAATTCCGAATGATGGCCTATAGATGCATTTTAAATCCCGTATTCGTACCTAAACGAAACTGATTTGTGTGGTGTATTTACAAAATTCCGAATCGATTTATCAAATTGAAATTCCGAAACGGAATTCTGATTGTGTGTTGCTGCCCTAATAAGATGCCCTAGTAGATTGAATCGCAATATTTTTCGGTAATCATGATTTTAATGATATTATGGCAAACATAAAACGATTTTGAGACGTTTTAGCAATGCATTTTTTGACAACTGTGTTCAAAATAACCGAACTTATTGTGGCACAAATTGATAATTTGACATATAGACTAGTTATTTTCAGTACATAAATTAACAAGTATATTTATAAACAAATAGATTGAATTACATTTGTTGTTAATAAAATGACAACTTAATTTACTCAAATAGTGATTCAAACTTTCGTTGGCTATAAATTGATAACTCTATATATCAATTTCTAATTTTTAACAAGTAACAAGATAAATTGAGATGTCCAATTTGCACTTTCTTTGAGACATTGTACAGAAGTTGATAACAAGATATATGCGTTAATTTACGTATTAACTAGTGAATCGCTTATTTGATATCTCATCGTGTCAAGTTTTGTACATTGTTTAATGCCTCTATAAGTCTATTTGTCAACTAAATTTCGATTAATGCCATGCATTTTCATAAGTGAATAGAGGCTGTAACTCAAAAAATACTGAATAAAAACAGTTGTCAAATTTTTACATACAAATTCCTAGGCGTAGAAAACGAATAAGCGAATAAAAAAAAATCATGTAAGTCGAGTTATCAACGTCTTCCCCCCAGGCACGGAAATTATTTGAAGGTTTAAACCGTTTTTACTCCGGTTTAGGTACTTAACTAAAAGTAAACAAACTTTTTGACAGATTTGACAGGTTAAGAAGGTTTTTTTTTCACTACCCAAATATTATCGGATGTTCAACTAGTTTAGCAAAGGAAGGAAACAATAAAAAATGTTCGGTTAATTCCTAATTTTAGGTACACCAGAAACAATCTGAATTAGAACACTAAACGTTCATCAGATCAATAAATATTACGTAAGATTCCTTTACTAAATTATTCAAACATCCGATAAAATTTGGATAGTAAGCAAAAACCTCATCATCCTGTCAAATGACAATGTCAAATGACATTAAAGTTTATTTACTTTTAGTTAAGTACCTAAATCGCCAGCGCCAGAATATAATTGTTTTCACCCCATTCATCTCTTCCTTCATACATACAGGCGGTTTCGGAGGGATGTGAATAAAGCGAGAGAAGTATGGCAGAATAGAAGCGAATCGAACACTTCTAACTTTAACTTAAACGAAATACATAGTGAAATAGTCGTAGGTTTTTATCTATTTAACGTTTCTTAAGTTTTGCGTATATTTAATGATGACCTGTATTTTTGGTTTTAACCAGCGTAAATTGTAGATATTGAAACAAAAAGACTCGAATGCACATTTTTCACTTCCAGCATTCGAAGGATTATAAGCGAATCATATATCATATCATATATCATATATATATCATATATCATATATCACTGGACAATATTTATGTATGTTATGTCAGCACGTATATTTTGCTGGATGTTAGAAAACAGATATTAAATAAGCTGCACGAATGTACATTATATACATCATGCCTGTATTCCCAATGGGGTAGACGCACTCGAAACGTTACATAGAGAAATGTATAACTATTTCACGCTTCGTGGCCATCTATCTACATATTTCTATGGTTTCAAGTTGGGAGGTATAATAGTGACAAATTGCTAGCCGCTTATAATAAGTTTAGGTATTCATTATGGGTCGCATCCGCCATTATTAGTTTTTGTATTAACATTAGTATACACTATACATAGTAACATTAGTATACACGTAAATACAAAAAACATTTAATTAATCAATTATGACATAATAATATCATTAAAGGAATGGGATAACAGATTTATCCGTTAATAGCTGGTATAATAAATCCCTTGTAAATCCATCAAACTTCACATTCACGTTTGTCATAAACGTCGCTAACGTTCCTCGCGTACGACTCCGTTGGTTAGTGTAGCATTGAAACTTAAAAAAAACTGACGTCTTTTATTAACAACCATCAAAGCTGCTTGTTACTGGCCACGCTTCGACCGGCCCCAATTAACTGGAGATTGCTCATTCTTACACATTCAAACGAGTGTTGTGACAATAATAATTGATTGGTCAGTGTGCAGTGTGCTGTGCTGTCGTTCTACCACGCCGTCATTGGAAGGGTTGTGGGTGTAAGAAAGTCAATCGTTTAAAAGTTGGTGATTTTAAAAGTGTGGTGTAACAAGGGTTTTGCTGTATTTTTGTAAGGTAAAGTATTTATTTACTTATTAAATAAGCTAAGGGATGAATAATTGGATTAGGACTACTGTGATAAAGGACGAACTTCGACAGTTTGATTCTAGAAGGTTTTTATATCCATATTAACAACGCTTCAAGTTGGATTTTGTGTGGTGTTGGATCAGAAAATACCTCTCCATCTTTTCCGTGGATGTCAAAAGAGGCGGCTTAGGAAATAAGTTTAGCTTTTACACCTATTTCATCTGTTTTAGAATCTGGAATTATGCTGAATGTGGCAGCGAAATATGAAATAGTCAAGGTTTTGTATGTGTAACGTCTCGTGTACTCTGTCTACCCCGATTGCAAACATGGGCGTAATTCTATGTATTTCCGGAGCGAAACCACATTTCAAATATCTGTATACATAAGTGTAGAAATCAGTGGACCCAGAATCTTCCTTTAACATCTGAAATTAAGTAAACGCCATCGCATGGTATATTTCGCGATTTTGGCTTTGTAAGGAACGTAATAATGTAATATGTAATAATCCACTCACTGCGAGCAAAAATTTCGCAAGACTTTTTAAAATATAAAGGTGTAAAGTATACAGCTTCAAACCCGATAGCACTAGTAATTCACATTTTCAGTCCAGATTCCACGGCAGTAAAAATACATAAAATGCAGGGTGTCCAACATTAGGTATCTTCAAACAAAATACTTTACAATTATATTTTAAAGTAAATGTCTATCAAAATGGCCAGGATCTTTACACTAAATCGTATTATGGTCCCATTTTGAATATTTGGTTACATTTAAATAGCAGCTAATCAAATAATGATGCCGACAATGGTGACAAATAAACAACGCTGTCGCAAAATTAAATTAAGTTTCTGCTGTAAAGTCTGTCGTACTTTAAACAAAAGAATGAAACAACAGATTTTAGTACCGACAGTCGTACCAGAGTGTTGGCAGTCCGTCTTTTGTCGAGCAATGGGACACCTACAAATTTAAGTCCCAGTGACCAAAAAGTGTACATTACTTTTGAATTACGAGACCCCTTTAAGTTTAAATCCGCCTACACAATTATTTCAATTATTCATTTTTAAGGTTATAACATACTAGCTTTCCGCCCGCGGCTTCGCCCGCGTGGAACTCGGTTATATTGCGGTATTAGGCACAACTATAAGAAAACTTCTGGTTTCAAACGACACACAGCGCCATCGATCTAACATCTATCGATCAATATCGATCTATCATCGATTGATATCGATCTATCAAGCAAACTATATTTTTGTTTTCCCTCGGGAACATCAATTTTTACCGGGATAAAAAGTACCCTATTATTTAATCCGGACTTCTATCTTTATGTCCGCAAAATTTCAAAGCAATCGGTTCAGTAGTTACGGCGTGAAAGCGGAACAAACAAACAAATAAACAAACAAACAAACAAACAAACTCACTTTCTGACTTATAATATTAGTAAGGATTATATTATTTGTACAAACGTACATCACACCTGTATTCCCAAGCACAAATCACACTAGCACACATCGTGACAATTGCACGTTTAGTGGCAGCTTCTCGCATTTTCAGAGTATAAGTTTAAAAGTCTAAAAAAGTAACAGATTCCCAAACATTATACATTAAACTCCCGTGAGACTCACTCATGTTGAAAATTATCGGATAACTCACGTTAAATAAATCGAGTTTAGCTCGACATGTTTCGGACTAATTCCCAAACCTTAACTTATCTCCTTACGACATCGAGAGCAAATATAGAGAGGTGTTTCGACATCCGACACCACACAGAGTGCCCCAATTACGATTATCAGTTTTACTTTCTCTGTGTTCCATAACATAATTTACAACTAATTGCTACAGTAAAATAAAATAGCGAAGTCTTTAAAAACCTGTGATAATTTTTCTAGGCAATTACTATGATTGTGATCCTCAATATCAACTTTGGTGAAATAAAAAATCCTATCGTCCTGTCTATCCTCCATCAAGGACATACCGTCCGGTCTCTTGCCATCGTCCCGAGCGATGCCGATTCGTAGAGGCACGATGTCTTGTCAAAATGTCTTAGAGCGCAAAATAACGAGAAAAGTGGCACACAGGACTTTAATGCAATTCCTTTGGTTAGATCAGTTTTAGAAGCCAAATTTGAAGAGCCCAAAATCGCTGAGTTGATTGACGACAATGATGTATGTGAAGCGAGTGAAGCATGCCAGAATAGAAGCGAATTGCTCTCTGTATCTGCCCCTCCTAATTGAAATAGGGTGTGATGTTTAACGTATGTGTCTTTGGTTCCAGGTACAAAAGCCATCAAAATGACCACCAAGGAAGACAAGAAGAACAAGCAATACGATATCGTGGAGGTAACGGAGACCTTCGGATGGTTTCAGAAGAAGCAATTTATATACTGCTGCTTGCCTGCGCTCTTCGTCACTATGATCAACATTAACTACATCTTCACGGTTGGAGATGTTAACTACAGGTTTGTATTTATTTTTAGATTTAGAATAAGTGCTCTTCATTTTCCCGCGGATGTCATAAGAGACTCCCAAGGAAATAGGTGAAGATTTTAGGCGGCAGGTTAGCAAACTGTTGCAGTAGTACCTCTTAACTTAAAACTAAAACATGCTATACTGTGTCGGTTTAGGTACTTAAATTAACAAACTTTAACAAATAACGAAATAACAAACTTTATGTCAAATTTGACAGGTTCAGAGCGTTTTTTGTTCGCTACTCAACTTTTTTAGGATATTCAAAAAGTTTAGCAAAGGAAGGAAACAATAAAAAATATTTTGTTGGTGCCTAAATTTGCCTAATACCAGAAACAATCGGAATTAGAACACTAACGTTCATCAGATCAATAAATATTACGATGATTCCTTTGCTAAACTATTTGAACATCCGAAAAAAGTTGTGTGGTAAAAAAAAACGTTCTTAACCTGTCAAATCTGACATAAAGTTACTTTAATTTAAGTACCTAAACCGACACAGTATAGAAGTGGCTACTTATTTAAAATGATCACGTTTATGTATCTGATCGTTTCGTGTGCTCTGCCCCGTTAGCACGACAGGGCGCGAGTAGAGATACGCGCGACATAGACTATACCTGTCACTGTCTAACTAGAGACGGCAGAAAGTGACCGGTAGACTATCCCGCGCGCGACGCGACAAGAGCGTGATACCGTCTACCCCGTTTGGGATTAAAGGCGTGATGATGTCTGTTTTTTTTCCATATGGAGTTTTTGAATTACATCTCTTCATTTCTTCCTTGGACGTCCTAAGAGAGTCGCTCGATGAGAAAGGTTGAAAAACACTGCTGTAGAATAAAATCGCAATCAAGATACCTAAAGTCGTCTTTCTTTTCAGATGTCGAATCCCAGAATGCGATGGCATCACGTCCCCGGTCCAAAACCCTCTCTGGTGGCCAGATTCCTCGATAGACCGATGTTCGAAGCCAATCCTGCATCAGGACTGGAACAGCACCATGTTTGAAGGATGCAGTAACACCAGCTTCACAGGGAGTCAGGGGAAATGCTCCTCATGGGTGTATGAGAGCAATGACACGGTTGTGGCTGAGGTTGGTAGCAACACACACACACACATACATACACGCACACACACATCAATAATAGATTAGATTCATTTACATTGGAGACCACATTGTAGATACGAATAATTCACAAAAAGATCGTCGAATTGTAAAAAGTGGGGAGGAGACGGTTCCTCAGTGGAATGTGTCTTCAATGTGAATTTAGTTCGACTTATTTGGACTACTCGTGCGGTGTCGGATTTTGAATAACACCTGTCCATCTCTGCCAAAGACATCGTAAAAGTAGGAATCAGTTTATGTATGTTTTAGGCGACAGGCTAGCAACCTGTCACAATTAAACTTCTTTCGTAATACTAATCCAATAGCTAACATCTAGTCTAGTCGGTCACATCGGTCATCGATTACACGTCTAAATTGCGAACAGTAGCAAGTGGCTCAACAATCCCGGTTCGTGACTGTATATAATGGGGCATTAAGAGGAAATATGCCGGTCGAGGGAATTGAAAAATAGGTATTTGCTAAATCTATTGCTGTCGCGCCGTGACCTGCCCAGACGACGTCGAGTGCGATAAGAAAAACAACAGCTCGGACCGAAAATACCTATGAAAATTATTCAAAAACAACGTTTCGTAGTCCCCTGATTTCTTCTCCAAAACTTAACCGATTAAATATGTTTTTTCATTAAATGTTTAAAAAATGTCATAACTGTGTTTCTATGTTCTTATATTTTGATATAATTGTGTTAAAATTGGTTTCTAGAGGTTTGAACACAACGGAAAAAACTTACCAATTTTTCATGTTTTTGAAGGTTAATATCTCCTTTAATAATTCAATAAAGAAAAAAAGGAAAACATAGGAATATGCTAATATATCATTAGATTGTTGATGTAAAAACTCATTGTTCTACGGGTAATATCCAGCGAGGAATCAGGGGACTACGTTTCCATACAAAATATGACCGCTCCATTTCCTCTTAAAACACTCGTGTATTTTTTATAAAACTCGCATTACCGCTTTTTATAAAAACCCCACACTTAAAATAATAATTGTGTTTCAATTTCAAGCGCCCATAAATAACCTATTAATGAATTGGTTGTCGATTTATTAGCTGTTTACATAAGCAGGGTTACTTCAAGTAATTATACTTAAATTAAAGCTCATATCGGAAATACTTTGCCAGATCAAAATTCAATCAATGAAATGCAACTTTAATGAATCGAAACATCCAATTTGTTTATCCATAATTAGCTGTATATAAACATGCTCTAATGAGTAGCTAATCTGTTAGAAATCACACGATTAATTCAGCTAATCTGTTAGGAATCACCTGATTAATAAAATTTATCTTGTGATTTTTATTAATTTTTACGTCGCTGTGTTTAGGTAAATATCACGCTTTATGAAAATACTTACAACAGCAATCCATATTCTACCAGAACCAACAAGCATCAACAAGTCTTATATGGTGTAATATTATCATACTAAGTCTACGCAGATCACTTCGTTATCTGTCTCGGAAATTCACAATTTGCGTTACCGTTTATGACAACAAATATCAGTGGTGTATCCTCTTATTAAATCTCGGTCGTCATCTCATCAAATTTACTTTTCCGTGCGTTGTTTTCCATAGGCTCTTGTTTGGTTTATTCGACACTTATGCCACTATTGTTTCTTTCATTTGCAATTCTGTAATATTCAGATCTTTATCAGTCATGGATTAATCAGACGCAGACAAGGTCTATGTGTACGTACAGTTAGCTGCAGAGAAAAGTAACCCCTTAGGGCGCTTGTGCACTACCATGAATTTTCCGGACCGGTCGTCCGGGTTTTTACTCTCTGTCGCGCCGTCCCGCTCACGTTAATACTATTTCATGTAAGAGCAAGCGAGACAAGACATGAAGTAAAAAGCCGGACCGGAAAATTCATGGTAGTGCACTAAGCGCCCTTAGTAATGAAACATTGTATGGGCGGAGGGTTACTTTTCTCTGCAGCTGTCCATACGTCATGCTTGTATTCCCAAATTGAGTAAACAGAGCACACGAAACGATAAACAAAGCCATGAAATGATTCACGTTGCGTAGCCACTCTTTAGCATAGTTTCTAAGTTAAGAGGTATAATACTAAGAGCCCGTTCCCACCGCGTCGGGCGTCGGTCCGATTTTTAATCGGGTGTCGTAGCCACAGTACATTTTATATGGAGCTGTTCACACACACTCGACAATCGGATCCGACATAAAATGTCGGGCGTTCAGCGAGCCCGCACGCCGATAAAAAATCGTGCCGGGCGCGCTGTTCACATCAAATCGGATGTCGGGCCGATCCCGCTCACGCCTCACACCCTGTACCTCCCGCGCGTCGGGTTCGCGCATTCACATTGTCGTGGCCGGCAGCCGACTGGTGTGAATAGAGGCCCCGACACCGATTAAAAATCGTGCCGGCGCCCGACGTGGCGGGAACGGGCTGTAACCTAGGTAGCTGCTACCCTGTAATATAACTAAAAACATGTTGTTCATGGATAAAATGACGAGCTGTTATTGTAAACCCTACCTTAAGATTCGTCACTTCTAGGGACAAAGTCGCTAAATTGGCAACGAAAACAGAAATTTTGGTTACTAATGGCGTGGTGACCGGCACCCCCCGTGTCTCGTGATAACTGGTTGGTAACTAGTCGCTTCGTGTGCGAACTGCAATGTGAATGTATGAGCGGTAACGCTTAAGCAACTCTTTACTGATTTAAGTTTGAAAGTAGTTCTTTGTTAGTAGCTCCATCTGCGGAAGGCTTTACTGTTTCTACTGTTTATGGTGCCGAGGCTCCGCGCTAAAATCTTTCCTTACCTAACGTAATTTTTATTAGCATTATCTAACCCAACGGTTCCCAATTTTTTTTCAGCCCGCGGCGCACCCACAAGTTTAGAATTCTGTCACGGCGCCCTACCCTATGTAAAAATGAAAATATGTATTTAAAAATATGAAAACGGTTTCGGATAATGATAAATCGATTCACCGCGGCGCCCCTCTACACCTTCTGCGCACAGTTTGGGAACCCCTGACCTAACCTACTTACTTGTTTTCTTTCCAGTTGGACTTAGCGTGTCAGCCCTGGAAGACCAATCTGGTGGGAACAGTCCACAGTGCTGGGATGGTACTCTCCATGACCCTCTTTGGATGGCTATCCGACAGGTAAGTGCCACACGTTACAATCTCTGCCACGTCCATTATCCCCATTTCTTTGGGATACAATATCTTTACTCATGTATGTACGTGAAAACGCGGGACTTAAACACGCTTTGTTTTAATTACCTTTCCACGTATCGTCCGCGTTACAGCGACCGTGGTCACAAGTAGACTAAGTCCCGATTAAGTCCCGCGTAGACATAAATATGAGAAAGAATCACGAAAGTTTAAAACAGTACATAAATTATATTCTTCTGTAGTTGAACAAAATATCTATTTTGTACCCTGTTATATTCTTAAAGCTCCTTATGCTCAGTCTACTACTCTCTGTCAGGCTGTGATTTATATTTTACTAACCCTAGCTTCCTCTTTTCCAGATTCGGCCGAAAGCCTACCATCGTCATCTGCTCCGTCGGCGGCATCATTGGCCACCTGAAGACCTTCGTCACTTCCTATTACGTTTACATCTTCCTGGAGTTCATTGAGGCAGCCATCACTGGAGGCACATACTCTGCTGCCATGGTTATTAGTGAGTATTTACATTTCAATAACTGTGTAGGTAATTAGGTGGATACTAGTGATGATGGGTTTAAATTAATATCTCCCGTTTCTTATGTGGATATCGTAAGAGGTGACCTGTCTGATAATTCTTTCATTTATGTTTAACCTAAAATTATGGTCTAAAGTTCACTAAAGGTGAAAATCGACCCCAGTCTGAAGCCGAAGTTAAAAAGATTGTCAGCATTGTCTTTATCTGCAAATATTGATTCGCTTTGTGAAATACTGACTAGCCCAAAGATTTATTGCCAAAATAAGGAGCAAGTATACATACAATGTAATATATACAATCCCAATGCAAAAAGAGGGACTAATCTATCGTGTAATGTATCCATCTCACGCTCTTTTCAGCCATGTAAACAATTCTCTCAACCCAATCAAAAAGTAGATGTGTATGAAAGATATAGTATTATTTGCATTTATTTTTACAAATGAATTTACTGGGATTAAGTTACACAAAAGAATATTAAAATAATAACTTTATCATAATACTTAGAACAGTGATTACTGTATGATATGTACGATTACATGAATAAACAAAGTAGGAAGAACGACATAATAGCTTTGTTGAAGCACAAATCTGACAATTAAACATAGCAAACATCATAATCGGTTGATTATGAACTTCGCTACGAAAATCAAGATTACTGTTGCGTCATTTATCATTATCATTCGGGTCATATGTTTTATCAGTCACTTGCCTTATGTAGTGAGATACAAAATCATCTCTATTTAAATGATGATAATGTTTGACAGTGCATGCGGTTTTGAATAAATAAATGCATTTTATCTCAAACTAATGTCCTTCATGCTAAGTCGCTACGTCTTAATTTTCTACAAAACTATTTTTTTCTTAATTACAGTGATTGAAAGCAGCGGAAAAAACAACAGAGTCTTAGCTGGTGTTATATTCGCCTACGCGATTTACGTAGGCGAAGCTATCTTCGCCTGCATCGCCATGACAGTCACCTACTGGAAAACCCTCATCCGTATCATCTGTACTCCCCCTATCATCTTTCTCTCTTACACCTTCCTGATCAGAGAGAGCCCGCGATGGCAGATACTGAACAACAAATTTGATGAAGCTAAGAAAACGCTTCTTATAATTGCCGATACGAACCGTTTGAATATTGATAGAAATGAATTCCTCAATATTGATGGTGCAAAGTTGAAGAGCAAGTTCAACTTGGGGTCTCATGAAAAGAAGGAGTCACTGATGAAAGTGTTTACATCAACAGAGATATGGAAAAGGTTGTTAGTGATGATGGTTTGTCGGTTCACGGCGAGTTTTGTGTACTATGGAATGATGATCAACGCTGTGTGGCTGCCGGGGAATAAGTATACCAATTTTTTGTTGGCGACGGTGATGTCTTTCCCGGGGGAAGGGATAGCCTTGGTGCTGATGAACAAGTATGGACGGCGGCTGCCTTTGCTTTACGGTTATGCAGCGTGTGGAATCCTCTGTATTGCCTCCGGATATGTGCCTGAAGGTAAGTCATTTGATACTTTTGAAATGGATATGACAACAAATACAAAAATCAGATGTAACGAGGCCGTTGTAACTACCTATTCTTGTCAATCAGAGTAACAAATAATGTTATCAACAAAAACCAGCCAAGTGCGAGTCTAATAGAATTAGTGTGCAATGTAAAGGCAAAAGGATGTATGTTGTGAATGTTCGTAAGTTCTTCACGTGCAATGAGTTATACCGATTTCGATATCGATATACCAGAATTTGTGAAATTGCAGTCAACAGCTGGTTGAAAATAGATCACAGTCAATTTAACTAGAAATTTTATTTCCAGTGAACACTTGGGCAAAGATCACACTGTTCCTGCTGGGCAAGATGATAATATCCGCCTGCTTCACTGGTGCTGTGACGTACACCATGGAGCTGTTCCCGACCAGCGGCCGAGGCACGCTGATGGGGCTGTGCTCCTTCACCTCCAGGATTGGTGGCATGCTGGCTCCACTTACTCCAATTTTGGTGAGTTTCTGTCTTGATTTCTAAGGATCATGACTCATAGACAGCAACCAGTATTCCCAAATAGGGTAGAGAGAGCACACGAAAATGTTACATAAACAAAACTGACTACTTCATGTATTGCAGCCGCTTTTAGGATATGTTTTAGATTAAAAGTTAGATAAAAGAAGTATAATTGAAAGAGGTGAGAGCCTGGCGCTTAAAAAAATATCTTGATCAAATTCCTTAGTCGAATCTTTGAAGGAATGAAGAGAAGTACCTACCTAATTCGAAATCGGATACCACGCGGGGCATATCCATACACCCAGACGTTTTTGCTAATGAAACAAAGCAGGCACATTTTTAGGGTTCCGTAGCCAAATGGCAAAAAACGGAACCCTTATAGATTCGTCATGTCTGTCCGTCTGTCCGTCTGTCCGTCTGTCCGTCCGTCTGTCCGTATGTCACAGCCACTTTTTTCCGAAACTACTAAGACTATACTAATAAAACTTGGTGAGTAGATGTGTTCTGTGAACCGCATTAAGATTTTGACACAAAATTAAAAAAAAAGCAATAATTTTTTAGGGTTCCCCATACATGGAACTGAAACTCAAAAATTTTTTTTTCATCAAACCCATACGTGTGGGGTATCTATGGATAGCTCTTCAAAAATGATATTGAGGTTTCTAACATCATACTTTTCTAAAGTGTATCGTTTGCGCGACAGACGCTTCCAAAGTTGAAAAAGTTGTGTCCCCCCCCCTCTAACTTCTAAAATAAAAGAGTGATAAATCTAAAAAAAATATATGATGTACATTACCATAAAAACTACCAACGAAAATTGGTTTGAACAAAATCTACCGAGTAGTTTTTTTTAATGAATAAAAATAAAAATTTATCATTAGTTCGAAAATCTGTCACTAGATGGCGTTGGCTGTAAGCTACATCACGGTATCGTTTACTTACGTATCGTTTACGGAAACCTCAGTGCGTGAGTCCGACTCGCACTTGGCCGGTTTTTTAGGTTCTTACCTATGTACATAATTATATTATTAAAAATCCAAGATTCTAGGCCAAACATTCGTGTACACACGAACATCTCTTTCGACTGGAAATCAAACAACGTAGTAAGTACTTTACAATGTGCTTCTAACTTCATTTTTTTTCACAGACACCAATATCACCAGCTCTGCCGTCTATCTTCTTCGGAGCTTCAGCCGTCATCTCCGGGATCAGTCTCATCTTCACACCAGAAACACGGAATCTACCCTTGATGGACACAGTTGAGCAGGTTGAAGCCAGTGTCAAGCACGCCAGAGATGCGAAAAAAGGACAGGGCAATACAAATCCAGCATTCGACGATATTGTCGTCTCAACTTTATGAGTTTGTCGTGTCAAAGAACATGATCTTCGGAATATACCAGCAGCGCTATTGTCTGACGCGTTTGCAATCACGACCGCTTTAATTTTGACAGGTCGAAACCAATCTCGCTTTAAAATTGAAACTTGTTTCGTGTAACGTTAGGACAGACGAAACTCAGGCATGTTTGAAGCCAATTCGCTACGCGTTAAATTTGCTACACGAAAGCATTTTACCGAGACGCTCGTTATTCCACCGTCAAGCCCAAGCCGATTACAAACGCGTTAGAATATAGCCCTGCACAATTAAACACCTGCTAATTAAAACCATGCATTAAAACCTGAACATTTCATTTTGAGGTGCCATCACGTAGCAGAATTTCTTTGGAACTATTTTTCAGGGTAAAAGGGGCGCCACATGAACCGCTTTGTAACCTATCGCTCTTAGTTGGGGGGTGCCATAGAAATCTCGTCGCTCAGGGCACTGGCACTGGTAGCTTTAAAATCGGCACTGCTAGGGTATAACGATTAGGTACTCTAAAACTAACGCCAGAAGGAAAAAACCTCATAAAAAATGGTCAGGTTTGAACTATAAGTTAAGTAACTATAAAATCGTTATCGGACTCTATACAAGAGTCTGCTAATCTTTATTATCGATATATTATGTCGATAGCCATAGCCATTAAGATTATAATTTGGAGATTTATTAGCCAAAGAGCGTAAGGATGTTCTGCTATTGTATAATTTTAGGCGTCCATTAGTAGTTCGAATTTACACTGTAATGTTACGTTAATTGTATGTTTCTCATTAATTAGCTACTGGAGTAAATGTAAGATATCCTATTGTTTGAATAACTACATAAATTGAACATTAATAACAGTCGGGTTATAACGGCAAGGCGCGAGTCAATTCGCCAGATACATTGTAACTGAGTAATGTTGTTTTTTTTTTTAAATTATTTCCGTTGCGAAAAAGGGTAAAGGCCAAAGGCCATACAGCCAGTCACTGGGCAAATAGAGACGTTAGAAAATAACAGGCTATCTCGCACACGAGTCCAATAAATAAAATTAGTTATTATAAAATGCATAATCCTTGTAAAAGTTGACGTTCCACCATTGTTCCTGAGAATTGAGTGTACTTAGAATAAATACTTCGTTGTGATTTAAGAATTGTTAAATTTACTTATTTTCCTATTGTGCCATATCCTTAGTCACACACAAATTAAATCATGAAAATTGATTGTTTTCTTCTTCTTCCGTTAAAGACAAGTATTGAACACTTAAATAACTACACAACCTTAAAGTACACTTAACCTGTCGTCTGCGTTTGATTTGGATCTCAAAAGTAACAGTCGTATGTGTATGATAGGGATCAGTATCATACGACCTTTTCGAATTTTTGCGAGTTAAGTAGGATCCTTATCAAAGGCAGACGACAGGTTAAGATTGGAAAAATCGTAAGTAGGGTAGTGGAACCAAAAGTTGAACGATTAAGCGACTACCACTCTTTGAACTTTTTTTTCGCAGTGTTGTAAGTCATGTATGACAGTGATTTTTTTTTGCAACACTAAACACATAGTCGACTTTGCATTTCACTACTTAAAACCTATGTATTACATACAAACGAATAAATAAAAAATATTTTTGCGCAACTTAGGCAAATTGCCCTAAAGTTGAACGATGTGCCCTATTTATGAACGAATTGACCCAAAAGATGAACTAGTATATTGAAAGTAAAGTAATAGGAAATATGAATGTATATGAAGCGTTTCGTGTGCTCAGCCATCTCCATTTAAGAATACAGGTGTTATGTATGTAATAGTATGTATGTAATAGTATGTATGTATGTTAAATGTTTTAACTTATTTTCAAAAATTATTATTGGAATAATACTTTGATAAAAATGTTCATATGGATACCCTGCCCCAAACGTGAACGACAAAATTTTAGTAGTTCAAGTTATGGCAAAGAAATCTATAAGATAAACCAATTTAATTAGTTCAATGTTCATCTACTGAAATAGAAACCAAAAGTTGAACTAGTAAAATTACTAGTTCAACTTTTGGTTGTGAAATAATAGTTGAACAGTCGCGATTCCCATACAACAAAAATATCGAATTTCTTTGCCATAACATCAAAATACTTTGTTCAACTTTTGGTTAAAAAGTCTACGACAATTATACAATTAATTTGAGCTGTAATCGGCGAGTCTATCTTTTTCGTGTGATTTTATAAACGCATTTGTAAAAATACCACTTTGCCCGATAGTTGAACGCCGTTCAACTATTAGCTCATACCTTTGATTTTGGAACCATTACTTGAACAGCAAATTACTCGTTAAATAATACAAAAAACATTTTATTTATTTACAATAATATTAAAGATATAGTCGAGAATACATACCAAGCATAAAAATGTTAATCAATGCATTATTCAATTTGATATGCAATTAAAAGCTTAAAATGTGAGGCTCTTTTCTTAATAAGGATTCCATACAACTGGCACTTTTGACCGGAATCCGAGACGCGAAGATCGCTCACGTTCACGTCCGTGATGTAACTTTTCTTGAATTATGTTTTTCACCTCGGCAAAGTGTTGCTGCATTATGAAAAAATATTTTTAGGCGCATAAAATGTGCCACTATTTAATTAAGGCCAAACGTTCAACTTCTGGGGGGTGTTCATCTTTTGGTTCCACTACCCTATACTATTTAACGTGTTGCTTTTCGTACCTATAGTAATCCTTACTTGGAATAAAAAAATCAAACAGTACAAATAAAAGGCCAAAGTAGTAAAAATGCAATAGTTTTATTCAAAAACCACAAAAAATCTAATCACTCATTACATTTAATGAGACATGCACAGAACTTCATTGACCTCGAAGTATACTATAGTACAT
Source organism: Adoxophyes honmai (assembly GCA_005406045.1). NCBI lineage: Eukaryota > Metazoa > Arthropoda > Insecta > Lepidoptera > Tortricidae > Adoxophyes > Adoxophyes honmai. The sequence goes on along the minus strand of BHDV01005734.1, from coordinate 5,869 downwards.
TATCATATTTTACAAATGTCCTTAAATAATGACATTATGAAATTGGTGCTTAGTTTTGGTGCTACATAAAAAAAACGCCACTAAACAACCTATGGTAGTGTGATGTGATATTAAAATGATAATTTCAGAAAACTGCCCTATTATACTTTAGGCTTATTTTAATAATTAATACTGATAAATAGTTTACATTATTAATTTCATATTACTATATTAATGTTATATAATTACAGTATCAGGCTATAAGTATTGGACACTCGACTAATTCCGGCTTTGTAGAGCGTTGTCTCGCTCTGACTTACAAACGTGTCGACAATTGTCTCTTTTCAAAGACCGATGATTAATCCCTATGGCCAGCTACTGTTGGAACTTTTTTACTGTACTGTATTCTTATCGTACTATTTTGTGTACTTCAATAAATCCTATTTGTGTATTATCAATTGTTTTCTTCCATCGCCACATCAAGTAAGTAGGTACATGGTGAAAGAAATTACAAAATTCATTTTCAATCTACTGTACCATATCTCAATAGAAGGTGACATTTGTGTAAACAAAGAAATAAGCGAAATAATTTAAAAACTTGAAATACATGGGTGGTTTACACAAAGCGAAGATTGAGAAAAGTTCAAGATTTTGCAATTACATTTATACTTAGCTGCTCAAAAAAAACTCCAGTTATACTCCTCCTATTCATTAAGTACCTCTTCGTCTATATTCTTCCCCGATTTTATTTGTCAAAAGCCAAGTAATTTGTCTTTGTTTATGTCATCCCCCCCACCCCTACGATCCCGCCACCACCTCTCATAGCGTACGAACCAGAATTGGCATTTAAATAGTACTATGTATGGAGGATTCACTCCCAACTCGTATTGTTTAGGCATAAATATACATATTGCTATCTCTTTCTGTTACCAGCGGTGTGAACCTACACTGTGAAGTGGACTTCTCCTACGAGACTGTCGGACAATAAGCAAAGTCGATAAATGAAAGTTCACAAAGACAGGTCAAAATTACCACCAAAATGCCTCCACTAGTAAGGTAGCGGCGAGAGCAGAACTACATAGGTCTAATAGTCAGCATGAGGTGCGGTAGCTGCCCAGGATTTGACCTTGGGCAGGGCTATTATCTTCTCGTGAAGAGCCTTCAGGTTAGGGCACTTCTCTCCAAGGTCCGGCATCTGCAGCATCATCTTCATACAGTCGTACATGCCAGCGATGAAGAAGTCACCCCAGGACAACTGCGAATCAAAAGAACCTCTTATTGTATCGGAAAGCATAGAGTTTGAGAACGCTGTATTTTACTTTTGCAAGAGACCGCAATCGACGCTGTTAAAATTCGTCGTTCAAATCTGTGGGAAAGTCTCCAATAGAGGGATCCCTCTTCAGGCAGATGTTATGTCTGGCAAGTGGCAACCGACCGAAGTACGCAGAGGGAAAGTTGGAAGTTGTATTTATGCTACCAATCTTCGAAACTTAGCTAGCGCGATGTAGAACACTTTGACAGTTGATGACATACAGTCAAATAATTTGATATCTGTGCCACTTTGTACCTTTTCACAAGAAATGTCACTATGACATAGCGTACTATCTACTAATCACAGCTGTATGAAACTCATTATGAAAAGGTTCAGAATGGCACAAGTATCAATTTCCTTGACTGTACGTGACGTTAGTGGAAGAAATCTACAACTTGACCAAATTTACACTACCCTTGGCACTACCATATGCGATGCTCTTCATACAGCGACTGAGCCGGCGACGGTACTTTACAAGTTATAGGAGAGAGACTGTTCCGGCAAAATGACCACGACCCTCAGCACTGAGGAAACCGATGCAAGGAGCAGGGGTTGTAATGGAAAGCACCTGACAGTTTGCCAAGATTCTGGATTCTAAATGATAAGCATTCTTCTGTCAGTAAATGTAACAGGTACCCCCAGTACGTTAAATAAAAACTGTGTTAGGACAATATCTGACCTTTCCATTTGCTAGATATCCGTTGTTCGCCACAATGGTCTCCTCGAGCTTGGCCAGCATGCCTGGGTAGTGCTCCTTGGCGAACAGCTCTTGCTTCTTCTTCTTCTGCTCTGGGTCTGGTTCGTACGTCACCATGCCACCCCCTGGTAAATACATAATATGACTCATTAAACATAAATAAACATCACGCCCGAATCCCCAAACGGGGTAGGCAGAGCATACGAAACGTTACACTATCAAAACCATGACTATTTTACGTCCCGCAGCCACTTCTAGCATATTTTCATAGGTTTTTCAGTTGGCAGGTATAAGTGACAGGTTGCTAGCCTGACGCCTAAAGCATACCCAAACCTATTTACTTAGTCGCCTCTTACGACATCCACGGAAGAATCGAAGAGGTGTTATTCTAGTCCTGACACCTCACGAAGTTCCTAAGTTTAACGCACAATAATATTATACTATATTTTAATAATAATTTTTTTAGAAAAAGTGACATTGTTATAGGTATTAATTTCTTTGATGAATTTTAGATGACAACATGTAATAATATCTGTATCTGTATTACAAATAACCGAGTATGAGTATGAAGACTAACTGATGAAGATGTCAGTGCAGTGGTCGATGATGCAGTCGATGTTGAAGTCCTCCTTGGCGTTGGCCCCGGACAGACCAAACTCGCGGCCCAGGTAGCGCGCAGCAGCCACGCTCTGCGCAAACTGTTCCCCGTCGATCTCAAGGACAGGCATCTGGCCAAACTTCATCTCTGAAACGAAATATAATCATACATACATACATATTCTCACGCCTGTATTCCCAAGAGGAGTAGGCAGAGCACATGAATTCAAAAATCCAGTGCCACTTTTAGCAATTTCAGGATAACCAGATGGTTAAACGTGATTATTGCAGTGACAGATTGCTAGCCCATCGCCCACAAAACAATACACTAACCCTTTCCCAGAGTCGACTCTTACGACACCCACGGGAAGAAAGGGGGAGGTGCTATTCTAACCCGGCACCACACGGGGCGAAATATAATCCATTTGTAATTATCCTGGCTGATACAACTGGAGTTCACACGTCCACAGAGCTGGGAGCTTCCTCGCTCGCATATTGTAACACAGCGAGGAAACACTGCCAGCAACTTTGGGACCGTGTCTCGGGGCGCCCTTTTCTACGTGATATCTTTATTTTTTTGATTATTTTTTTTTTATTGATGTCCGTGTTCAAAGACAATAAACTATGAGATTTTTTTTAGGAAAAATGCGCCTCTCCTTTACTCTGACTTTCTCAACACTTATTAACCCGGTCATTACGTAGGAATTAACGGCAAAGAAATGCAAATGAACCGAGAAAGCTGAATTTTTGATATGACGTAGA
>BHDV01005723.1:231827-255221 GCA_005406045.1 Adoxophyes honmai | reverse complement strand
AGACCAAGATCGGCAGTAATTTTACAAGCCTGTGGCTCATTCAGCCACGTTTAGCAAATTCAGGGTAACCAGACGGCCAAACGTGATATTGCAGTGACAGGTTGCTAGCCCATCGCCCACAATACACTAACCCTTTCCCAGAGTCGACTCTTACGACACCCACGGGAAGAAAAGGGGAGGTGCTATTCTAACCCGGCACCACAAGGGTATGTCTAGTATAGTGTGCCTATATGTCTGTCTATGTTCCCAAATTGGATAGGCAGAACACACTAAACGGGACAGACAAAACTATGATTGGTTTTTCACATTTTTCAGACACTTTTAGCATACTTTTATGTTTGAAAACAGATGGAAGAGGTAGTATAATAGTGAGAGGTTGGTAGACCGCCGCCTTAAGTACACTTAAACCTATTTCCTTAGCCTATTCTAGTTCTCGTGTAGTCTATTCTATGTAAGCGCCTTAAATTAGAAGCGAAAGGGCATTAGGGTCTTCTAGTCTACTTAGACTTCCTACTCTGTCACTGTCTAACTAGAGACAATAGAAAGTGACAGGTATAGTCTATCTCGCGCGTATCTCTACTCGTGCCCTGTCGTGCTAAGGCCGCTGGTCAGTAAGGCCCTGTCCAGAAGTACGCGCGAATTAGCCGCGTATTGGAGTACATTGCTTCTTCACGATGCGTCGTAGTTTCATTACGCGTGACAAATGCAGCAATGAATAGTCAAACGCGTTCAAAATCGCGGCGTATTCGCTCCTTCTGGACAGGGTCTAAGCATGTCGCTTGTACCACGCCACAGAAGGCTCCGTTGTCTTTCATTACATTACCAGGCTTTCTCGCGATCGCGCAGTTCGCGGCACTTAGGCTGGAAACAGTGCTCGACCGACGGTCGGCGCTGACATCGGTCGGACGTAGCTATCTCAATGAAAATGTATCACGACGTACAGTGCAGCGCTGACAAACTGCTACGCGCGTAGGGCTACGTCGCGCGTACGGGGACCGTCGGTCGGGCGCGTCGGTCCGGCGTACGTCGGTTGACTGACGCGCGTAGTGGCCATATACGCGCGTTCAGTGCTGCGCTGACAGAGTGACCGATCGCACGCGCGCGTGTAACGTCATCGACAAAAATGAATGTGAATATCGATCGGAAAAGAGCTTGGCGAGAAGTTTTCAATAGGTTGGACAGAAGCTCGAAACATATTTAAATGTTTATCATGTAATCTTGCTTGTAGGTTCATCGAAACTACTGATTGACATCTTGAAATAATCAAAAAACCTTTCCTCGTTTTTTTCCTTCCAACTGTACACGCGCGTAGCAATTCGCCGTCAGCGTAGCACTGAATGCATTTTCTCGACCGACGATCAGCGCGTACGGTCGGCGCGTATGGTCAGCGCTGACCGTCGGTCGAGCACTGTTTCCAGCCTTAGTCTAGATGGCGTTCACGTCGGTCACACATTTAACTCTTCAAAGACGCAGGTCGATCAATTTAAAATTCCTTTATTTTCTTTCACGGAATACTCCAAGACACGTCGTTTGCATTTTTGCGCGATTTTATACACAAAAAAACTCGCTTATTTATTAAAATACGAAAACCGGCAAGTACATAGAGATAAAATAAACAACGCCATGATCTTTTTCCGTGTTATCCTGTAACTTATTTTTTTGTGCAATAAAGAGACATTAAATAAAACAATCTTGAGATCCATTGCGCATTTTATTTCTTAGGAGTATACATTTAGAACACGATGGTTTACCCTTGAAATGTCGATAAAATGTTTAATCGAATTTTAGTTCAAAGTCAACGTTAGGCATCATAGATCATTTGATCGATTATTCATTTCATCGAAAATTTAAATGGTGTATTTTAATAACATCGATTTTTATTATGAATAAATTTTATTTAATATACTCTTTATTTCACATATCTGGTTTTTGATGCCAGCCGTTTCGTTTTTGTTGGTCTTTGAAATAATCCATTAAATGCAATTTTAAGCATTTAAAATTCCTTACATCATTGCTCTAAATAATTGTAATAATATGTACCTAATGAATAGCTGACGAAGCCATAACACTCCAAGAGATAATTTTTATACTGAATATTCTATTAATCGTTTTCGATGAAATGAAATTCGATGAAAAGTTTGTCGACATTTCAAGGGGATCCCAGAACACGATGCTATAATGACCCCCGGCATAGACCTAGACCCCATTTTAGTCTGATATCCAGTTTCTTTCCTCGTCAATCCACAGCGGGTTAATACTAAACTTGTTTCAAGATCCGAGTAACAAGTAAAACAAACTTCCCCAAACCTTGATTACATGAGTAACGGTGGACCTCACCATAAGCCCACCCGTCCGCGCGTGCCAGCAATAATAAATACTGAGCTAGTGAAAATATCCGTATTTCTTTGGTCACATTCATAGAAAGAACAAGGTTCCACAAGGTGAGTAGAGAGCAAAGAGAAGGTACATTGGCCGTAGGTATTTCACGTTTCATACATACATACATACATACATATACTCACGCCTGTATTCCCATGAGGGGTAGGCAGAGCACATGGATTCAAAAATCCAGTGCCACGTCTAGCAAATTCAGGGTAACCAGATGATTAAACGTGATATTGCGGTGACAGGTTGCTTCGTTTCATGGATGCTTATTACTATAATTATAATACTTGAGTAGTTCCCTGTTTTCTCCGTGAATAATGACATCAGAGCAAAAAATTTTTTAACATTATATTTATATCTGTTGTGCTATGCCCCTATGATTTGCTTTTATCGATATTCTAAATAAAAAAAAATTAAAAAAAATAAAAATTTAGAAAATCGATAAAAGCAAATCATAGGGGCATAGCCACAACAGATACAAATTTAATGAAAAAAAAAATGCTCTAATGTCATTATTCACGGAGATAACAGGGTACTACGTTTGAATGGAGAAGTGGCGCGACTCCTATCCTCTTAATTATATCTTTTTTAGGTTACACTTTTGAAAATAGGTATAAGAGCGACTAAACTGTCCAGTCGCCTAAAGCCATAGAGGATAGACCAACTAGAGAAACAATGATGGCCACCCAGTTCCGCAAACCGTCAGTTTATTTCAACTTATTAACTGTCATAGAAACTGTAAAGAGCCAATAACCATAGAGGAAAAAGCAACTGCGTTACGCGTGATCTTAAGTTAAATTATCTTAATAAGAGCACAGCGAACGCCGCCATGCTTTGGCGGAATCGTCTTACTCTATAGCAAGGCTGGCCAATAGATTTCCTAGGTGGGCCAATTTTTTTAAGGCTGTAGTGACGGCGGGCCGCAAGAATTTTTCATGGCGAGCAATCATGTGAAAGCGTTGCCACCGCGCTTCGCTAGCTTGCCGGCCAAATGCGCTGGGCGGGCCAATTAAAATCCCTTGGCGGGTCACTTGGTGGCCCGCGGGCCTGGGTTTGGTCAGCCTTGCTCTATAGGTTCTGTCTTCTGGGCCTAAAGCATACCTTAACCTGTTTCTTTAGTAGCCTCTCACAACATCTACCCACTGAAAGAACAGAGTGGAGGTGCAAATTCTAAACCCGGACACCACACTACTGAAGGACTTAAGTAGTTGTAAATAGTTATTATATAAGAACATGATCCCAGGTGGTTGTAAAGTTTAGACTCTAAACTTCACTACTACAAACTTCAGAACATCTACGTCGTTAAATTACGCTCACGGTAGGTAGATTCACATAATAATTAGGACTATTTGGAGTAAAGCGCATAGCTCATCTGTCCTTGTACCATCGAACCAATTGATTCCTGACCCACCATAGAACCTTTTCACAGTGAACGTCATAGTGACATTGCATTGCTTGACAAAGGAAATCTTTAGTATGTTTATTGTGACAACGTTCTGCTATGGGTCAGGAATCAGTTGGTTCGATAGTACTTATTGTAGTTATTGTAATATTGTGTTATTACCATAGTTAAATATATTCAGCGACCAAAGTGTAGGTACTTAAACGTGGTGAAAATTCAAAAAAAAGTGTACTAGTGTACAAGTATTACAGGATTTTCTTTCTAGTGGCAGGTATCTAACTTTTTAGTTCTGTTTATCATCTATCAGAGTTTCGGGCACCTGCCTAACGTTCAGACGTGGAATTTGTTACACATTTTTAGACACGCGTTATTATTCCGAACTCGTGAAAAGCTTTCCATTTTGTCGGAGTTATTGCCTTGAATTTATTACATTTATTCATACCATTCATCTTTTATGTATTGTTTTAAAGTGCCATGAAAAAGGGCGCGTTCCTAAATATCGGAACGTTCGTTTCGCTTTTAAAACGTTTTTGTGGAGGTTTTGTTTTACAGCGCTCAAAAGTAATATAAATTAAAGAATGCATAGCATTTTTTATTCTACATCCAAATTTAGTAATAAAGGCTTTACTACATGTTCAGATCTGTATATTATATCCTTTCGTTATAATTATTAACTACAATATATTGTTTGACTATCATAAAATGTATTTCAACTAAAAAAAGACATGAAAAACAAAGATTTATATTTTTATTTATTCTTTTCTTCTTGGGCCTTGTTGCGGTGCGCGTCGACTCAGTGCTATTTTGCCTATAACTGTCATTTTACGTGCCCTGGAGCATAGAATTCACTGATTTGGGATGCGCAGAAACATGATAATTCGGATAAACTAAAGAATTCGGCGTTATTTTTAACCGACTTCAAAAAGGAGGAGGTTCTCAATTCGACCAAATTTTTTTTTTTTTTAATTTTTTTTTTGTGTATATGTTACTCGATATCTCGAAAACCCGTGGACCGATTTTCAAAATTTTTTTTTAATCGAAAGGGTATAACTCGAATTTGGTCCCATTGGAACGACACCAGGATCTGATGATGGAATCTTGGAGAAATCGAGGGAACTCTTCAAATTTTATATGGAGATGTACGGCGTTTTCGGTTATTTGTCGATGAAGTCAAGATTTTACATTCAGTAAACAGAATACTTTCAAAATATTGCTAATTTGAAGTCGGTTTTTTTTTGTTTAAAATTATTTAAATTAAAGTCTCGGGATTTTTTTGTTTACAGGTGTTGTTTTAAAACAACAATGCGAATTTAAGGGCTAATCAGTATAGTTTTTGGTTGTATAGAAATTCATAATGTATGCAACAATCAAAAAATACAGACCGGATAGGTATGCACATAATGAAAATAAAATAAGCGAAAAAAATAAAATTGCTAGCCCGCGCACAGTATATCACGTAGTTTATTATCTATAGAGTATTCTTGTCAGTTTTACGTTCTTAAGGGGTCCCAGGCGAGAGTCCCTACTCAGGGCGGGCTATAAATATGGGCTGTGTAAACATTTCATTGCGTTACATAAGAGCAATGTGTTAGACTGTGTATCGTTACCACTAGCTCTACTGAGCGTAGATTGGGTACAGTGGCGTCACAGATACATACATACAATCACGCCTGTATTCCCAAACGGGGTAGGCAGAGCACGCAAAACGCTACATAGACACAACGATGACTATTTCACGTTTAGTGGCCACTTCTAGCATAATATTCTTTAGATTTTGAGGTGGCAGGTACAATAGTGACAGGTTGCTAGCGTGTCGCCTAAACCTAACCTTAACCTATGTCCTAAGTCGCCTCTTATGACATCCATGGAAGAAATGGAGAGGTGTTATTCCAAACCCGACACCACACGGGTAAATTATGTAAGTTTATAACAAAAAGTTGTGTCAGATATTTACACTACTCTACGGTAGATATTAATGCTGGTGACTACATGTAGAGTCACTGTTTGAAGATATCCCTAATAATAGTATAGTGGCAAGAGAGATACGTGATCTGTCAGTTTCTGACACTTATAGTTAGACAGTGACGGGTATAGCTGATGACGTTTATAGCAAACCATTTTCGCCTCTTGTGCTTGATTATGTTTTTAGTTGTCTTCCTTTAGGTGCTTCATTAGTCTACACCATCTACACTAATACTATAAAGAGGAAAGATTTGATTGTTTGTTTGTTTGCATTGAATAGGTTCCAAAACTACTGAACTGATTAAAAAAAAATCTTTGACTGTTAGAAAGCTACACTATTTACAGTGATCACAGTCTTTATTAAGTATTCAAAAAGTAAGGAATAGATATTAAAATTCCAATAAAGTAACCTAAGGTGTGAAAAAATGCCACAAAATTTCGCATCGAGTGTGCTGCGAAATCTATTGAGTAAAACAATGTAATAACTTTTGAAATGTTTATTTAATACCCTTGCGAAGCCGGGGTGGGCTGCTATTATGCTATAAAAAAGAAGAAAAAACAGCAAAAAGAATATTATAGTTATTTATAGGTTTGCTGCACAATCAAAGGAATTTTATCAAATGCTCATCGCCGTTACAGGCTCGCATTGCCAGCCGCGCCAACCACGTGTTCCAAATTTAAATTTGTTTTTCTTCTTTGAATCTTCATCTCTAATCAGATGTTCTAAATTTAAATGTAACTATTGTAGCGTTATCGATTTTTAAATAAAGTTTTCGGCGTAGCCACACTGGTGCAAGCTGAGGCCCTTGCCCCATCCTGGCTCTGACCTATATGGTGCCTAATTAACCCTTAACCACCTACGTGCGGTCTCACAGACAATAGATTACTCAAAATTGACAATAACTAAACGCGAGTATGTCGCACACGCGTCTGTGACCTTGTACCTTTGCTGGCCCCTCCCGCAGTACCGGCCGTGCCGTCGACTCGTTCAGGCGTATGCTCATTTTGATTTGGTGAGTTAAAAAACATCATCGGCGGTCTGTGAGACCGCATGTAGGTGGTTACTGTATTTTTTAACAGTCTCGGAGACGTCTCGGAGACCGCTCGTAGGTGATTATGTCATTTTTTTCACCCACATAATTTTGTTTATTTTTGTGAAACATGTAGAAAAATGGTTGCTACAGGAGGTATCAGGTGACAAAAATATGTCAGACGAAGATTGTAGTGACGTGGAACCGATTCAGTGGGGTATGTTGTAAAAAATATGCTGCAACTGCCTTGAAAAATTGTGGATCTTTGGGAATTGCAATTTTGTAGAATTTGACGATAAGTGCTCTATTTTTTTATTTAATTTTGTAGTTGAACTCCTTATTTTATAGAAATGAATAAAAAAAAGGTTGATTTTTTGAATTCCTATAACTATCAGGCCTCTAATGTAATCAGAGTCGATTTTTGTGTTAAATCTACCAGTCTTGAAAGATTATGCCATATCTCAAGATTTTATTATAGTTTATGTTATTTGAAGTTCTAAAATAAAAGTCTAAAGCATAAACGAGTACTTTACTCGTTGAAATGCTATCTTGATATTACAGATCCCGAATTTGAGATGATTATTCACGAGCGGTCTCTAGGACCGCACGTAGGTTGTTATTGTACAGAAATTGGACGTAGGTGGTTAAGGGTTAAACAAAAAAAAACTGGGTACAGGTTATAGGTCGTAGTACCGGGTATAGGTTGACTGCTGCCCCATCCTGGGCCCAAAGCTGGCTACGCTTATGAATAAAGTGTAAACGTTATGATTCATAATGCTACTACAGGATATAGGTAGGTCTCTTAAATAACCAAACTCTTAAATTTGGTTATTGCGTCTAAACATAATATTATGTATAGTTGACACATTTATGATTCGAATGCAGATGGCGTTAGTCTATCCGTGCTGCATCTAAATTCAATTGGGTGAGAGACGACGGTAACAAAGTTTCATCGTTGCTGGGTCTTTCATACATATACATCACGCCTTACTTCCTGTGGGGTAGGTAAAGGCAAAGCGCTATATAACACGGGTAAAACTGTGTGGTGTCGGGCTTAGAATAACACTAAGACTTCTCCTTTTCTTCCGTGGATGTCGTATGAGGCGACTAAAAAACAAGGTTAAGGTATATTTTAGGTGACAGGCTAGCAACCTGTCACTATTTTATTTTATTTTTTTGCCAGCCCCGGATCTACGATTTTTTCGAACCGGGGCAAATTTTTTCGAACCGGGGCAAGAACTTGATATAGCGCCCCCTCCCGTGAGCGTTTGATTAACACTNNCCCCCCCCCCTAGATCGGGGGCTGTTACTAGCCAAATTGAATACAATGTCAGGAAGCACAATGTAAAGAGATTATGTAGGTCGAGTGAAACCCTCGCTTCGCTCAATCAGTTTTACTGTTCACATGCAAATGCAATCCGCTGGAAAAGCCGCACTAAACTGACGGGCGCACACCAGATGGGATGTATTGTTTACCCGTTGATAAATCGCTTAGTTCGTTTATATTTAAATTTAAGGTCAGCTCATATTATCCGTTTTCTGAAGTCCTAACTCCATACATCCATACACACACATACATCATGCCTGTATTCCCAGATCACTATAAGGTAAGCATCCCTGAGCTCGACACTGACCCAATACATGGCACTTGCAACCTTATGTCATAGCAAGACAGGTGAAGTAATACAGGTGACAGATGGGTTTCATCTACTGGGCGTTGAGGCGTCGAGCATTGGTACATTTACCTTACACGAATGTCTATTTTATTTTTTATTTTAGTGGGGACTGCAAGAAAAATAAAGACTGGCAGTTTCTTCGAAGAACCTCTAGCAAGTTATATATTTTTGTTCTCCCACACCACACTAAGAATTTATTAATCTTTTAAGCAAGAACTGCCAATTTTCCATAATCTCGTGGAAACTAATGAATAAATTTATTTTGTGCAAGATTATATTACTTCGCAAAAATTGTTCCAACATTTTTAGGTTATTTTTCACTTTCCACCGCATTACGTCGATGTCATGTTATCTCTGGAGACACCACGTCTAAGTTAATTCTATAAATAGCTTTTCTCTTGGTAAGTTACGTACAGTCACGAACCGGGATTGTTGAGCCACTTGCCACTGATCGCAATTTAGACGTGTAATCAATGACCGACTAGATGTCAGCTATTGGATTAGTATTACACGACCAAGTTACAAACATAGGTAAGTGGCTCAACAATCCCTGTTCGCGATGGTAGGCACGTCCCTACGCTATAAGGACGTTCTGAAAAAACATCTGCACGCGTGTGCTATTGACCCTACAGGTTGGGAGGAGCTCGCTATGCAGAGGTCTTCGTGGCTAAGCACTATCTACAGATCTACCAAAGCATTTGACGCTGAACGGCTGAGACTAATAGACCTTAAACGCCAGGAACGTAAGGAAATACCTAAGCCCTCCTACACCTATACTTATAACTCTCAAGGTCAACTGTACTGCATACCTTTCAATAGAATATTTAAATCGAAGTTTGGACTAGCGAGCCATATCAGGGCTCATGCTAGAACATAGTTTTTTTAATACAATACTATAGACAGCCGCGGTCGCCGTCATCGGAACGATGAGGAGGACTATTATACATACATACAGTCACGCCTATGTACCCAATTGCAGGCAGAGCACACGTAACGTGACACAGACAAAACCATGATTACGACTATTTAACGCTTCGCAGCCACTTGCATAGTTTTAGGTTTGAAAACAGATGGAAGAGGTAATATAATAGTGAGAGGTTGCTAGCCTGTCGCCTATGGCATACCTACCTAGTCCTATTTCATTAGTCGCTTCTTACGACATCCACGGAAGAAATGGAGAGGTGTTATTCTAGACCCGACACCGACGTCGTAAGAGGCGACTGTCGCAATAGGTCAAGGTACATTTTAGACCACAGTTTATCAACCTGTCACTTTTATACGTACCAACTTTAAACCTAAAAATATGCTAGGAGTAGCCACGAAACACGAAACGGTCATAGTTTTTATATGTATGGTAACGTTGTTTTAACTGTCAGAACCTCACACATTTTTAGGAAAATTATAAAGGCATCGCCGCAAATGCTGACATCGTATCGAAATCATTATAACAAACAGAAATAAGTTTTACTGCACTAATCATATCTGGTTTTACCTTTAGATTCCAGAGAAATTTTCATTGTGTAACTGAATCCATAATAGAGGATAGGCATGCGAAGCAATAAAATCGTACCTTGTACACTATTGTGCTGCAATTTTTGTGACTTCACACTTCTTATTTAATTGTTGTTATTTAATTCTTCTTCTAGTTTTAGGTTTCCGGGGTCGCACTGAAAATCAGCGTTGCGGCTTGCCGCAATATTATGCTGAGTGCGGCCCTTTTGGCACTGTTTGGCACGGAAGTGGCATGCACATTTTTAAGTTATTATTATTATTTATTTATTTAGGATAATTTATGTATTTTAGATAAGTTCATTGTTATGTCTGTGTCAAATTGTTGTCAATAAATGTCTTTCTTTCTTTCTTTCTTTGTGTGTACTCAACCGTCGTGTGTAGAAGGTATTTTGAGAAACAGACAATTCTAATATTAATTCCCCCTTTCTTCCCGTGGGTGTCGTAAGAGTCGACTCTGGGAAAGGGTTAGTGTATTGTGGGCGATGAGCTAGCAACCTGTCACTGCAATATCACGTTTAACCATCTGGTTACCCTGAAATCGCTAAACGTGGCACTGGATTTTTGAATTAATGTGCTCTGCCTACCCCTCTTGGGAATACAGGCGTGAGAATATGTATGTATGTATGTATGTCCAATTCTAGAACTAGCCAGTGAAACCACTTACACAATACTAAGTACTACTTAGTAAGTAGGTAGATCTGAGATCGAGCATCTACCACTTTGCAATAAATCCACGTCTTTGCGTGATAAATGATTGTGACAACGTATTTGTGCCAACTAATTAATTATGGCGGAAAAAATGATTGATCTACATCGCTTTTAAATGTCCGCCGAAACTAGTTGACGTTTGGGATAAGTTATGAGATGAAAATAAAGGCCTGAAATTTTACTGGAACATTTCAAAGCTAAGTATTTTTTTGGTTTAAAAATCTGGTCAGCATTTGTACGATGTGATAGAGCGAGACAAGTGCTTCGTAAAAATTGGTACGTACTTCTAAAAAAATTGTGCATTGGTACAGTGTGTTACCAGCACCCGGACTCATTTTAAAGGTAACTTAACCATGCCATTAATTTCATTAAATAACTAAATCTAGACTCCGTTAAGGTTCTAACAAAATTTTAATTACCAGCAATGTAAAGAAAATAATAATCAACGTTAAAAAAAAAACTGTCCTTTACACGTAACGTGCTTGTCAGATCACTTTTGATTGAAGACGAAATTTAATCACGTCTCGATGTACGGACACCTCAAATTTAATGACTAATTAAACAATTCAGTTAGTGGATTCCATTATCCAGCATAGACCGAGTAAGAAGCACTTATTTTATATCACCAGTTTTATATCATCCTGTACCTTTTCTATTGAGTAAAATATGGCGGCGTTGTCCTGTCCACATATTTTTTAATTTTCCACCGTACCTGGCAGCGAGTTAAAAATTCACAACTTTTTTACGTTATGCTACAAACATAACTTAGCATATCATGGCACTATTTTTAGGGTTCAAAATCAGGCTTATGCGGAAAAACCATCAGTGAGTTACTTTTAGTGCGTTTTGTATAGCTATCTGTCTAGCTCGAGTCAATTCTATTATCCTAGAATGGTGTGATGTGTGGTGTCTTGTTAAGAAGGTCATCTCTCCATTTCTTCCGTGGATGTCGTAAGAGGTGACTAGGGAAATAGGTTAAGGCATATAACTAGACGAGCAACCAGTCACTATGACACCTGTCATTTTAAAACGTAAAAAAAAATTAAAGTGGCCACAGAAAGTGAGATTGTTATGGTTTTGTCTACGTGGCGCTTTGCGTGCTCTACCTGTCCTATTTGGGAATAGAGGGATGTATGTATGTGTGTAGAAGACTAGAGACGACTACGACGACGACGACGAGCACCAGAGACGACTAGAGAGACGTCTAGATTTTTCTTTAAACTTTCTACAAGTGTTTCACTCCCACTCACTGTGTTAAATACGGATAACTAACATAACGGAGTATAATGTCATAAAATTGATATGGTTCTGACTCAATATGTTTTTTTGACACCACATTTGCGATAGTTACAACTCTTCGGAACATAGCTCTTGATACCATCTAAACAAGTGTTTTTTTACTCAAACCAGTACATGCACTTGTTACTACGGAACCCTCGGTGATCTAGTCGGTCTCGTTTCTTTAATAACGCTAGGAACGCGTCCCATATTGCCACAAGTCCCCGTCGCCAAATGTCTCGGCAATAAATCCTTACTTTATACATTATTCACGCGAAAAGACGCAAATAGGCGTACAAATGCCTACAAATGCTTAGTATGCGTTTAATAAGTAATGTCTGACTTGGGCTCAAAGTGGACCACGTTTTTGAAACTTTGTAGATAAGCTGTGGTAGCCCAGCGGTTTGACCTTCGGCCTCTCATGCAGAGGGTTGTGGGTTCAAATCCCAGGCTCGCATCTCTGAATTTTTCGGCATTGTGCGGAATGGCATTTGAAATTTACCACGAGCAATTCGGTGAAGGAAAACAGCTATGGAGTAATTCAAAGTGGTGAGTAAGTTCTTAATACGCACTGGGCCTGCATTGGACTTATAAAGGCATCCCTCTCATATTGAGAGGAAACTTGTGCCCAGCAGTGGGACGTATTTCAGCTGGATTATTACTAAGCCTGACTTTACTCGTAAATAAGAAGGTACCATGAGGATTTAGAAAAAAAACGGATTTACATTTACTTCGTTAAAATGTCTAACTTTATACGAAACAGAGTATGGACAAAGAAAATATATGTCACCGGAAAATAACACATTCCGTAAGTTTATAAATTTCCTAGGAAGTTTATAAACTTTCGTAAGATTCCAAACGGGAGACAAAAAATGTTATTACGCCCACATTTTTGCAAAATTTAATATAATCTAACTTAACCTAACCTAATCTAACATAAATAAAGCTAATCTGATCTAAATTAACATAATCTAACCTAACCTAACCTAACGTAAATTGATTATTTTACGGAAATGCGGCCGTAAAATAATACAATTTGTCTGTCGTTTGGAATCTTACGGAAGTTTATAAATTTCCTGAAAAATTTTTAGGAAATTTATAAACTTACGGAATGTGTTATTTTCCGGTGACATATACACTATGTTTACTGTGACAATGTTCGGCGTAAAACTACTGCGAGACTCACTCATAGCGAAATGTAACGGGTCTACTCATGTTTTTATATCGAGATTAGTTCGACATGTTTCGGGGCAATCCGCTGCCGTGGCGCGTAGCTCCAGATGTAGGGTCACAATTTGACCCGAATCATGTCGAGCTCTCGATATAAAAGATCCTATGTATTTCACGATGAATGTTCAAGGAATCAATTGATTCGACAGCACAAGAAAATATAATGTAAGTAGCAAAATAGTCGAAACCTCACGTTCTATCCGACCCCCAGATAAAAGGATCACTGTCCGCTGTCGAGACAAACGCAGGCTTTTAAATGATAACCGGTGATTTATCGTTTCAAATACGTCCCGGGAATATTTCGATAAATTCCTGCCATTGAACACGAGGGATAGATAATCCGATCCATGGGTATCAAGGACAGATTAGCCGGCGAACAAGTGAGAATCGGAAGTTTGGATGGTAATTATTTACTTGCATCAGTAGGCAGAGCACACGAAATGATACATAGATTAAAACCATAACTATACGTAACAAGGCCTCGCATATTCTTAGGTTTTAAGTTAACAGGTAAAATATTGAAAAGTTGAAAAAAAAGATTGAAGTTAGTTTAAGTATGGGGAACCTTAATGAAATCTTAACATGCGGTTTGTACCTACTTACCAAGTTTAAATAGCAGGAATTGTGGTTAAAAATGGCTGTTAGGTACGTACAAACGAACAGACAGACAGACATGACGAATCTGTAAGGGTTCCGCTTTTTACCATTATGGCTATGGAACCCTAAAAACGTATAAAAATCGAGGGACAGTTTCGAATGAAGGTATGAATTGAATTCGACGAGGTCTGTTAGTAAATAACATTACGGGTAGCTAAAAATAGAATCGTTTGAGGCGTTCCTTTGAACTAAAGCTATGAGAATTAGTACCACCCAATAAACATGAATTAAGTATACCATAGTTGGATCATAGTTGGACTATATAGATGATTATTTTAGGGGACAGGCTAATATCCCGTCACTATTATTCATCTATCTAACTTGAAAGCTGAAAATATGCTAAAGAAGGCACTTTTTTGTAGCCACAAAACGTGTTCTTAAAAGCCGTGGTTTGTCTATGTAATGTGAGCACTGCCTACCCCATTTGGGAAAACAAGCGTCTTCTATATGTAAGTAAAATAGACAGGCAGCATTCTTCTAGCCGCTACGCTACCTATTTATATGCCTAAACGTGGAACATGTTACTCTGTTCACGTCGCCGTGTCTGTTTGCATTTCTGGGTATTTGTACAGGTTCGACAAATACATAGGTACACGTTTAATACGGCTGCAAAATGTAGCGATAAGCTTAACATTTTAGATCGTGTAATCTTACTAATATTATAAACGTGAAAGTTTGTGAGTATGGATAGATGGATGTATGGATGAATGGATGTATGGATGGATGGATGGATGTTTGTTACTCCTTCACGCAAAAACTACTGAATGGATTTTAATGACACTTTACAATAATGTAGCTTATACATCAGAATAACACATAGGCTACAATTTATAAAGATTTTGTTTGAATTTTCCAAAATATGACGAAAAGTGTCGAGAAAGTAGGAAAAATCTACTATCTGCTGGCCATTCTGGCGGGCGCTTCCTACTAATAATTCCGAAATCTCTTCTTTGTTAGCCCGAATTTAACGCGTGCGAAGCCGCGGGCAAAAGCTAATGCTAAAATATTTTCGCTTAAACCGGTCTTATTAGGGTTCCGCAGTCCACAAGGAACCGTTATAGTTTCGTCATGTCTGTCCGTCTGTCTCCTCCGGGCTCGTACTCCATCGCTACTGTACAGTCGACCGTAGAATGAAATTTGTATGTACAACATTCGACTAACCCCATTGTATATACTGCTGGAAAGGCCTTTTAACCAGAACTATAGCGAACTTGTAGACTTACTTATGTTATGAATATGAACATAGTAGACGTGATTGTTTATGTGATTTGCGGACTGTCAAGCGATGGACATCCACGATTACAATTTAGTATCGAACAGAAAAAAATAGAAAACTGTTAAAAACAAAATCCTAAAAGGCAAAACTGTTTCACACCAACAGGAAGCTATCATAAAAATCGCCGACTATAAAAACTATCTCGGTCGCGATCGAAATTTTACCTTTTGCCGCCATTACACGGAAATTGCTAAAGTTCCATCCCAACTGACCAAACACAAAAAGGGTAGCCACGTCGTTCTACGTGTCCCACGCTACATACAGGGTGACTTTTAAGTCTTGAACAGAAATATTTTTTCTAGACTCTAAACCCTTGGTTTAAACCTCCTGACGACCGGCGTTAAATTTTGTGCAGTTCAAAACTGACTCTTAATGCCAATAGATAAAGTTACAAATGATTTTTATTTTATGTACTAAGCACGCCGGGTGTCAGGAGGTTAAATACTTGCGCATAACACTTTATGAATCTTTAAATTTAATTTTGCAAAATTTCATAATTTGATATAACCCTATGTTTAAGTGAAATTTTAACCTATTTATTAAACAAACTTTTATTTACGTCATACCATTATTTCGATCGAATTTACTGGGCCAAGTAGGGTGACCAGCAGATGACGATGATAACTGATTTTCTTTTTTGTTTTAATTAATTGACGGGCTGTCTAATTGCGATGCCAACCAATGCTCCGTGTTTATCTTAGGCAGCTTCGTCGCAAAATGTAGTTTCTGTTCACGACTTTTAAGTCACCCTGTATTGTATATTGAAACTATGGCCGCGATAAAGCAGCATATTCTTAGCCTCTTTGTTCTGTATAGAATTCATTTGGAATCATAAATACTTCAACGGACCGTATTGCTTGCCTTTGTGGCGTCTTGTAAGAATCCGATTTTCTTTGCAAAAATATGACAGGCTCAAAGGAAAGGAAACCAGGTAGGTATCTACGCTTTTGAATGCTTTGATCGGGAGAAAAACGTGAAATAAGAGGCGGTTTCTTACGGCTTTCTTAATATAGATACGCAATTGCTTCCATAATGTCTGCAATTCTGAGGAAGTAACGTAACTTTGTTACTTTTGCACCTAATGTGAAATATATAAGACTGCTGCTTAATAAAATACGTTTTACGAGTGTAGTTTATGAAATCATGAGTTGTTTCACGAGTAGTCGCATACCTACATAACTTGAAAAGATAATATTTATTTCATACCCTTAAAACGCTTATAAAACGCTTTAAATGGCGGCAACATGGAGTTTTATCAACAATTCCGTATTGGCGTTAAAGCTCTCACAGCCAGCCACGCCGACCGCGCGTTCCAAAATTCAGCATGCAGTATAATATTGCCCTCAAGCTCGTACTTGAACACCTGCGTCGCACTGTACGAGAGTGAGAAAGAGTTGGATAGTAGCGGGTCAACGCTTGAATTTCGCTGTGCTCCGCGACCAGGCTTCAGTAAATTCGACACAGGTTAAAATGTCTTTGATTCTATCTAAAGTCCAAGCAGACACAGACGTACTAAACTTATTAAATAAAATAGCGCATGATTCCCAAAACACCCCGTTATTAATGGCGAACTTCGCAAGAAAACGCGAAAACTTTTAATCTGATTAAGACCGAAGTCGTCGAACAAACGCGCTCCAATATTGCTTTATTCGATGAGTAACATTGCCGCGATCGTTTCCAAGTTGTAAAGTAAGGCTACGTGCCAAAACAATAAACTAGCAGATTAATCACCGCTGATCACTTGAAGGAACTGCCCGAGGCCAGTCCGACTTGTTTTCGGACTTTATTCGGCTTTCCCGAAATTGGCCGAACACTCGAGACCGCGAGGGATCCGAACCACAAAACAAGCAGGCACAGAAGCCAATTAAATGTATGTACAATCAAAGAATTTGATAACTGTGCTACTTTCTACCTTTTTACAAGAAAATGTCACTGACATACCATACTATCTACTAATTAAAGCAATATGAAACTCATTATGATTAGGTTCAAAGTGACACAATCAATTTACTTGACCGTACTTCACTTTTCATACTTTTACTCGGCGCTCTAGGGATGGCAATTATGCGTATGCGCATAAAACTATCGTGGTCGTGGCGCTCGTATCTAGTTGCTCGATTTACTGTTTGTTTTAGAATCAATTCAAGTTAAAAAAACCTCTCGAAAAAGAAATCGCAGAATTCATTCACGCGCGTATCTAGCGAACAGCAACCACCCATTATCCTGTACGTCTAGTGTAATGAAAACGATGATGAATTAGTTAACGAATTCGCTTGCGAGTTATCACGGAAATGACATGTATGGAGACGTGCAGTTGTGCAAACGTTCCGCTGGCGGCGCTGTCACAGTTTCCATACAATTTTGGGATAACTCGCAAACGAATTCGTTAACGACTGCATAATCGTTTTCATTACACTAGATGTTCTGGTCCCAACTGTGCCGAGATAAAATATCGTGTGCGTGAGATGCGTCTCTTTGCGCTCTGCTTGAGCGCACTTTATACTTACAATTAGATTAACTTCTGTATCTATTTGTTTTGTGCCGAAACCGCTCGAGACCATGGCCAAGGGCTCCCAACTGCCTACGTAATTGGCCCTTCTTTTGAGCAGAAGAACGGTGTGAAAATTTATGAAGATACTACTATTGTTTTACAGATTGAAGCGTGCGGCCATTTAGCGCCCGTTTGGCAGCGAAAAAGGATCTGATATCTTAAAGCATTCGATTAAAGGCTCGAGTTTCGAGCTAAAAGCCTGGGCTCGTAGAGATCAATGAAAGGCTAAGGAATACATTGAAACGGAACGTGATTTGGATACACGTAATGTTTTGATTTTGTTTCTTAAAAAAGCTCGGAAAAATGTTACGCCGTAAATGTATTCACACAACATAAACAACACGCCTGAATTCCCAAATGGGGCAGGCGAAACGTGAAACTTTATATTGTCGAAAATATTACTAAGTATTTTACGTTTCATTATGACTTTTTACATAATTTTCGATGGAAACATAAATGAATGAATTAGTGTAACAGTGCAAGGTTGCTCGCCTCTCGCCTATACTAGAGTATAATAATTACCTACCTATCTGAACCTGTATAAAAACAGCCCAAGTTCGAGTCAGATTCGCGCACGAAGGATTCCGTACCACTGTCTAGGTACATGCTTAAGTACCAACCAATAGTGTTGTCATTTGTTTATATCGAGTAAAAATTAGAAAAAATGACGTTTTTTGAACGAGTGCCCTCTTAAATATTTTTGTATTTTTGTTGCTATAGAGGCACCAGAATCACCAACACAATATGATGAAATTTCAACAGTCAGCCTATCGCAGTTCTGGAGATACATGGTGACAAGCAAACAAACGCAAACAGCGAATTCTTAGTAAGAGGGTCCCTTTCACCCTTTGGGTACGTAATAATTCAGACAACAAAATGGGGAGAAAAGGAGTTATGCTAAAATATTCACAAGATAAATAAAATTAACAAGACGAAATCAGATGCTATTTACGTATGAACATAAGGAAAATCAACAGGTCCCTAATATTAAGATAGGATTTGCATGCATGCTCGTCTTGGTCATTCCTATTTAGGAATGTAAATGGTATCATTTGGCGGTCATACTTGCTAAGAAATATGGTTATGTACGTATACTAAGTTTGTCATGTGTATTTGCATCATTCCGTGCCAGAATCGGTATTTCTCTCGTAAATCTCGCTGTAATACTTTGTCTTGGGGTAATAGAATAAGGGGTCATCGTGTAGTTCGGACAAACAGTGCTTTGGCTATTGTGTGAAAGGTCTATCAGAAATGAAGAACAATTTATAGGTTTGGTTTTATTTTAGTATAGTTTTAGACTTAGATTAAATTTATAATAAAAATTACACATAATTATGACTCTGTACTTAGTTTTATTCTTTAATTCTTTATTTTTATTTGTATCGAACGCATCCATAATTCTGTGTATCAAAAACCGATTTTATCCTAGTTTGGAAAAACGGCATAGACAACTTTTTATAAATTTTACTTTGTACAGTCAGCGTCTGATACAATGTATACACTTTAGTACCTTTTCTAATTAACCTCATATTTGAACTCTCGCATGAAATTGTCACTGCGATCACAGTGACAAAGTACCAAAGTGTAACCATGTATCAGACGCTGACTGTACATACATACATACATACATATTCTCACGCCTGTATTCCCAAGAGGGGTAGGCACATGAATTCATTTTGTACATAAATAAGTGTAAATCTGATTCAGTCCCAGAGTTACGCCTAAACGTTAACAATTTGTCTTTATATTTTGTTTCAACGTGTTGCCTGAACGTTGCAAAAGTTAAATTAAATGCGCTCTGTCACTGCTGTAACACCTGTCTCACGTGGCAGTAATTCTGTTAAAATGTTTGCTTCGCTTTGCCGAGCTTGCTTCTGGATTAGATTAGCTATATTGCCTTCATAATTCACGGTGGCACATCGGGCTTTATTATAGTAATTCGTCTCTTAAACGGTTAATTTTACTTTTAGCGTAAAATTACGGCTTATTTTATGCTTAGGTTTTTGCTTGTGGATTTATTTTGATTATTACAATGTGTAATGCCGTGTGGTGCCGGGTTAGAATAGCACCTCCCCCTTTCTTTCCGTGGGGTGTCGTAAGAGTCGACTCTGGGAAAGGGTTTGTGGACGACGGGCTAGCAACCTGTCACTGCAATATCACGTTTAACCGTCTGGTTACCCTGAAATTGCTAAACGTGGCACTGGATTTTTGAATTCATGTGCTCTGCCTACCCCTCTTAAGAATACAGACGTGAAAATACAGATGTAGTGAGAAACTATTTTCCTTCGTAAATGTTCGGAAAAGTTCGTATTTATCGTTTTCTCTCAAATAGCTTCGGTGCCCATTTTAAAGGGAATTCATTCCGTAAAATATATGGTAAATATCCAGTTTTAAATAATAATTGTAATTGTTTTAAGTAATAAAACGATAAATACGAACTTTTCCGAACATTTACGAAGAAAAATAGTTTCTCACTACATCTGTATGTATGTATGTATGTTACAATGTGTAACAGAACCCCAAAACCTTAAAACAAGTAGGTACCTACATGACTTATAATTCCCGAGCAAACTTCCAACGAAATTGGTTTAAAGCAAATCTAGTGAGTACCTATCCAGTTTTTTTAACGTCATAATTCGTAAACCACAAATAACGTTTAGTTAACAGCACGGATCCTTCGTGCGGTAGTCCGATTCGCACTTGTTTTTTTCATCATCTGAATTAGCTATAGTTCTTTACGGCTGTGCAAATGTAACATCAAAATCAGCGCCATAAGAGACACTTCAAAGTAACATAATAATTCTCACGCATCTCGTTAGTAAACTGAAGGCGTAATTAAAGGATAACCGATTAATTAGGGAGTGTCCTTGGGGCCCTAACTTGTTATCACTGACGTGCGTATCTTCCCTAAATTGTTGTTTCGGACAAGTTTAAAATTTGTAGTGCTTCTGTAAGTAGTGATGTTGTGAGACTTCCAAGAGAACACGTTATTGTTTAGGCGATAAGTTAGAAAGCTGTCACTATTTCATATGTACCTCTTGTGTTTGTGTATTGTTCTGACCTTGTTTTTTTTTCATTAAGTATGATTTTTTTGGACAGTAAAGAGTTACATACATACTTACACCTCTTTTAGATGTGTTTAAATTTAAAGTTATGCTAGAAATGGCCCTGAAACTTAAAGTAGCTACACCATTTGGAACATACATACATACATCACACCAGTATTCTCAAATGGGGCACGCAGGGCATACGAAACGTTAGGTAGTCAAAACCATGACTATTTCACGCTTAGAATCCACTTTTTAGGGTAGACAGTGATGAAAGAAGTATAATAGAGACAAGTTGCTAGCTCGCTTAAAACATACTTTAACCTTCTCTCCTCTCACGCTATCCATGGAAGAAATGGAGTGATGTTATTGTCCGATACACATTTGGAAACAAAGGCGTACTGTATGTATGTAAGTAAATTAATTTAATAGTTTAAGTGCCGGCGCGCACTACGACTTTTTGTCGCGCGACACGATTTTAAAATAGCGCTGTCCATAGTGATTTTTTCATCATAGTGCGCGCGATGACATATAAACCCTTACGTTGCATTTCTGCGACAAAATTATCGCGCGACAAAAAGTCGTAGTGCGTTCTTAGCCTAATAGTAAATGTATATCCGTTAATTGGTCCTGCTTAGTTAATGGATATGTCAAATTTGAAACTAATTTAACTACGGGGAACATTTCTCGATAAGGCACAAGGCATTTGAATTATTAACGTTTCTAGATGTCATCTGACTCCAATCTAGGATTGAGGTTTGCGGAAGCAAATACTAGAACTAATTGATTTCTGACCCAACGTAAAACCTATTCACAGTGAACGACATAGTGACATTGGATTGCTCGACTATGGACATTTTTGGGCCAATCAACTATTTTGTGTTGTTATTCTGTCCCGTAAGTCAGGGGACAACTGTGATAGAGTTGCTTAGAAAAAGGTTGTAATTTAGTTCTCGTTTTATGCTCAGGAGATGCGCCATAAAGAAATGCGTACAACTGTAAAAAAAATCTTAACTTATAGCGGATTATATTCTAGAAAATCACAATTTTACTCGATTAGTCAGGAGACGTAACCATGGCAACCAGGGACATAAAATAGTTGATCGACCCTTTTACAAGCTTTTATTAAAATTTAATTTCACTTTTATGTTTACAAACCTTGCAAGGAAGAATTGAACCACATCCAATAGACCGATTGAGCTGAAACTTGGTATACCTACGTAACTTGGATGACAAATGACAATATAATATTTCAGTAGTGGACTTCTGGTGGCCCAGCCGGGACTGTCTCCGATGGAAGGAACTGTTCAACGGTTGGTCTAAATTGATTTGAAATCTGGTGCACACAATTTAGGGTCAATGACAATGAAGTACAGTTAGCAAAAAGTACAGTCTTCAAATAAAGCTTGCATCTAAAATGTTTTTTTGTTGGTAAGCTTATTATAAAGAAAACTTAACTCTTAAAAACCGGATAGATAGGCGTCTAAACTCTCAAACTGATACTAAACTTGTCTTCAACTGCAAGGGAATGAACCATTAAATTTAATAAATTTGATGTAATCATGGTGCTATGTTGCCATTCATGTAAATACTGACCCCGTATTATAGCCTGTGGAGTTTACTTATTTGCCCATCGCTTTGTGATGTAAATATCCGTTGCCCCGGGGACCGACGGCGAAACTCATCCATCGATAACTAGTACATACACACATACGTTATTACAGTACACATGGAAGTTCAAAGGAGAAGCCTGTGTTCAGTAGTGGACGTCGACTGACGATGATATTGATGATGATGATGATGTATCACGCCTGTTTTCTCAAATGAGGTAGGCAGAGCACGCGAAACGCCACATAGACAAATTCATGACTATTTTACGTTCTGTGCCACTTCCAGCAAGTTTTACGTTTTAAGTAGGCAGGAACAAGAGTGACTGGTTGCTAGCCTGTCGCCTAAGATACAGAGTGGCCGGAAATTGAGCATGAATATTTTAACAAGCGGTCAGGTAAACGCGTCTCAAAACTACCATGAAACATTTGTCTGCTACATACATACATAATAGTCTCACGCCTGTATTCCCAAGAGGGGTAGGCAGAGCACATGAATTCAAAAATCCGGTGCCACGTTTAGCAATTTCAGGATAACCAGATGGTCAAACCTGATATTGCAGTGACAGGTTGCTAGCCCATCGCCCACAATACACTAACCCTTTCCCAGTGTCGACTCTTCCGACACCCACGGGAAGAAAGGGGGAGGTGCTATTCTAAGCCGATCTTTGTCTGCTTCACGATCAATAATAATAGTTTTCAGACGCGTTTACCCGACCACTGGTTAAAATATTCACGGTCAATTTCAGGCCACCCTGTATAGTTTAACCTATTTCCTTAGTCGCCTCTTACGACATCCACTGAAGAAATGGAGAGGTGTTACACCCCGACACCACACGGCTTGTCTAAGATTTGCTTATTTGGCTAAAACATACTTTAACCTTTAGCCAACCCTTAGCCTTTTAATTTTAAGTGACATTGTTATTGAAATATATGGCATTGTAATTGAGTGAAAAGAAAACGCCATGGGTAGATAAAATATAAAACGAATCAAACGTGGAAAAAATTATCCACGATAACCCATGGGGGGTGTGGGTCCGACCGTCGGGTTTTTAGCCCGTGAGAGTCGTGG
>BHDV01005723.1:195581-215261 GCA_005406045.1 Adoxophyes honmai | reverse complement strand
ATAGCTGGTATATAGAAATATAGAAATATAGAAATATAGAAATAAATATATATACAAGATTACCTCGTTTAAAGGTATAGGATAGATTGGCAGCAGTTAGCATTTAATTTGTGGTCCGACTGGACCCGACTCGGTATGCCTGGAATCTGGAATTACATAGCCGTATTAACGCGATGGCGTCCGACAAGAGTTTAGCCTCATCGTTATTAGTTTATAATTGGGGTGTAGAGGTATGCAAAGTTATGCAAATATGGTGTGAAGTGACGGCGTAGGACGTACCCTAGTTAGTTTGCTGTATGAATAAGGGTTTTCTCACATGGAACTGCAAGAAAATGACGGAACTGTGTAATTGCAATTACAAATCACTTACAAATTAGCAAATACGGTAAAAATACCAATGATCAACGCCTCAACGCCCATTAGATGACGCCTATCTGTCACTAGTCTTACTATGACATAAGGTTGCAAGTGCCAAGTATTGGGTCAGTGTCGAGCAGAGGGACGCACACGACGCTACTCACACGCGATGAAAGGAAGCTCAGTTTCACCAAGTGTTGCCAATTTAGCGACTTTGTCGCTAGAAGTGACGACTTTTGCTCAAGTATTATAGACTAAAAAGAATTGTCCCTTAAATGAATAAAACTAGATTAATTATAATCTAATCACTTATCATTAAATCTCTAGTCGCTGAGACTTGAGCAAAAGTCGCCACTTCCAGCGACAAAGTCGTTAAATTGGCAACACAACAGGAACTCTGGTTCTCGTGGCAACCGTCACGTCTCTCGTAACCAGTTAAATAACTAATGGTGTCTATAGTCGCTTTGAGTGCAAACTTTAATAGCTATGTCCACACCAGTGCGCTTTCACGTTCACCTTGCGTCTTCCTCTGACGCATGCCCGTACAACCACAGCGCATGCGCTGAAACTAAATAGATCCATCCTCAATGAAGACGTGCTGGCGGCATGCACTGTGGTTGGTGGTTGTACGGGCATGCGTCAGAGAAAGACGCAAGGTGAACGCGAAAGCGCACTGGTATGGACATAGCTGTTGTGAATGTAGGGGGGGGGGGCGGTGACGCAACTCTTTATTAATTTCAGTTTGTATCTAGTTCTTTTTCAGTAGGTCCATCAGGTCCATGTGAGAAAGTTCCAAGACTTGAGGCCTGTTCAACCAGAGGAGAGTAAAATTTTGTATCGGAACAAGTCAGACGATTTTGCGAGTTTAAGTTTTAAGAGGAAGACGCTGGACCGGATGATCATGAAAACTATTTTAATCCGGCATGGTTTTAAGTCAATACCGTCTTCTTGATGGACTGATTTAATCTCTTTTTATCATGCCTACTCTCCCCTTTTATAACTTATAACACATCTTCCCTCTAATACCTACCACCCTCTAACCCTACTTTACGGCAACTGTTTGAAAATTGAGCATTGTTTACAAAATTAAGATAACTTTAAAACCGAGCCAATTCAAACTTTAAATTAAAGCTGTCTGAGTTCGTTACCAATTACATTAACTAATAATTAGGATATCGCCTAAACAATGGGCTAAACTCAAGCAATAAGCTCCGAGTTCAAAAGTTTAATCTGATCAATTTAGGCAGGGTTTATAGTTAAGACAGTCTTCAATAGACTTTTGAACCCATAACGATCCGCCATAAAATAGAAGTACCATTATACATTATACCTACATACATCACGCCTGTATTCCGAAAGGTAGGCAGAGCATACGACACGCTACATAGACGAAACCGTGACGTTCACGTTTTGTGACCACTTCTAGCATATTTTTAGGTTTTGTCTTGACAGGTATAATAGTGACAGGTTGCTAGTCTGTCGCCTAAATTGTACCTTAACCTATTTCCTTAGTCGTTTCTTACGGCATCCATAGAAGTAATGTAAAAGTGTTGTTCCCCCGACACCCCTCGGAACTATGTCATTTATGTTTTTTTTTATTGTATACAAATTTACATAGGTACATTTATGTAGTTAGAGCTCAAACAAGAACTTGTCTTTGTGTTATTCTATAAATGTGAGCCTCGAATTTTGAGAATCCTTATTATGTAGCTACCTAATAGGATGAAATGCTTACTATTTTTGTTCGACAATATCGTGCGCGACCGCCCCTGGGGAAGAGAGGTGGTGGCGGGGGCGACGTAGCGCGTCACAGCGATACGCGATGCTACCCCCCGCCCCCTGCGGTCCCCGCTGTCGTCTGTACTACGGACAGCTGCAGAGAAAGGTAACCCCCCAGTAATAGAACATTGTATGGGCGGGGGGTTACTTTTCTCTGCAGCTGACTGTACCTCGCCCCCCCGCCTCTCATACCCAGGAACGGTCGCGTACGAGTAGGCCTTTAAAACTTTTCACTACATTCTTTTTATTCCCGATGAGACCGGAATATGGTTAACCTAGATTTGTAAATACTTAGTTAAGAGCTAACTCAGAGTTGGCAATGAATCAAAATGCAAAACGCATGAGCCGGCAGCCGCAATTTAAATTTACATTAACAGTGCCTGGAAGCACTAATCGTTTAATAATTAGATCACTAATAATGATTTTAATCACCAGCGACTATTGTTACTGTTGGTGGTTACAATTCAATGATATTGTTATGTGGATGTTAACAGCCACGTGGATGATAAAATTTATTATATTATTATTGAGGGACATTCCTTCAGTAGGTTTGGTCAAGAGTTTTAATTCATGAGACACTTTTTTCACTGTATTTTGAAGCATTTTCATCTTCGTTTTTGTCGTTTTCCCGTTTAACCGGTTTAACCGGTTCTTCTTTGACTACAGGGTTTCTCAGTCTGATATGGTTTCAGAAACTTTGTTACTTAATCTAAATTTTGGTAGTTTAGTTGTATCGTCTTTATCGTCATCATAATATTCAAAGTTCTGTGTGTAGTTGCAGTAGTTTGAGCCCTTCTTTTAAAAGATGGTTTCACTGTTGTCATAGTCGTTTTTTCTTCTTGATGTTTATATTCATCACATTCATCCTCACTTCTCAAATTTGTAGCACAAAACATTTCAAGTTTTTTTTTATTGGAACACGTAACTATGGGAATTTAAAAGTCGTAAGATTAGTTAGGCACTGAGAATCAATCATCATAAATGAAGTCTAAAATCTAATAACACGATATCCAATGAAATGAGAATTTATCTGAGTTTAATTAATATTCCAATCAATTTTGGTGTGTTTGATTTACCAAAACTATCCACAAACAGTTTCATAATCAAAACAAGGTACCACGAGGTTAAAAATGCAGAAAAACGCCTCAAACATTAACGGCCGCCGGAATAAAACAAAAGAGCACTAAAACCGTTTTTTATTGCAAATATTGGAACGGGAGCGTTATCTGAACAGGACGTTGGAATTGGCATAATACCTTTATACGTACCTCGGGACGGACCTCGTTTCAATAAAGACGTTTTTCCGAGCGGAAAATTTCAAATTTGTGCCCCAAAATATCGGTGTTCCATTAAGATATCATTTGCCTGTTTTTTTATTGTCTGCGAGTATAATGGCTTGATTTGTGAGTGTTAAATTTGAGATTCTCATTTCGTTTTACTACAGTATTAAATGGGAATTAAATTTCAAATTTCTTTCATCAGATAGAAACTCGATTCTGTTCGGGAAAATTTTATCGATCCTATTGTGTTTGTAAATATTAAAAAAATCTCTGATGACAGCGGCATGGCATCTTTTTTAACGTTTTTATAAACATTTCTTTACATTATAATTTCACCTTGTTCGTACACTAGGTATTTGTTGTGTTTTCAGTCAAATTATATAAGAATACAGGCGTCATGAAGGTACATTATTATGTTAATTTACTTATAAAGGATTTGAAATATAACCCATATTTCAAGTCCTTTATAAGTATCGAATACTGAGTAGTGAGCATGTACATTGTACATTTGTTATCTTGGAATTAACACATCGAAAGTAGGTACTTAGGTAAAAATAATAATGTGCGTTTTTTGTTACAACATGTTTGCCGATACTTTAGTATTTCAATACATGCGTTTTAAAAGTACGATACATAATAATCACGCCTATATTCCCGAATGATATAGTAGGAAAAGCACACGAAACGTGACACAGACAAAACAATGACCATTTCACAGTTCGTAGCCACTTTTAGCATAATTTTAGACTAGATAAACAGATGAAAGAGGTGTAGTGATTTGTTGCTAGACTGTCGCCTAAAGCACACCCAAACCTATTTAACTAGGTAATAGTTTTTATTTTACATCAAACTCTTATACGGTAACTTAGTATCGCGGTAGTCATTAATAAAACTAGACTATTAAAGGCAAAGCAGCTCTTTATGCTAGAAAAATAGACCCGAGCTGCCGTCTGCAAAGCAGCCGTTGCATATTCATTTTAATTATAAATTCATGCTTTATCTTTAGGCAGTGCTTTAGTGTTGAAATGGCACTGCTCGCAGAATCTGCATTTTCCACGATGTGGGTACCATCCAGAACAGTGGTACTCATACTATTTTGTACAAGGACTGCATAGGACAACCTTTTTATTCCTTACTTGAACGTTGGGTGACTAGGTACAAAAGTTTTTAGATACGAAAAAAACCTTTAGAGCCTTCATTGTATCAATATGTTATATTTTTCGAAATTTCGCAATTTCGTCCGCGCTTAAAATAAATGTTGAATCATAGGCAATTCAGAAATTTATCATTAGTATCAAAGTATTTGCCTAACACCACTACCCCTTTTTTGATTTTCGAAAAAAATATTTTCCACGCTTTTAACTTTTCAAATAAAGTCGAAAGCTTCCGCACTTGTAGATGATTATGTAAAATTTAATTAATTATCGGTAACGACATTTTTAGAGGTTCTTCTATCTCTTTGTAAGTAGTTATTATTACAGGTTCGACATTTTCATTAGTTACAGCAGTAGCTGAACGGCCACTTTGGTCGTCCTCTTTCAAGGCAAGTTTCCGGTGTTGGAATTAAAAAACCATCAAAAAAACTGTTGCACTGGATGAAGCAAGGTCACCAAATGCAGATAAACATCTATTTCGGCACGCAGTTTCTCTCAGACCAAGTTTAACGTCATACAATATAATTGCACGAAAATATTCGCGTTCGTTTTCCATTGCTGACAGAAGCTATAAAAATGCTGTAAATAATATTGACCATAATTTTTATATCTTAATATCTTTCAAATTGGCTGACTGCATTCGAATTTCAAATAAACGGGGATTTTATAAACTTATATTTTAATAGGTTGTGTTTTTTAAATTTATGTAGGTATCTCACAATTTTTCCACTTGCCTACGTATGTTCCACTTGGCCAAGTATAAAAGAAAGAGTCATAAAATACGTAGCATGAGTGGTATAAAACTTACTGATAGGGTGCGTAATAGCGTGATTAGAGAGAAGTGTGGTCTGAAAGAGAATATTATTACAAGGGTAGAGAAAGGTATGCTGCGTTGGTTTGGGCACGTGGAGAGAATGGATGAATCAAGGATATGTAAGCAGATCTACAAGGGAAGTGTGTTAGGGCAAGGCGGTCGAGGGCGCCCTCGAAAAACGTATATCGACCAGATCGGCGATGTACTAAACAAAGCCCAAATAAGGAGTACCCGAAACCGTCGAGCGTGTATGACAAGAGTGATGAATGTGAGTGAAGCGAGAGAAGTATGTCAGAATAGATGCGAATGGCGCTCTGTTGTCTCTGCCTACCCCGCAGGGAATAAGGCGTGACGGTTATGTATGTATGTATGTATGTATAAAATACTTTTTACGTTTAAACAGGGGATCAACGCTAGTATGCTAATGCCGCAAATAGTGCATATTCTTAGATTTTTCATTTACACACTAAAATAAATTTACTTCATTTTACAGAAACTACATTAGGTACTGCATTATCTCCTTGCATTAAACATAACAAAATGTTGATGGACCATAGATTTTTTTTGGGTGAGAATTGATTCCGGTATACATAGGTCCACCTTCCGGTAGGAATTTATACATTAGTGCAATTGCTACCTTCATTGTGCAAAGTCACAGTTTAACATCCACTGACCGAGAAGGCACTGAGTATGCGGAGTATCCCCGCATGTCCCCGGACGCGAAATATTTTACATAGGTACGAGCAAACTGCGGAATTATGTGCGGAATTGTGGTATTAAAGAGATAATCCTGATATAGAAGCTGTTTTGTATCGCGGTTAGAAATTATGTGACTCGAGCAGGCAACTTAGCAACGCATGGATTAACGTGAATTTGTGTTGTTGTTGATTGCTTTTTGGAAATTTTAGAGGGCAAAGTTTAATTTGTTTAGAAAGGACAGAAATGAGAGGATGGGGTTAAAATTTGTGCTTGGGAATTCTCATAATTAAAAGTAACGTTAAACCTGGAGCTAATTAGATACGTCGGTACTCCTACTCGGTTTATTTAAATATTTTAAATTTAAACGAAAAAATTGGTTATAATTAGTACTATGTATAACACTTATTACTGTTTGTTATATTGATTTGAATTCAAACGGTTTTGGGATTAGCGGCGATGCATTGTGTTTACTTAAAAATGTTAAGATGTATAGAGTGTGAAATGTTAGACAGTTAAGATTGAAATCTTAAAATAAACTGAGTATAAATGGGTTAGGCAGAGCACACAAAACTATGACTACCTTCACGTTTGGTAGCTACTACTAGCAGGACTACCACGATAGTTTTATGAGCATACGTCGTAATTGATAACCCTTTGGCGTTCCCGGCGTCGGTATGAACAGGGAAGTACATACACTTGATAGACTTCTGTTCATATTTTTTGTATGTTATGAGTGACTCTCAGGATTTCATGTTCAAAACTACTTTATCTACAAATACGTAAACAAAGTCTCGTTCAGAAACATTGAGCTTCGGTCTCAGTTTCAACCAGTCTGTTATCATGTTTTCGCTTCCTAAGCCTTACAGTACCTTTCACGGTATCTTAGCTCTTACATTTTGATCTCTAAGAATCTTCTACAAGCCGGAGGTTACAATAATCATCTCCAACAAGGGGATTATTCCGCAAGGGCGGGTTTTTTCATAAAACCGGCTCCAGCGTCTGGTTTAATGTATTTTTATTCCATCTTGAGCTGCCGGCAGCTTTGCATTAAAATTCCTTGTAAAATGTTTTTTGTCTAGACTTCGATAGTTCCGTTCCGCGGGACCGTTTGTTTGTGATGCCATAGGATCTGTTTGAAGCTTTTGAACCGTTAAATTGAAACGAGATCATGTTTCCTTAGAAAAGGACGAGAGATCAATTGTTGTATGATCTGCCAACCCCATTTGGGATTATAGGCGTGATGTATGTATGTTTTCATTGGGTCGTGAATTTTATGTCTACACGACAGACATACAACTATTGGCCTAGAAAGCCCAATCTTATGATTTGTTTGGACTAGCTAGTAGTTGGGGACGCGTAATACATCATAGCTACTACAATTATTACCTATTACACTTCTTAACTTCTGTCATGTCTACAGAAGAGACGCGAACTAAAATTTTGTGTACGACTAATTATTTAAATAACATTTAACGGCCACAGTTGCATTTGCTGCAGTTTTTTAATTAAAGATATACCTAAAAGCGGTTTTTACTTTAAGTCTAAATAAAAATATAGCAGTCTCCTTTTGCTTTTTCTTAAAGTGGTGTAAAGTGGGTCAGTCGGCAAATGTCTTCACATTTGGCAATGCGAGAGGTCACTAGTTCGCTTGCTCGTTTATTTCCGACCGTCATGTGGATTAGGCATAATCTCACTCAAGTAATAATGCTTTGTGACTTCGCTAAATTTATTTGAGAACATCTTCAATGAGATACTCCCTTTTCATACTTAAACATTCATACTTACATTCATGCATAAACATCACGTCTGTTTTCCTAAATGGGGTAGCAAGACGCTGCACTGTTCGCCAGATTTAAGTTTTAAAGATAAAATAGGCATAATAGTGGCAAGTAGCTAGCCAGTCACTTAGAGCTTACCTCTTAATCTACATTCTTATTCGCCTCTTAGAGTCCTCGACATCCAACTTGGCTTGTTTTTTTGTAGTGGGGTTAGTTTACGCATCGCTTTACCTGAAAAAAAAATTACTACAACTACAAAAACTAATATGCTAGTAACTATTTTAGACTCGGACCACACAGCCTCACACAGGACTTTGCTAAAATGAATATCAATTTTGCCAATGCCAATTTTCTAGAAAGTTTCCAAACTTGGATACCACAGCATCGTGAGTATAAGAGATGTGAGTGCGATTCTATCTTGAAATAGTGTTTGAAAATTTACTTTTAAAAAATACCCATCCCAATTAGTAACAAAAAATGACAGTAAACTGACAATATCGCTAAATTACAGAGGATTTTTGTCAAAAGCTTTGTTTAATTCTATTGAATGGTCGGTATTAAATAACGATCAGTTATCTGATGTCAAAGGGATTGTGTACAAAATCCGAAGACAAAGTGCTTTTAAAGCTGGTGACTTTATTAATGGACAAGTCTTAATCATAAAACATTCCATTTTAAAATGTAACAGAGGTTATCACCCTATATAAGTGTTGTTATTATGCCAGGCAACAAAATTACTCTAAAGCTGTCTTGAAGCAATAAATTGCTTCTGTTTTGAACTTGGAGGAATTGAAATTGTTCCAAAGATAAAGTAAAAAAAAGTAAAAAAATAGAACACGCAGTTAACCAAACAGTAGATTAGCGCGGTGACATTTTACCCAAAAAGTAATCATGAAATCTGATGACTTTTCTCCAAGTACGTCACGGTTCCAAACTAAATGGGACCAACATTATTATAAGAACATCGTTAGAGACGTCGGAATGAACCTAAGTGGCTGTGTAGATAAGTTTAGCCTGAGTTTGAGCCATTACCAGCGAAAAGCTAAGCCGCGATAACTTTTTCAATCCGTCACATTTCGCTGGAGCGCTCAAGCATTCTCATGATTATGACGAAACGGTCGAGATTGCCTACTTTATGTATTGTGAAAATCTTTAGATACGGTGCGGTGAAAAAACAGCCGGATGGTGATCTAATGAGGTGATCACTTGGTACAAACGTGTACTTAGTAGGTATTACTTGATAAGTGAATAGAGTAAGTAAATAGTCGACAATTAAATTGGTTTCGCAAACTTTACTTTACGTCGGCTAGGTTACAAACAAACTTGACAATGTATGTTGTGTCGTCTTGAAAAATAGCTTAAGCCATTAAATTCACAAATATGTAATTAAAGCGAAGTCTATTTATGCATTGCAGCTACTTCCAACATAATTTCAGATTTGAAAACAGATGAAAGAAGTGTAATAGTGATAGGTTGCTAGCCTGTCACCTAAATTACACTTAAACCTATTTCCTTAGTCGCCTTTTCCGACATCTACAGAAGTAATGGCAAGGTGCTATTATAATCCGACACCACACCAAAGATTACTAAACTACAGTCAAGGAAATTGATTACTATGCCACTTTCTACCTTTTCACACGAAATGTCACTGTGCCATACCATACTTTATACTAATCAAAGCAATATGAAACTCACTATGAATACGTTCAAAATGACACAAGTATAAATTTCCTTGACTGTACCTACTAGGTTCAAATTCAAACGCTCTTGACTTGTTTCTAAGTGCATTGCCACTGAATTATAATTAAAGATATACATAATAGAAAGACGAAAGAATATAATCAAAGAGAACGAAATCTTAAAAAGCGTTTTAGGAAAATATCTACTCTAAGTTCAAATGCTATAATCTCTTGTCATTTCAATTAAGTAAATGGTCTGACTAATGTACTTAATATGAAAAATACACAAAATTTCGCTGTCTCTATACGCGCTCTTAAAATTATGAAAATTGTTATCGGCCAAACACTGCCAAGTTGTTTTTGCATCGTAACACATTACTAAAATCAGTTGAAGTCTTTGCATTCTATCTGGAGCAATGCAGTGTCACAAACATGAAAGTGGACTAACCTACAGTTTCCTTTTTACATTGAATTAAATTTCAAAAATGTAAATTTTTCAGGGTCAAAAATGTCATACATACGCTACATACACCACGCCTGTATTCCCAAATTAAGTAAGCAGAGCACTCGAAATGCCGCCAAATCTATGACTATTTGACTTTTTGTTGGTAGCCTGTCTTAAACATAAAACTTACACGAGAGTCACTCATATAGAAATTAAATTGGTCACAAACCTGTATGAAACACTAGCTTTTTGCCCGCGGCTCCGCTCGCGTTAAATTCGGGGTAGCACAGAAGAGATAGCACACATACCAATTTATAGCTTTCTACATTGAAAATTGCGGAATTCTCCACAAACTTCCACCCCTCACTTTAGGGAAATGGGGGGTTTTGAAGAGACAAAAAGTAGTCTATGTCACTCTCCATGCCCTAAACTATCTGTACCTAAAAAAACACGTCAATTCATCTCTCCGTTTAGCCATGAAACGCACTTTCACATTTATATATTAGTACGGATGTTGAGCTAATTTTGATATAGATGGTAAGTGGATCCGTTTGATTTCACTATGCAAGCCTGTCGCTTAAAATATGCCTTAACCTATTTCCTTAGTCATCTATTACGACATCCACGGGAGAAATGGAAAAGTGTTAGATATTCTAAACCCGACATCACACGACAAACGTCAAAAGTCCAAATAACAAAGACGCGCAATAAATATATTCCAAGTTTTCCGATAGAATATTTTGCACTTCATCTGTAGCAGTTTGACTTTTGCAGTCTGACGTGAGAGACAAGGTTTGATTGATTTTACTCTCGTAAAATCTCAATACGGGAGCGATTTCTATCCCTATCTTAACCAGCAATAGTTTCAATATTGATACAGACTATTTTACTGACTGTACTTTTTGCTAACCGTATTCCGTTTTTATCTATCCTAGATAATGTGTACCAAATTTCAAGTCGATCGGACTAAACTTTTAAGAGTTCTCTTCTGCAGAGACGGTCCGGGCATTGCTACCAGTATTCTAAAACCTCAATTAGATCTCATTTCAGTCCATCTAATCATTTCCGTCCTCTTCCAGCACCGCATCGGCATCCTTTATCTCCCTGTCTCGTTGAGTCTTAGTCCACTTCCATAAAATATGTGCTCCAAGTATACTTTTAGCTTTTTTACCTATCGTAGAAGCTTTGTTTATAAGAATACTCCTTTAGAAAGCTGGACAAGAGCTATTAAGAGCCCCGGTTTATGTATAAACGTCGTATCGCACGCCGCAGTTCGGTAAACAAACCTAATTGGTTAGCTTTGCTGCCCGTTTGCTGTTCAGTTGGTAAGAGGACGGCAAACACTGTTTTACCCGGCCTTAGTGGATAACAAAGCGGTGATAATTCGCTGTTTTCGGTGTTACTTTACTGCAGAAGGGTTAGACACATTGTAAATAATTTAGTTGGTTCTCGTAATCAAATTGATTCACTCTTAATATGATTTGGACTAGTTTAATTTACATACGTACATACATATTCTCACGCCTGTATTCCCAGGAGGGGTAGGCAGAGCACATGAATTCAAAAATCCAGTGCCACGTTTAGCAAATTCAGGGTAACGAGATGGTCAAACGTAATATTGTGGTGACAGGTTGCTGCCCATCGCCCACAATACACTAACCATTTCCCAAAGTCACCTCTTACGACACCCACGGGAAGAAAGGGGGAGGTGCTATTCTAACCCGGCACCACACGGGCCAGTAGTTTAATTTAAGTACTCTGTTATTAAGGGCAGTGATGGGTATGTGTTTTGGTTCTTTGACTTTTATTTCACATACATACATGCGTATACATCACGCCTGTATTCCCAAATGTGGCAGGCAGAACACACGAAACGCTAGAAAGACAAAATTATGACTATTTCAAATTTCGTGGCCACTTTGAGCATATTTTTTTAATGTTTTCAGTTGGCAGGTATAATAGTGACAGGTTGCTAGCCAGTCGCCTAATATATACTTAACCTATTTCCTTAGTCATCTCTTACGACATCCACGGAAGAAATGAAGAGGTGTTATTCTAAGTCCGACACCACACGGATTTCACACATGATTTTTTAACATTTTTACGCACAAAAATTATAAACTTCCTTGGTGCTGCCCGCTACTCCGTCTGCGAAAATTTTTACCGCAATCCCATGGGATTTTTAGGGATAAAATGGAGCTTATGTGTTAAGCTATGGTGTCAGCCTCCTGCATACCAAATTTCATCAAAATTGTACCCACCGTTTGGCGTGAAAAGGTAAGGGGCGCGACGTTTGAGGGAAACGAGATTTGACTAGAAACTAATATATTGCAATAAACCCAATTTTTGCTACGATGGCTGAGTTTGAACTGACGACAACAAAAGAAAAACCCAACGATAAAACTATAGACCGAAACTTAAAACCTACATGACCGCGTTAGCTACGGTTACAAACATTTTTATTACATAGTGTGATAATGATTTGCGCATAATACTATAGTGAAAAATAACGGAATTACTCACGTAGTTTATACCGAGATTAGCTCGACACGTTTCGGAAAATACGTGATCCATCATCTGGAGCTACGCACCACGGCAGCGGACAGACGCGCATTCCGTCATTTTTCACTATGAGTGAGTCTCACAGTAGTTTTATGTTCATAATACTATACTTATTAAATTCAGTAAACTTTGTCGCGAGCCGCACTTATTTCGTTTGGACCCACACCAGTCCTAGAAATTCTAAAATTATTACATCACCTACTCGGATTGTTTTTCAAAGTCATAACAAAGTTGTAACGTATAAACTAGAAAAATGGAATTCCAACTTCCATCGGAACAAAGGTTTTGTGAGTTGTGGATATTTACTGAGAATTGAACAATGGCGGAGAATTCAATTTTGTACTGAGCTGACTTGCTTGCTAAAGCTTTTCTGTGTTATGTTCTCCGGTCCAGTGAATGTTTTTTATGGTGTGTTTCGGATTTTAAGACCGTCTTGGAAATGTAACGCGAGAACGGTTGAGGTTTACAACATTTCCACGCAGGGTTGTCAGCGGAAATCAATAGCAATAAGATTATTTTTTGGAACGGTGAATTCTTTTGTTCGGACTGACGACAGGCTTTTGACGATACTTGAATGTCTAATAAATATTGGTCTGCTTGACCATAATTATATCTGGTGAGCTAATTAAATTTATATTTACAACTCGCTCTGAAAGCTCAAAAGGACAGGCCAGCAGCGCTAATTGTATAACCCACCAAAAATCTGCATCGTTTTTAATTTGACAGTTTGTTCGTAAATGTTTCAATTTCAAAGCGATTTTTGGTTTCAACTGTCAAATTCAAAACTATGTAAATTTTTGGTGCGTTAGACAATAGCGCTGCAGGTCATGTAATTAATTTAGAAATGACTTTTCTGAGTGAGCGTTTTTAGAACACATCTACTACTATCTACGGCCTTTATGTGCAACACAGGTATCAAAAAAGTGACTAAATAAAATTGAGATAATGATAAATATAATAATTGTTACAAAAATCCATCCACGGGCCGAAAAATCAAACAGCTGCCTTCAGCGAGATGTGTTCGAATGTGGAAGTGATTTGGCCACGGCCAGTGACCCGGGAGCCCGAGGCGCTGATCCGTCCCCTGCGCTTCACAGGAAGCGGGCTTGGACCTCAGACCGGAAAACGGCTATCACGTTATGTTAGGAAAGAGAGAAAGAAAAATATTATGTTCAGTTCTTAAAGCTGCCATCGTTCGAAATTACAGTAAATATTAGGTCCTATGAAACTACTGGGAGGGGAAGACCTAGACGGACGTTCCGTGACCAAATCGCGGAAGTTTTAGAAACAGGTCAGGTCAAGAGTACCCGAAGCCGACGAGTACGTATGAGAAGATTAATGAATGTGAATGAAGCAAAAGAGATTTGTCAGGGTTCATTAGAAGATTTTTAAAATTTTTGCTAGTCTCTGCCGGGAATCAAACCAACTAAAAATTCGCGACTAACGCGAAGTAACACCTGGTTAAAATTATTTCAGCGCTAGTTTAGTAGGTATTTGTAATTTAAGGTTGTTGTTACTTAGAGAACAAAGAAACACTTTCTTACAATACGAAATGAGGAAAACTAGACAGAACCATTAGATTGTAATTGATCACTGTTGTTACTAGATACCAACAAATACAGGGGGATCTCAGTTACGTTGTCAACTTATAAGGAAGAAGAGGGAAGTGATGTCTACAGTATCGAATTAATTCAATGGTCTCTTGGACGCTTGATGATGAGCCAAACCTAATAAATAGCATTAACTGTGCTTTAAGGAAGCAAATAAATTGCAAGAAGTAGGTATTATATTCAGAAAAAAATATATACAAAATATTTTATCAGTTGAGCAGTTGCAGTGTGAATAAATAACAGACAGACATATTGACTCTCACATTTATAATATTAAGTGAGAAGAAGGGATGATATCTAATATAGGCGGAACTTAAATACCTACATAAAATTGGTTCCTTTGTTTCACTTTAGCAAAGCACTACTTGATGAATCAGTGCTCATCCAATATTTCAGTAGTTTGCAGAGCCAACATTAACCTCATGCATAGTTATATTATTAACATCACCAAGTCGTCCCAGTAATAGGTATTTGTCTTTCATACCGCGCAGCTGTGCCTCGCAGGCGGCATCGGGGAATTCAACTTCGGGATACGGGATTTTGAAATCCCGGAATCGAGACGTTTTGTGAATATATTCGTTGTTAATACTGACTGTATTTTTATCACGCATCGATCGCTGTCTAGAATTAGTTTAACTTGCGATGTTTTGATGCAAAATAAAATATTTTCTTCTTCCAAATCAATGTGCCTTTTTATATTTAATTGTGTTCAGGAATGCAATGCTATGACCCACATTAAGAAATCTGTATACCATGGTAGAATTATTAATTTTATTATGTTTGCAAAATGAAATCGACATCGCCACTATAATTACATTCAAACTTTGAAGATCTTATAACAATTGATGATTTTTTGTAGAACAAAAAAAGGTGACTTGAGTTTGTGACACCGATGCGTAATTGTTTGTGGTACCTATCATGTGTAATGCCCTTATTCATCCGAAATTCACCTTTTGGGTTGATTTGTATGAAAATTCGAATATAATTTAGGCAAGCTATTTACCTCAGACTGAACTGTTTATTTTTTGTTAAACCAAAGTAGTTAAAATGGCTGGTTATAGTTATTAAAGATTTAATTTAGTACCGCGGGATTTTGGATTCTCCAAATCCCGAGAATGTCGGGATTGAGTTACGGCATATCTTCTCTAGATGGAACTAAAACCGAATCGTCCCGGAACTTGGTCGTGCCCGACATTTGCATACATTACTATGTGCTACAATAAAATTGTATCCAGTATTCGGTGTTCTGCATACATACATACATTTATCACGCCTGTGTTCCCAAACGGGGTAGGCTCATGATACGTTGTCTAGATAATACTAAGACTTATCAAGACATAAGTTACATAAAAAATATACAATAGTCACTGGTCGCTAGCATGTCGCCTAAAAACTATTTACATACGTCGTGCTCTGCTTCAGTCCAGACCACGGTTGCTGTAACGCGGCCGAAACGTCGAGTAGGTAAATAAATTAATGTCGTGATTAAGTCCCGCGTATGTATAAATATTTACATACGTACATACATAACGTCTGTATTTCTTCACGCAGCGTTACATAGACAATGACCATTTCACGTTTTGCAGCCACTTTCAGCGTACAAAAACATCCCTTAGGGTCAATTCCCACCAAAAGAGCAGCGCAGCGCGGCGTAGCGCAGCGACCCGCTCCGTGGAGAATGCGCGACGATTCCTGCGACTGTTCGAGAAGCCGCTGGAATGCGTAGGAAGTCGCTGGAATTTACATAATTATTGACATATTGACATATGTATTGACAGCGGCCGTCGCGACTGCTCGAGCATCCTCGGGCATTCCTGCGAAGGCTCGCGCAGTCGCACGGCTTCGTTTATGGAATGCGTTGTTATCACCATGGATACGCGGGTATGCGCGCGCATCGTTAGAGTTTCTCATGCGATAATAAGTGTTATTGTAATGAAAATAAAGTTGAAATTCTCATTCCACGGAGCGGGTCGCTGCGCTACGCCGCGCTGCGCTGCTCTTTTGGTGGGAATTGACCCTTACCCTATTTTCCTCAGTCACGTCACCAGTGTGACATCCACGGAAGAAATGGAGTGGTGCTATTCTAAACCCAACATCACACGGATACGGTGTTCTGCCTTTGAATTTGATTTAGTTATGTAAAAGTGCACCTGCTCTTGATCACAATTTCATCGAGTCTCTCTTACATTACCGACAACACGTGTGCAATTAATTCCACGCCCATTTCGGACGTTCTCAAACCAATTCGTCCGTTATTGACCCATTGGGATGCACCGAGCAGCGTCGGCGAGCGTTTAAGCCGCGGCCCTTATAAGTCAGGCTAAGCCGGCTATCAGTTGCTGTCCGCTGCGGGGGACACGTCGGCGCCAAGATGCTGCTTAGAGGCTGATAAACCGTGTCCTTAATTTTAGGTTCTCCATTTTTCCGTAGATGTCGTAAGAGGCGAGTAAGGATATAGGTTAAGATATATTTTAGGCGACAGTATTGTACTTGCCACCTTAAAACCAATAAATATAAGCTAGAAGTGGCTACGAAACGTGAAATAGTTTTGTCTGCTCTGCCTACCCCATTCGAGAATGAGGCGTGATGTATGTATATATTTGGGATGCACCGAGCAGCGTCACCGAGCGTTTAAGCCGCCGCGGCCCTTATAAGTCAGGCTAAGCCGGCTATCAGTTGCTGTCCGCTGCGGGGGACACGTTTGCGCCACGATGCTGCTTCTTAGGGGCTGATAAACACATACACATATTCTCACGCCTGTATTCCCAAGAGGGGTAGGCAGAGCACATGAATTCTAAAATCCAGTGCCACGTTTAGCAATTTCAGGGCAACCAGATAATTAAACGTGATGAGTGACAGGTTGCTAGCCCAACGCCCATAATACAATAACCCTTTCGGCTTTCCCAGAGTCGACAGTAACGACACCCACGGGAAGAAAGGGGGAGGTGCTATTCTAACCCGGCACCACACGGTAAACCATGTCCTTAATTTTAGGTTATAGGGAATGTTCTTAGCCCTAACCCTGTGTGGTGTAAGAGGCGCCTAAGGATATAGGTTAAGGTATATTTTAGGCGACAGGCTAGCAACCTGTCACTATTATACCTGTCAACTCAAAACCTAAGAAACATGCTAGAAGTGGTCACGTAACGTGAGGTAGTCGTGGTTCTGTCTATGTGACCCTTCATGTGCTCTGCCTACTCCATCCGGGAGGTTACACAAACAAAACCATGGCTATTTCAGGTTAAATGGCCACTTCTTGCAAATTTTTATGGTTTCAAGTTGGCAGGTATAAAGACTGGGTTTCACTTTGATTAGTGCGAGTGTAAGTGATTAGTGCAGGTGTTTAGTTGCCTAAGTGTGAACAGCGACTGATTAGTGCGAGTGATTAGTTGGCCTTGTATACACACTAAACACCTGCACTCGCACTAATCACTCGCACTCGTACTAATCAAAGTGAAAACCAGCTTTGACAATGACAGATTGCTAGCATATTGTCTAGAATATACCTCAACCTATTTCCTAAGCCGCCTCTTACGACATCCACGGAAAAAATGGAGAAGTGCTATTCTAAG
Source organism: Adoxophyes honmai (assembly GCA_005406045.1). Taxonomy (NCBI): domain Eukaryota; kingdom Metazoa; phylum Arthropoda; class Insecta; order Lepidoptera; family Tortricidae; genus Adoxophyes; species Adoxophyes honmai. Next base: position 197,532 of record BHDV01005723.1, on the reverse strand, counting down.
CCCGACATCACAACAATCTTCTGTATCTTTCATTTATCTGCTCCAGTCAGAAGTTGAGGTCCGATTGGTTATAACCACTTTAGCCTAATCAATGTCGGACCCTTTCCCGATATAATTTATCTTGTTTTCCCACAAACCTTATGTTCCCGGTTTGATTGAGTCGTCTTAATATTCAGACAATCTACTGAATCTACCGACTCCGGAAAGAATCATAGATATACTTCTGAATAGACAATTCTATTTGCGAATAGGAAATAAAAGGCATGAGTGTCTAATAGTCTATGTCATGTGGTGTGACATGCTTAAGCCGTTAGCGTTTCCATTCGATTTATCGTTGTACTTTACTGTTGGACTCTTACTACTGATAGTTACGAGTACCTACTTCGACAACTGATAACTAGCGGCACTATTAAATGTATATACGGGGTGACCGTAACTATTTTTAAACCAGTGGTCGGGTATACACGTAAAAACCCCTGTAAAATATATTCTGAAAATGTTCAATATTGACCTTCTGGGAGACAAGTGTTTCATCGCTTTTCAGGTCAATGCACCCTGTGTTTTCCTTGTCTTACGTCCCGAATGCAAGTCCCGTTAGTCGGACCGTACGGACCTGCAATTGTTTGACATTTCGATGTTACGCGGTTGACTAAAAGCCGGAGTACAAGAAACTAGAAAATATTTTGAGATTTTCGAAAAATTAAAAAAAGAATATTACGGGAAAAAACTTCACACTATTCAGGCGCGTATACCAAACCACTGGTTAAATATTTCCGATCAATTTCTGGCCATCCTGTATACAAATCATTTACGCCGTCGCAAGCGAGCTCGATTTGGTACTAAAACCTGATGGTAAAAGTACTGAAGATCATTTCAATATAGAAACGCTTAACACAATCGTTGACAACTCGCTTTCAAGTATCGGTCAGTCGTCGACATCGGTTTTCACTCCAGCAGTCTTTTAAGATCTTTGCATTTATGATTCAATTCTCAAACGCTCACTTTGATTCAGAAAGTGTGTCAGGTTTAAGCGATTTTGCTCTGTCTATACACTTTACGGCTAAGTCTCAGTCGTGCTGCTGCTGCTAAAGCTTGCTTCTATTTGAATTTAGGTAACATGTATGTACGTTATACATATTCAATAATATACAATACTAGCTGTGCCCGCGACTCCGTCCGCGTGGAATAATGACCAATTTTCCTATTAGTCGGAGCGTAATGTTATATTATATAGCCTAAAGCCTTCCTCGGTAAATGGTCTATCCAACACAAAACTATTTTTTCAATTCGAACCAGTAGTTCCTGAGATTAGCACGTTCAAACAAACACACTCTTCAGCTTTATAACATTAGTTTAGATTTTCGCGTCATACATAAAAAAATAGGTAGGTACGTTTTTTTTTGTTCATCGATACTAGTAATGTTTGCTTTAATCAATATCCCATGCAAAACGCCAACTTCATAGGTAAGTATATTCTATCACAATATATTCTACATAAATAACCTGGTACCCAGTGCGCCTGTTTCATCTATTTCAGTGTTACGTCTGTGGAGCAAATCATAGAGCGATATCATCAGTATTTATGGTTGCAATATTTCTTTGATTGGAAGAATAGAAAAATAATATTATGGAGCATCTGTACTAAAGCTTCTATGCGCTTGGCTTCGCTTAGAAGGAATAAGATGGCAACTAAAACAATGCTTAGGTACTCCACACGTGCATTTTTTTTAATTGCAAGGGTTGGAATAGTTCATTCAATAATAAGTTTCCAGGTCCCCCACACGCACGACTACCTACTAGTAGAGAATCCCGCTATACAACGACCTTCACCGAGCTGCTTAATGGATCAAACACATTTTTATATAATTAATTTAATATATCTTACTAATATTATAAACGTGAAAGTTTGTGAGTATGGATGGATGGATGTATGGATGGATGTATGGATGGA